>CM048604.1:11220000-11652500 GCA_026413675.1 Populus pruinosa | reverse complement strand
GTGCTTGCCTTCTTGGATCAATGGATTACCCAAAATAAATCAATTGTTATTTGTTGTGTGGACATGTAAGATCATGGATTGTGTTTGGGTTGATTTAAAGGTTGATTTAGGGCTGATTTGGGGCTGATTTTTGGGCTGAATTTGAGCATCAAATAAGTATACAAATGTACTTATTATTTGGGCTAAGATTGACATTGAAACCTTGAGTGTTTAATGGTTGAAGTTTGCACACAACATAAGGCAAGTTTGGGCTTGAAATAAATCATATGATATTCTTTTCTAGAATTGGAATAGAATTGATTTTTGGGACAAATTTGGAGCACTTATTTGAACCAAGATTTGCTTCAATCTTCAACTAAATGTCTCTTCAATTCTTTGTTCTGAATTCCGACGTTGAATTTTCTGAATTAATTCATTTAAGCTCCAAAAACCTATCGAAACATTAAAACAAACTTCATTACTAAAAAACACATCAATTATTATAAAAACAACCAAATAAAAACAATAAATACATATGTAAAACAAGAGACTTAATGACACTTTTGAAGCACAATCATAGGACAACTAGGGTCTTTATATTTCAAAGCATTATTGTTCTGAAGAATGACACTTAGTTGTTCGGCTAAAAATGCTTTCTTTTTCACATTTAGTTTCCTCTTCACCGTGCATAGATCTTTAAAAAATTTAGCATAGGAAGGAACCTGTTTAATAGCATCAAACAAAGGTATATTGATCCTTACCTGTTTGAAAGTTTTAAAGATTTCAGAGTTATGATTGACTTTCCTTTGTTTGGTCATGACATGAGGAAATGTAAGTGCTGGTGGGGAATCAGACGTTTCTTTGTAATTTTCAGATTCAATCCCTTCCTTACCCTTAGAGATTGACTCATCATCTTTCTCATAAGGTTTAAGAGTGGGTTTTTCAATAACCTTACTACTGCAAAGAGTAGTGACTAATTTAACTTGATCTATGTGTTGGCTTCCGGAACTACTTGCATTTGCATTGTATTGTCCTTTGGGATTTTGTTGTGATTGAGATGGAAACTTACCTTTCTCTTGGAAACTAAGAGCAGATGTCAATTTTACAAGAGTATCTTTAAAATCTGTCATGTTTTGAGCAAGTTAAATATTGATTGTCTCTTGCTTTTCAATGAATACATGCAATGTTTCCTCAAGATTTCTTCTAGGAAGTGGAGCATAAGGAAGTGCATATCTATAAGAATTTTGGAAATTGTGGTATGCTTGAAACGGTGGTTGTAAAGTTTGTACATTATTATTATCACTCTTCCAACTAAAATTTGGGTAATTTCTCCAACCAGGGTTGTATGTTTGTGAGTATGAGTTGTGGTTGGCCCTTTAGGAACTGTTTAAAGCATAGGCTTATTCATGGAGACATTCCTTAAAAGAAGGCAAGGTTGGACACTTATTGGTTGAGTGAGATAGGAAAAATTTCTTTAAAAACTGTTGTTGCATTTCATCCCAAGCACGAATGGATCCTGGTCTCAAATTTTGTAGTCATGTTTTAGCTTTATCTTTTAATGAAAAAGGAAAAAGCTTTAATCTGATGGTGTTCATGTTATAATTTGAGTCATTATAGGTGTTACAGACCTCTTCAAATTCCTTTAAATGCAAGTATGGATTCTCTAAATCTAAGCCATGAAAAGAAGGTAAAAGTTGAACAATGTTTGGCTTAAAATTAAAATGAGATGCATCAGGAGGAAAAACTATGCATGATGGTGCACTTGTTCTTGTAGGATTCATGTGGTCTCTAAGTGTTCTAACATGGTTATTCTCATTTTTCTCGTTATTAAGTGATTGATTATCTTCTTCAGCTATATTTTCTGAAAATGATGAGGATACCCTACAAAGTCTATCACTTAATGTACGTGACCACACTCTTATGCACGTGTAGGAATAGATTAAAAGAAAGAAGAAAACAAAAGAAGAAGAAGCAAGAGACAAGAAATAAAGTTATATACAAGAAAAGTGAAAACTATTTAAAAATATGAAAGTTATAGAAACTTGTCTCAACTTTCATGTGTAAAACATAGAGGTCATTTGGACTTCTAGAACTCTAGATATGGGCTAAATACTGAACAATGCTCGGGTTGGAAGACAGATTCAGACTTCTTTGTTGTTGCTATAATTTGGACTTGAAAATGGCCTTTTTAAATCTTGGGTTCCATATAAAAGTTTTAGGCCTATGTCTTATCTTTCCATCCATATAAAGTAGACCTAAATCTAAGATCTACAACTCTAGATATGACCCAATTACCAAATAATGTTCTGATTTGGATTGCACCAGTAACTTTTTTCAAAGTTTAGCCATCTCTTTGTCCTTTCAATTTCAGTTCTTAAATTCATCAATCAATCCTTTCACTTATGTGATAGGCCTGCATTTAAAATAAAAATTTACCATAAATTAAAGGTATCTTATATTATTAGATATGTTATTATAAAACATGCTTTAGTTAAGGAGTTATTGATACTTCAAGTGCAAAATGATGATATAAAACCTTGATAAAAAATGTACTTTTAAGTACTAATCACCTGACAACGAAGCCCTTAAATAAAAGCTATTACAAGAGGCTCACAAGTCAAAGCTCACTGTGTATCCTGGTAATATTAAGATGTACCAGGATTTGAAACAATACTACTTATGGACAAATATGAGAAAAGAAGTGGTTGATTTTATGGCAAAATATAGTATTTGCTAACAAGTAAAAGTGGAGCACCGAAGGCTAGTAGGGCTGTTACAACCATTGTTGATTGACTAACTAAGTTTGCCTTTTTCCTACCAACAAAAATAACAGATCCAGTTGACAAGTTGGTCAAAATTTATATGAATGAAGTTATGAAGTTTCATGGAGTTCCAATATCAATTATTTCAGATCGTGACCCAAGGTTTACTTCATGTCTTTAGCCAAACATACAGCATGCTTTGGGAATAAATTTGAATATCAATAATGCCTTCCATCTAAAAACTGATGGCCAATTTGAGAGAGTTATTTAGATCCTAAAGGATTTACTAAGGGTATGTGCTTTAGAATTTGGTGGGAACTGGGAGGAGCACCTATTACTAGTAAAATTCACGTATAATAACAATTATCAGGCAACAATTGGAATAGCCCCATTTGAAGCTCTTTATAACAGAAAGTGTAGGACACCCTTATGTTGGAAAGAAGTCATGGAAAAAAAGTTGTATGGAGCAGAGTTGGTGCAAGTTATCACTGAAAAAGTGAGGATCATTAAGGATTGAATGAAGGCAACATAGGATAAACAAAAGAAATATGTGAACATTCGAAGGAGATCCCTCAAGTTTAGCCCTAGGGATAAAGTATTTCTGAAGGTAAGTCTGTGGAAGCATATGTTAAAATTTAGGATGAAAGGGAAGTTAACTCTAAGGTACATCGAACCATTTGAAATCCTAAGATGCATCCTATCGTTGCATATGAAATAAAGTTGCCTCAGAGTTGGTCAAAGTTTATAATGTATTTCATGTTTCCTTGCTATGAAAAACCTATATTGACCCTTCACGAATGTTATCTTAAGTTCTATTAGAGGTTGAAGAAGATCTAACAATTAAGGTGAAACCAATTAAAATTCTTGACTGGGGTGAGAAAGTACTTTATAATAAGAAAATCCCCATGAAGTTTTTAGTTAAGCTTGCAAATCAAGAAAGAAACATAAGAGAGAGAATTAGAGATGAGGCAAAAATATCCCAACTTGTTTATAGATTCAGGTATGTCACTCAAATTTCAAGGATGAAATTCTTAGAAGAAGAGGAGAATGTAAACCCTGGTTGAAATTTTGGCAAAAAACAATCTAAGTGCTTATATAATGGATTTAATGGAGGTACCAAATAAGCATTAGAACAAATAAATAAAAAAAGAGAGGAATCTTGGAAATGGAAATTGAACCGATTGATTAGGAGGGGAAACAATCATGGAAGAACATAGGTGGGTATTAAGATTTAAAACAAAAATAACTAAACAAGACCTAGGATAATTAGGGGGTATAAATAGATTAAGAGATAAGAAAAATGACTTTTCTTCTCCCTTTTACCTTCACTTCTAGTAAGCTATAATAAAAGAAACAAAAACCCCCCTTATAAAAATTCTCAAGCAAATTCCTTTGCATGCACCATTACAAGATAATAGTACAAAGGAAGAGTGATTATAAGTAAGAAAAAACACATAAACTTGAAGGATTTAGTAGAGATTGGGGTCGGCCAACTCTAACAGCAAGCAAGGGAAGGAAAAGCAAAGAAAGTGGAAAATAAATCACCAAAAAAACTTCTTCTAATCTTTGGTAGATTCTAGTCGTAATAATAAACCCTCACTCTTTCATTGTTAAATTGTTCTTGTTAGGGTTCAGAGAATGAAAATCCCAAATGATAGGAATTAAGGTTCTTGTACATACATTAATCTCTAATAACTAACAAATGTAATTAGAAGTTTTAAGTAAAGAAGGAGTAATTTTAGATTGTATAGAAAAAAAAAAGAATATGTATGCCAATAAAGAATTCCTAAACTAGGTTGGCTAAGAGAAAGGCAAAAAAGAATAAATGACTATGGTAAATTTAATCAATTAGTGGCCTTCAATTAGTGTTTTAAGATAAATACATGGGCTGAAACTAAAAGAAAATTCTATGATGTGAATTGATGAATAATGTAGTAAGTAGAACTATTTTTTAATACCTCTTTGCAACTTCTTAAACTACATTGAGTATTTGTGTTGATTCTTGAGATTCTGTGAAATACTACTAATATGGAAGTCAAAGATGGAATTGATGTCTTGATAAGGAAAATAATTGAATTGCTAGTTGACACGATCAAAAGATTGATGTCTTCTCCCAAGTGTAAGAGTGTCGAAGTAATAAATAACCCAACAAGACTAGGGTTGAATTATTGGGAGGTTAACCATATAAATTATAAATAATAATAATAATAATAATAATAATAATAATAATAATAATAATAATAATAATAATAATAATAATAAGAAAAGGAAGTTAAATAGGACAATGAGATGTAAGATTAATGTGAGGATTAAACAATGATAAAAACAAATGTCAAGATTAGATGATTCACTAATGGTATTTCAAACAAGTATAATATAAATTCTTTTTATTACTCAAGTGGAATCCATGCATAAAAGAGGTTTTAACAGGATTATAAATTGTTAACACGATTACATTAGTTATCTTATTCAAATAATGCTAATACTTGTAAATATTATGAGGTATTCATGATTATAACTTATGTTAACAACAAATCAAGTTCCTTTCATGACACTAGTGTAGGTTATACCATGTGGTTGGGCTATGAAAGTGCCAAGTATTTGTTGTTCCAAGTATTGTACAACATAAATCAAGATTAACCATTTAACAAGCAAAATATTAAAACTGAATAAGATAACAAATATAAAACATGTAATTATCAAATATTAAAGTTCATTTTAAGTTTACACTACACTTATTCTTATATTATTAATGTAACATTTTCACCTTGACATAATAAACTTAGCTAAACATAATGAAGAAGAGAAACATAAATAAACAAGATATGAACATAATTATATAAGTATAGTAAAGAAAATGAAAAACATAAAAAATAGATTAATAAAACAAAACTTAAACATTACAAAAATATTAAGAGAAAGAGCAAGAACATGACATTGATCTAAAAGCAAGATGCCTAAAGCATGACAAATGCCTCCTTTTATAGGCCAAAATTTGAAACTATCGATTTGATGACTAATTGTTAAGTGAGTGACCAATTCTTATCTTAGTGACAATCCTTATCTTCTTGTCTGAACAAAACATGATTGCTAACGTCAGAATTCAAATAGAATTGAATCATGAAAATTCTAGGAAATTGCTTTAGCTTTTCAAAAAAAAAAAACACTAAGGTTATTTAGACTTCTAAAACTCAAGATATAGGTTGAACACTAAACAGTGTCTAGGCTGTAGGGTAGATTTAGACTTTTCTATTGTTGCTAAGATTTGGACTTTAAAATAGTAGAATTGAGTCTTGCATTCTGCATGAATGTTTTAGATCTATGTCTTAGCTTTTTGATTAGTACTTAAAAGTGCATTTTTATTAAGGTTTTATATCATCATTTGGCACTTGAAGTATCAATAACTCCTTAACTAAAGTATTTTTTATAATAACACATCTAATAATATAAGATACCTTTAATTTATGATAAATGTTCATTTTAAATTTAGGCCTATCATATAAATAAAAGGATTGATTGATGAGTTTAAGAACTAAAATTGAAAGGACAAAGAGATGGCTAAACTTAGAAAAGAGAAGCTGGTGTAGTCCAAATCGGAACACTGTTTGGTAATTGGGTCATATATGGAGTTGTAGATCTTGGATTTAGGTCTATTTTATATGGATGAAAAGGTAAGACATAGGCCTATAATTTTATGTTGAGGTCTAGTTTTAAAAAAAGGCCATTTTTGAAGTCAAAATTGTAGCAACAATAAAAAAGTCTGAATATATCTTGTAGCTTGAATACTATTTAGTGTTCGGCCCATATTTGGAGTTCTAGAACTCGAAATGACCTCAATTTTTTTTTATAGAAAGTTAAGACAATTTTCTAGAACTTTCATGTTTTTAAATGGTTCCAATTCTGACGTTAGCAAATACATTTTGGGCAGATAAGAGAAGATAAAGACTGTCACCAAGTTAAAAGTTGGTCACTCACTCATCAATTAGTCATCAAATCAATAGTTCCCAAATTAGGCCTATAAAAGAAGGCATTTGCAATGCATTTAGGCATCTTGATTTCCAGATCAAGATCATGCTCTTACTTTCTCTCTTTATATTTCTTAAGTTTTGCTTTTATTAATATCAAGTTTATGCCTTTCATTTCCTTTCCTTTAGTTAACTTTTATCTTATTTATGTTTTTATTTTATTTATTTATTTTTCTTTCTTTCATTATGTCTAGGTAAGTTTATTATGTCAAGGTGAAAAGGTTACACTAATGGTGTAAGAATAAGTATAGTGTAAACATAACATGGACCTTAATGTTTGATACTAACATGTTTTGTATTTGTTATCATGTTCTCTTTAATAGTTTTTAAAGAAGTTTTTTCTATCTCATAGAACCAACTCTTTCAAAAGACAAATCACCACTTTCACTAAAAAAACAAGGAGAAAATTTTTATCAATGTTGGGATAGGTATCGAGACTTGCTTAATACTTGCCCTCATCATGGTTTTGAAATATGGAGATTGGTTTCATATTTTTATGAAGGGTTAACATCTAGAGAAAGAAAAATGATTGAAATATAAAGAATAATTCCATTCTTTATAAGAATAATGCTTTGAAATATAAAGACCATGGTTGTCCTTTAATTTCTTACTTTATTGAAGAACATAAAATTGAAAAAGCCTTACTTGATCTTGGAGCTAGTGTGAATTTACTTCCATATTTAGTTTTTCAAAGACTCAATCTAGGTGAGTTGAAACCAACTTCTGTAACTCTCTTACTTGTTGATAGATCTGTAAAAGTGCCTAGAGGAATAGTTCAAGATGTGTTAGTACAAGTCAATAAATTCATTTATCTTGTGGATTTTATTATCTTGGACACACAACCTGTTAAAGCATGTAATTCATTTTCTATTATTTTAGAACGTCCGTTTCTTGCAACTTTTAATGCATTGATTAATTGTAGGAATGGACTGATGCAACTATCATTTGGAAACATGACATTGGAGATGAATATTTTCAACATTTGCAAGCAACCTGGAGATAATAATGAATTACAATAAGTAGATCATATTGAAGAATTAGTTTATGATCAACTTGAATCTACTTTAAGTAAAAATGAGTTGGATGAATCTGAAGATTTGCAAATGATTTATTCTCAAGAAGAAATCACAAATGAAAAACACACCGAAAATGGTGATGTGGATCTTTTGTTTAAAGTGATAACAGATTCGACATCCGATATCACACCAATCAATGATTACTTTCCTAATGAATCCTTAATTTCTCTTAGTCCAATGCCTTGGTATGATAAAAACATCAATTTTCTTACTTCAGGAGATTTGCCAGCTCATTAGAGTATCCAAGATAAAGGAAAGTTTTTGAACGATTTGAAAAACTTTTATTAAGATGACCCGTACTTATTCAAATATTGTCCTGATCAAATATTTCAAAGATCCATTCCTGACAATGAGGTAAATAGTGTCATTAAACTTTTTCATTCCGAAGCATCTGAGAGTCATTTCTTGTCAAAAAAGACAGCTGTAAAAATCTTTCAAAATGGATTTTATTGGCCTACTATGTTCAAGGACTCATATACATTCTGTAAAGCTTATGAAAATTGTCAAAATTCAGGATTTATTTCAAAACATAAAAAATCTTTAGATAATCTTTTATTGACTTTTGAGACACATCCTAGTAGAGATGTGCATTGTGCATCTCATGATTTATGACCCCATTTCCATAAAGAGCATGCTTGACATAGTCTTGGGAATCTGACTAAAAAAGACCATGTTTGCTAGTTTTTAAGAAAACTGGATAAGAAGCTTATCCCCAACCCATAAAGGGCGTTTAAGCCATTCTTGGAAAAACCAAGAGAAGATCTTAGCCATAATCACAACTACCTGTACATACACATGCTTTTTAAAAAATAAACAAATAAAGAGAGAGAGAGAGTGTGTGTGTGTGTGTGTAAGATTCCAGCTAGCCTACATATAAGTGGTATGATTGCATTTTCAAGTTCTCATCGATAAAATCTTCTCTTCCTTCCCTTCATTTCTACTCAACCCATACATTCAACAAATATAGAAGTATGTAGAAATGGCAAGTTCCTCGGGTCATCACATAAGAAATATTTGTGTTTTCGGTGGATTTAGTCCTGGAAAAGAAAAGAGGTTTTTAAAATCAGCAAATCATCATGGTCAGGTGCTAGCTGAGAGAAAGATTAATTTAGTGTATGAGAGAGACAATCTTGGGTTAATGAGAGGTGTGTCAATAGCTGCATTTTTAGAAGCTAGTCAAGTTTTGGGGGTTGTCCCCAAAGCTTTAGTAGAGGGGGACATCATTGAAAAAACATTTGGAGAGGAACTACAGGTCTCTACAATATATGATTGAATAAATGTCATATTTAACCAATATCATGCTTTCATTGCCTTACCAGGTGGTCTCGGCACATTTGAAGAGATCTTTCATATTTTCTCTTGGGCCCAATTGCACATTCACCATAAACCCATAAATCTGTTAAATGTTAATTGTTATTATGACAAGTTGTTATCATTTCTTGATTATGCTGTGGAATAGGAATGTCTAACATCTTCGACATGACATATTATAATCTCTACTGCTACTACTGAATAATTGATTGACCAACTACAATCTTTCATTCCTGTAATTGATCCTTCCATGGGTCGCATAAATTGGTCATCTAAGGAAAGTTATAAAAAGTTTAGATTAGATTTGAGCCTTCATTTATGAATCTTTGTGTCTTTTGGTTTTATTATTGTGTTTTGTTGTTTCTTATATTTGTTTAAGTGTGTTTCAGGTTTGTTAATGTTCATTATTTCAGGTGATGTCTTTTATACTCTATCTTTTTACCTTAGGACATTGAGGACAATGTTTTGTTTTGGTTGGGGAGAGAGGGTAGTGGTTGACAAAAAAATTAACTAACTGTGTTTTCTATTTCATAAAGCATGTGCAAAATTGTTGTTACTATGATAGTGAAGTAAAGGAGCTCTTTTGTTAAAGTGACTCTTAAGATAGATCATAGTAACAATTCTTAACAAGGTCTATTATAATACTTCTTGAAATATTCAGGTTTACAAACTCTTGCATTGTTATCGCTTAATTCTATTCATATACTCATTTAACATGTATTCTTAAATCTTAATTTTCACACACACACTGATTAATACTTAAAAGTGCATTTTTATCGAGGTTTTATATCATCATTTTGCACTTGAAATATCGATAACTCCTTAACTAAATCATGTTTTATAATAACATATCTAATAACATTAGATAAAGGATTGATTGATGAATTTAAGGATTGAAATTAAAAGGACAAAGAGATAGCCAAACTTAGAAAAGATATGGTAGTGTAGTCCAAACCGGAATACTGTTCAATAATTGGGTCATATCTGGAGTTGTAGATCTCGGATTTAGGTCTACTTTACATGGATGGAAAGGTAAGCTGACATGACGAAAAGATTGATGTCTTCTCCCAAGTGCAGGAGTGTCGAAGTAATAAATAACCCGGCAAGACCGGATTCGAACCACAGGGAGGTTAATTGTACAAATTATAAACAACAATTATAAAACAACAATAACAACAACAACAATAGTAATAATAATAATAATAATAATAATAATAATAATAATAATAATAATAATAATAATAATAATAATAATAATAATAAAAGAGAAGAAGAAGAAGATGATGATGATGATGAGAACTTAGAGATGAAATATTAATGTAAGGATTAAACAATAATAATAACAAATGTCAAGGTTAGAGGTTCCACTAATGGTATATCAAACAAGTATAGTATAAACTCTTATTATTGAATTGGAAACCACACAGAAAGGAGGTTCCAATCAGATTATATATTGTTAACATGATTACATTAGTCATCTTATTCAATTAATGCTAATACATGTAAATCTCGTCAAGCATTCATGATTATAACTTATGTTAACAACAAATCAAGTTCCTTTCATAGCTCAGGTGTCGGTTATACCATACATTATGGGCTATGAAAGTGCCAAGTATTTGTTGTACCAAGTGTTATACAACATAAATCAAGATTAGTCATTTAACAAGCAAAGTATTAAAGAGTGAACAAGATAACAAATATAAAACATGTTAGTATCAAACATTAAAGTCCATATTAAGTTTACACTATACTTATTCTTACACCATTAGTGTAACCTTTTCACCTTGACATAATTAACTTAGCTAGACATAATGAAAGAAAGAAAAATAAATAAACAAAATAAGAACATAAAAGTTAACTAAGTAAAAGAAATGAAATGAAAGGCATAAACTTGATATTAATGAAAGTAAAGCATAAACATTACAAAAAATACAAAGAGAGAAAGGAAGAGCATGATCTTGATCTGAACACCAAGATGCCTAAATGCATGGCAAATGCCTCCTTTTATAGCCCAAAATTGGGAACTATTGATTTGATGACTAATTGATAAGTGGGTGGCCAACTTTTGACTTAGTGACAATCCTTATCTTCTTTTGTCTACCCAAAGCGTCATTGATAACGTCAAAATTGAAACCACTTGAAACATGAAAGTTGTAGGAAATTGTCTCAGTGTTCTTGTGTAAAAACGTTAGGTCATTTGGACTTCTAGAACTCCAGATATGGCCAAAATACCGAACAGTGCTCGGGCTGGAAGACAGATTCGGGCTTCTTTGTTGTTGCTACAATTTGGACTTGATAATGGCCTTTTTAGATCTTGGGCTCCATATGAAAGTTGTAGGCCTATGTCTTACCTTTCCATCCATATAAATTGGACCTAAATCTGAGATATATAGCTCCAGATATGACCCAATTACCGAATAGTGTTCTGGTTTGGATTGCACCGACATCTCTTTTCTAAGTTTGGCCATTTCTTTATCCTTGCAATTTAAGTTCTTAAAGTCATCAATCAATATTTTCATTTATGTGATAGCCCTGCATTTAAAATGAACATTTACCATAAATTAAAGGTATCTTATATTATTAGATATATTATTATAAAACATGCTTTAGTTAAGGAGTTATTGATACTTCAAGTGCAAAATGATAATATAAAACCATGATAAAAATGCACTTTTAAGTACTAATCACACCCCCCAACCAGCTTATTACTAGTCCATAGTAATCAAAGCGTTAAAACAATTTGCAAATTTCACAAAGCAAGGTATTCATCATTTAACTTCCATTAATCTATCCAGATAAACAAACTCTCATTAGATTTATATATTTGCTCAATACCTCTTAACAAGATATTAATAAACCTTTCTTTTGTGCTCAATGTATCAACACATAATTATAGGGCTTTTCTTGGAAGAAAACAAAATTTTTGGTCTAATGTTTAAGGTGAACTTCCTTGGGTTGGGATTATTATTTTTGTCTTTTTTTTTACTTCTTTTTTTTCTTTTTCTTTTTAAATATATATATATATATACATATAATTTAAAAACATCATGCATCTTTAACCCATGTAACGAGCTTTCAACTAATGACTCCCAAACCAGTTGGTCTTAGGGCATTAGGTGTTAAGACACCCCTACGAGCTTAGTAACTCGGGTCGCAGATACTGATATGTAGATAGTGCAATGTTTGATTCCCTTAAACTTTTCTCCTCAACCCATCTAACAAGCATTGGGCCAATAACTCCCAAGTCAGTTGACTTTAGGGTATTAGGTGTTAAAACACCCCTTCGGGCTTAATTGCTTAGGTTAGGGAGGCTACGAAACCAAACTTATCTACATTTTTATTATCATCATTTTTTTTCTTTTTTTTCTTTTTTTCTTTTTTTTTTTAATTACATACAATCCCTTTCCCTTAGTTGTTACCTTTAACAAAAGAACATAAATAATGTAATAATCCAATATGCAACCCACAATCATATGTTAAAGTGTGTGTGTGTGTGTAAATTAAGGTTTAAGAATACATGTTAAATAAGTATATGAGCAGAATTAAGTGGTAACAATACGAGAGTTTGTAAACCTGAATATTTCAGGAAGTATTATAATAGACCTTGTTAAGAATGGTTACTAAGATGCATCTCAAGAGTCACTTTAACAAAAGAACTCCTTTACTCTGCCATCCTAGTAACAACAATTATGCACATGCTTTATGAAATGAAAAACAATTTTTTTTTATCAACTACTACCCTCTCCCCCCAACCAAAACGAGACATTGTCCTCAATGTTCTAAGGTAGAAAGATAGAGTATAGAAGATATCACCTGAAATAACAAACACTGACAAAACCTGAAACACAGTGAAACAAAAATAAGAAATAACAAAACACAATAATAAAACCAAAAGACACAAAAATTCACAAATGAAGGCTCAAATCCAATCTAAGCTTTTTACGGCTTCCAGTAGATGACCAATTTATGCGACTCATGGAAGGATCAATCACAGGAATGAAAGATTGTAGTTGGTCAATCAATTGTTCAGCAGTAGTAGCAGAGATTATGATTTGTCGTACAGAAGATGTTAGAAATTCCTGTTCCACAGCATGATCAAGAAAAGACAACAACTTATCATAATAACCATTAACATTTAACAAACCTATGGGTTTATGGTGAATGTGCAATTGAGCCCAAGAGGAAATATGAAAGATCTCTTCCAATGTGCTTAGACCACCTGATAAAGCAATGAAAGCATCAGCATGGTTAAACATTGCATTCATTCGAGCCGACATTGTGGAGAACTGAAGTTCCTCTCTAATTGTTTTTCCAATGATGTCCCC
The DNA here is from genome assembly GCA_026413675.1 of Populus pruinosa. Classification (NCBI taxonomy): domain Eukaryota; kingdom Viridiplantae; phylum Streptophyta; class Magnoliopsida; order Malpighiales; family Salicaceae; genus Populus; species Populus pruinosa. The sequence continues at coordinate 11,639,022 of CM048604.1, read as the reverse complement.
TTGTGCCAAAGCTTCAGGGACGACTCCTAAAACTTGACTACCTCTTAAAAATGCAGCTATTGACACACCTCCCATTAACCCAAGACTGCCTCCCCCATACACTAAATGAATCTTTCTCTCAGCTAGCACCTGACCAAGATGGTTTGCTGATTCTAAAAACTCCTTTTCTTTCCCAGGACTAGATCCACCCAAAACACAGATATTTCTTATTTGATGACTTGAGGAACTTGCCATTTCTACACACTTCTGTATTTGTTGAATGTATGGGTTGATTAGAAATGAAAGGAAGGAAAAGAGGGTTTTATAGATGAGAAATTAGAAAGGCAATCATAACACCTATATGTAGGCCAGCTGGAGTCTCACACACTCTCTCTCTTTTTATTTATTTATTTATTTACTTTTGAAAAAAGCATGTGTATGTACAGGTAGTTGTGATTATGGCTCACATCTTCCCTTGGTTTTACGTCCAAGAACGGCTTAAACGCCCTCTATGGGTCGGGGATAGGCTTCCCATCCAGTTTTCTTAAAAACTGGCAAACAGGGTCTTTTTTAGTCAGATTCCCAAGACTAAGTCGATCATGTTCTTTATGAAATAGTGGCCATAAATCATGAATTGCACGATGCACATCTCCACTAGGATGCGTCTCAAGAGTCAATAGAAGATTATCTAAAGACTCCTTACTCAGGCCATCCTTAATGAATTGTATTTTATCTTCACGGTTTATAGATACCATTCCTAAAGAACGACATTGTGTATTACAAGTCCATCTAGCACATCGATGACAGACATCCAGTCGTTTTGCACGACGCTTCTTTGCAAAAGTGCTTTTACCTATTCCAGGCATGTGTGAAATGAAGAAGTTAGAGGACTCACCTGATAATCGGACCTTTGCTTCAATCAACCAGCGAATATCTTCAGGAATTCCATGATTCATTAACAATCTCAATCTTGCACCTCTAGCACGGTAAATTTTTGTGATCGCATTCTGAGGCAGAGCGGGAAAATACTTTTTCAATTTTTCAAGATTAGTGTCCATTTTCAAATGAGAATTGGAAGAGAGATTCAAAGAATTGCACAGATATATACACAAATATCAGTAATTATGGGAAACTGAAAGAACCGACTTAAGTCACGGAGTACCGTTATCCGCCATTTGACCGGGGTGAGAGAAACTAGCAAAAATCACTCAAAAAGAAACATAAAAAAAGAAAATGTGAGAAAAACAAAATAATCAACCTTTATCTACAAGATCATTCAAACCAGCTGATTCATTTTCACTAGGAAAATTATCAAAGTAAGCTTTCAAACGATGTCCATTTTCCTTAAAATCATTGTCATTCATTGAATTCTCAATATCACAGGCCCCATAAGGATTGGTCCATCTTAATCTTAGCTCTTTAGGGAATGCATAGAGTTGAGAATCATAAAACAAAACTTTTTGACTAGTGTCAATTTTTTGACAATTTTTACAAGTTTTGCAGAATGCATGTGTGTCCTTGAACATGGTGGGCCAATAAAATCCATTTTGAAAGATTTTTGCAGCAGTCTTTTTTTGACGAGAAATAACTTCCACATGCTTCAAAATGACAAAGTTTAATAACACTACTTACCTCATTGTCAGGAATGAATCTTTGAAATATTTGATCAGGACAATATTTGAATAAGTTAGGGTCATCACAATAAAAGCTCTTCACTTCGTTCAAAAACTTTTCTTTGTCTTGAATACTCCAATCAGTTGGCAAATCTCCTAAAGCAAGAAAATTGATATTTTTATCATACCAAGGCATTGGACTAAGAGAAAGTAAGGATTCGTTAGGAAAGTAATCATCGATTGGTGTGATGCCAGATGTCGAATCTGTTGTCACTGTTGACAAAAGATTCGCATCAATATTTTCTGTGCGTGTTTCATCCATGATGTCTTCCTCAGAATAAATCATTTGCAAATCTTCAGTTTCATCCAATTCATTTTTACTTAAAGTAGATTCAAGTTGATCATAAACTAATTCCTCAATATGATCTACTTCATGTAAATCATTATCATCTCTAGGTTGCTTGCAAATGTTGAAAATATTCATCTCCAATGTCATGCTTCCAAATGATAGCTTCATCAGTCCATTCCTACAATTAATCAATGCGTTAGAGGTTGCAAGAAATAGACGTCCTAAAATAACAGGAAATGAATTACATGCTTCAACAGGTTCTGTGTCCATGACAATAAAATCCACAGGATAAATGAATTTATCGACTTGTACTAACACGTCTTCAATTATTCCTCTAGGCACTTTTACAGATCTATCGGCAAGTAAAAGAGATATAGAAGTTGGTTTTAACTCACCTAGATTGAGACTTTGAAAAACTGAATATGGAAGTAAATTCACACTAGCTCCAAGATCAAGTAAGGCTCTTTCAATTTTATGCTCTCCAATAAAGCAAGAAATTATAGGACAACCAGGGTCTTTATATTTCAAAGCATTATTGTTCTGAAGAATAGCACTTACTTGTTCGGCTAGAAAGGCTTTCTTTTTTACATTCAGTTTCCTCTTCACAGTGCATAGATCTTTCAAAAATTTAGCATAGGAAGGAACCTGTTTAATTGCATCCAACAAAGGTATATTGATCCTTACCTGTTTGAAAATTTCAAAAATTTCAGATTTGTGATTAACTTTCCTTTGTTTGGTCATGGCTTGAGGAAATGGAAGTGCTAGCGATGAATCAGTCGTTTCTTTGCAATTTTCAGATTCAACCCCTTCCTTACCCTCAGAGATTGACTCATCATCTTTCTCATAAGGTTCAAGAGAGGGTTTTTTAATAACCTTACCACTGCGCAGAGTAGTGACTGATTTGACTTGATCCATATGGTGGCTTCCGGAACTACATGCATTTGCATTGTATTGCCCCTTGGGATTTTGTTGCGGTTGAGATGGAAACTTACCTTTCTCTTGGAAACTAAGAGCAGATGTTAATTTAGCAAGAATATCTTTAAAATCTGTCATGTTTTGAGCAAGTTGAGTATTGATTGTCTCTTGCTTTTCAATGAATGCATGCAATGTTTCTTCAAGATTTCTTCTAGGATGTGGAGCATAAGGAGGTGCATATCCATGAGAATTTTGGAAATTTTGGGGTGCTTGAAATGGTGGTTGTGAACTTTGTGCATTGTTGTTCTCACTCTTCCAACTAAAATTTGGGTGATTTCTCCAACCAGGGTTGTATGTTTGGGAGTATGGGCTGTGGTTGGCCTTTTGAAAACTGTTTAAAGCATGGGCTTGTTTATGGAGACATTCCTTAAAAGAAGGCAAGGTTGGACAATCATTGGTTGAGTGTTCATTTGTTTCACAGATTTGACACACAATGTTTTCAACAGATTTTAATTGACCACTCTTTTTCAATTCTAGTGCCTCAACTTTTTTAGCTAAAGATGCAAAGTTGGCTTGAAGGTCATGATCTTCCCTAAGATTGTACATACCTCCACTAGATGTATGAGGTTGAGTTTTACTCGGTGCCTCATATGTACCCGCGGTGTCCCAATTTTGAGCATTTTCAGCTAACAAGTCTAAGTACTCCATTGCTTCATCAGGGTCTTTATCTTCAAAAGTTCCATTGCACATCAATTCAACCATTTGCCTATCTTTAGGTGTTAACCCTTCATAGAAATGTGAAACCAATCTCCATGTTTCAAAACCATGATGAGGGCAAGTACTAAGCAAGTCTCGATACCTATCCCAACATTTGTAAAATGTTTCTCCTGGTTTTTGAGTGAAAGTGGTGATTTGTCTCTTGAAAGAGTTTGTTCTACGAGATGGGAAAAACTTCTTTAAAAACTGTTGTTGCATTTCATCCCAAGCACGAATGGATCCTGGTCTCAAATTTTTTAGCCATGTTTTAGCTTTATCTTTTAATGAAAAAGGAAAAAGCTTTAATCTAATCGTGTTCATGCTACAATTTAAATTATTATATGTGTTGCAGACCTCCTCAAATTCTCTTAAATGCAAGTATGGATTTTCCAATTCTAAACCATGAAAAGAAGGTAAAAGTTGAATAATACCTGGTTTAAAATTAAAATGAGATGCATCGGGAGGAAAAACTATGCATGATGGTGCACTTGTTCTTGTGGGATTCATGTGGTCTCTAAGTGTTCTAGCACGGTTATTCTCATTATTCTCATTATGAAGTAATTAATTATCTTCTTCAGCCATATTTTCTGAAAATGATGAGGATACCCTACAAAGTCTACCACTTGATGTACGTGACCACACTTGATGCACGTGTAGGAATAAAATAAAAAAAGAAGAAGAAGAAAGCAAAAGAAGGAGGAAGAAAACAAAATAAAAAGAAACAAAGTTATATACAAGAAAAGTGAAAAGAAAAAATAAAATAAATACTATAATTTATACAAGAACTTACCTCCCCGGCAACGGCGCCAAAAACTTGACACGACTAAAAGGTTGATGTCTTCTCCCAAGTGCAGGAGTGTCGAAGTAATAAATAACCCGGCAAGACCGGGGTCGAACCACAGGGAGGTTAATTGTACAAATTATAAACAACAATTATAAACAACAATAAGAGTAATAACGATAACAATAATAACAATAATAATAATAATAATAATAATAATAATAATAATAATAATAATAAAGAAAGAGAAGAAGAAGAAGACGATGAGAACTTGGAGATGGAAAATTAATGTAAGGATTAAACAATAATAATATCAAATGTCAAGGTTAGAGGTTCCACTAATGGTATGTCAAACAAGTATAGTATAAACTCTTATTATTCAATTGGAAACCACACAGAAAGGAGGTTCCAATCAGATTATATATTGTTAACATGATTACATTAGTCATCTTATTCAATTAATGCTAATACTTGTAAATCTCGTCAAGCATTCATGATTATAACTTATGTTAACAACAAATCAAGTTCCTTTCATAGCTCAGGTGTCGGTTATACCATACATTATGGGCTATGAAAGTGCCAAGCATTTGTTGTACCAAGTGTTATACAACATAAATCAAGATTAGTCATTTAACAAGTAAGGTATTAAAGAGTGAACAAGATAACAAATATAAAACATGTTAGTATCAAACATTAAAGTCCATATTAAGTTTACATTATACTTATTCTTACACCATTAGTGTAACCTTTTCACCTTGACATAATTAACTTAGCTAGACATAATGAAAGAAAGAAAAATAAATAAACAAAATAAGAACATAAAAGTTAACTAAGTAAAGGAAATGAAATGAAAGGCATAAACTTGATATTAATGAAAGTAAAGCATAAACATTACAAAAAATACAAAGAGAGAAAGGAAGAGCATGATCTTGATCTGAACACCAAGATGCCTAAATGCATGGCAAATGCCTCCTTTTATAGGCCAAAATTAGGAATGGCCAACTCTTGACTTGGTGACAATCTTTATCTTCTCTTGTCTGCCCAAAACTTCATTGATAACGTCAAAATCGGAGGCACTCGAAAAACATAAAAGTTGTAGGCAATTGTCTCAACTTTCTTGTGTAAATAATTCAGCTCATTTGGACTTCTAGAACTCCTGATATGGCCAAAATACCGAACAGTGCTCGGGCTGGAAGACAGATTCGGGCTTCTTTGTTGTTGCTACAATTTGGACTTCATAATGGCCTTTTTAGATCTTGGGCTCCATATGAAAGTTGTAGGCCTATGTCTTACCTTTCCATCCATATAAATTGGACCTAAATCTGAGATATATAGCTCCAGATATGACCCAATTACCAAATAGTGTTCCGGTTTGGATTGCACCGACATCTCTTTTCTAAGTTTGGCCATTTCTTTATCCTTGCAATTTAAGTTCTTAAAGTCATCAATTGATTAGTACTTAAAAGTGCATTTTTATCATGGTTTTATATCATCATTTTGCACTTGAAGTATCAATAACTCCTTAACTAAAATGTGTTTTATAATAATGTATCTAATAATATAAGATACCTATAATTTGTGGTAAATGTCTATTTTTAATGCAGGCCTATCACATAAATGAAAGGATTGATTGATGACTTGAAGAACTTAAATTGCAAGGATAAAGAGATGGTCAAACTTAGAGAAGAGATGTCGGTGCAATCCAAACTGGAACACTGTTCGGTAATTGGGTCATATCTGGAGCTACAGATCTCAAATTTAGGTCCAATTTATATGGATGGAAAGGTAAGACATAGGTCTACAACTTTCATATGGAGCCCAAGATCTAAAAAGGCCATTATCAAGTCCAAATTGTAGCAACAACAAAGAAGCCCGAATCTGTCTTCCAGCCCGAGCACTATTCGGTATTTTGGCCATATCTGGAGTTCTAGAAGTCCAAATGAGCTGAAATTTTACACAAGAAAGATGAGACAATTGCCTACAACTTTCATGTTTACAACTGGCTCCAGTTTTGACGTTATCAATGACGTTTTGGGCAGACAAGAGAAGATAAGGATTGTCACCAAGTCAAAAGTTGGCCACCCACTTATCAATTAGTCATCAAATCAATAGTTCCCAATTTTGGCCTATAAAAGGAGGCATTTGCCATGCATTTAGGCATCTTGGTTTCCAGATCAAGATCATGCTCTTCCTTTCTCTCTTTGTATTTTTTGTAATGTTTATGCTTTGCTTTCATTAATATTAAGTTTATGCCTTTCATTTCCTTTCTTTTACTTAGATAACTTTTATGTTCTTATTTTGTTTATCTATTTTGCTTTCTTTCATTATGTCTAGCTAAGTTAGTTATGTCAAGGTGAAAAGGTTACACTAATGGTGTAAGAATAAGTATAATGTAAACATAATATGGACTTTAATGTTTGATACTAACATGTTTTATATTTGTTATCTTGTTCACTCTTTAATACTTTGCTTGTTAAATGATTAATCTTGATTTATGTTGTATAACACTTGGTACAACAAATGCTTGGCACTTTCATAGCCCATAATGTATGGTATAACCGACACCTGAGCTATGAAAGGAACTTGATTTGTTGTTAACATAAGTTATAATGATGAACGCTTGACGAGATTTACAAGTATTAGCATTAATTGAATAAGATGACTAATGTAATCATGTTAACAATATATAATTTGATTGGAACCTTCTTTGTGTGTGGTTTCCAATTCAATAATAAGAGTTTATACTATACTTGTTTGATATACCATTAGTGGAACCTCTAACCTTGACATTTGTTATTATTATTGTTTAATCCTTACATTAATATTTTATCTCTAAGTTCTCATCATCATCATCTTCTTCTTCTTCTCTTTCTTTATTATTATTATTATTATTATTATTATTATTATTATTATTATTATTATTATTGTTATTATTGTTATCGTTATTACTATTATTGTTGTTTATAATTGTTGTTTATAATTTGTACAATTAACCTCCCTGTGGTTCGACCCCGGTCTTGCCGGGTTATTTATTACTTCGACACTCCTGCACTTGGGAGAAGACATCAACCTTTTAGTCGTGTCAAGTTTTTGGCGCCGTTGCCGGGGAGGTAAGTTCTTGTATAAATTATAGTATTTATTTTATTTTCTCTTTTCACTTTTCTTGTATATAACTTTATTTCTTTTCTCTTGTTTCTTCTTCTTTTATTTTCTTCTTCCTTTTATTTTATTCCTACACGTGCATGAGAGTGTGGTCACGTACATCAAGTGGTAGACTTTGTAGGATATCCTCATCATTTTCAGAAAATATGGCTGAAGAAGATAATCAATCACTTCATAATGAAAATAATGAGAATAACCGTGCTAGAACACTTAGAGACCACATGAATCCCACAAGAACAAGTGCACCATCTTGTATAGTTTTTCCTCCTGATGCATCTCATTTTAATTTTAAACCAGGCATTATTCAACTTTTACCTTCTTTTCATGGCTTAGAATTGGAAAATCCATACTTGCATTTAAGGGAATTTGAGGAGGTGTGCAACACATATAATAACTTCAATTGTAGCATGAACACCATCAGATTAAAGCTTTTTCCTTTTTCATTAAAAGATAAAGCTAAAACATGGCTACAAAATTTAAGACCAGGATCCATTCGTGCTTGGGATGAAATGCAACAACAGTTTTTAAAGAAGTTTTTTCCATCTCATAGAACAAACTCTTTCAAGATACAAATCACCACTTTCACTCAAAAACCAGGAGAAACATTTTACAAATGTTGGGATAGGTATCGAGACTTGCTTAGTACTTGCCCTCATCATGGTTTTGAAACATGGAGATTGGTTTCACATTTCTATGAAGGGTTAACACCTAAAGATAGGAAAATGGTTGAATTGATGTGCAATGGAACTTTTGAAGATAAAGATCCTGATGAAGCAATGGAGTACTTAGACTTGTTAGCTGAAAATGCTCAAAATTGGGACACCGCGGGTACATATGAGGCACCGAGTAAAACTCAACCTCACACATCTAGTGGAGGCATGTACAACCTTAGGGAAGATCATGACCTTCAAGCCAAGTTTGCATCTTTAGCTAGAAAAGTCGAGGCACTAGAATTGAAAAAGAGTGGTCAAGTTAAATCTATTGAAAACATTGTGTGTCAAATCTGTGAAACAAATGAACACTTAACCAACGATTGTCCAACCTTGCCTTCTTTTAAGGAATGTCTCCATGAACAAGCCCATGCTTTAAACAGTTTCCAAAGGGCCAACTATAACCCATACTCCCAAACATACAACCCTGGTTGGAGAAATCACCCAAATTTCAATTGGAAGAGTGAGAACAACAATGCACAAACTTCACAACCACCGTTTCAAGCACACCATAATTTCCAAAATTCTCATGGATATGCACCTTCTTATGCTCCACCTTCTAGAAGAAATCTTGAGGAAACATTGCATGCATTCATTGAAAAGCAAGAGACAATTAATACTCAACTTGTTCAAAACATGACAGATTTTAAAGATACTCTTGCTAAATTAACATCTGCTCTTAGTTTCCAAGAGAAAGGTAAGTTTCCATCTCAAACACAACAAAATCCCAAAGGGCAATACAATGCAAATGCAAGTAGTTCCGGAAGCCAACACATGGATCAAGTCAAATCAGTCACTACTCTGCGCAGTGGTAAGGTTATTGAAAAACCCTCTCTTGAACCTTATGAGAAAGATGATGAGTCAATCTCTGAGGGTAAAAAAGGGGATGAATCTGAAAATTGCAAAGAAACGACTGATTCACAGCCAGCACTTCCATTTCCTCAAGCCATGACCAAACAAAGAAAAGTCAATCACAACTCTGAAATTTTTGAAATTTTCAAACAAGTAAGGATCAATATACCTTTGCTGGATGCTATTAAACAGGTTCCTTCCTATGCTAAATTTTTGAAAGATCTATGCACTGTGAAGAGGAAACTGAATGTGAAAAAGAAAGCCTTTCTAGTCGAACAAGTAAGTGTTATTCTTCAGAACAATAATGCTTTGAAATATAAAGACCCTGGTTGTCCTACAATTTCTTGCTTTATTGGAGAACATAAAATTGAAAAAGCCTTACTTGATCTTGGTGCTAGTGTGAATCTACTTCCATATTCAGTTTTTCAGAGTCTCGATCTAGGTGAGTTAAAACCAACTTCTATATCTCTTTTACTTGCCGATAAATCTGTAAAAGTGCCTAGAGGAATAATTGAAGATGTGTTAGTACAAGTCGATAAATTCATTTATCCTGTGGATTTTATTGTCTTGGACACAGAACCTGTTGAAGCATGTAATTCATTTCCTGTTATTTTAGGATGTTCGTTTCTTGCAACTTCTAACGCATTGATTAATTGTAGGAATGGACTGATGAAGCTATCATTTGGAAACATGACATTGGAGATGAATATTTTCAACATTTGCAAGCAACCTGGAGATGATAATGATTTACAAGAAGTAGATAATATTGATGAATTAGTTTATGATCAACTTGAATCTACTTTAAGTAAAAATGAATTGGATGAAACTGAAGATTTGCAAATGATTTATTCTGAGGAAGAAATCACGGATGAAACAAGCACCGAAAATGTTGATGCAAATCTTTTGTCAACATTGACAACAGATTCGACATCTAACATCACACCAATCGATGATTACTTTCCTAACGATTCCTTACTTTCTCTTAGTCCAATGCCTTGGTATAATAAAAATATCAATTTTCTTGCCTTAGAAGATTTGCCAGCTGATTGGAGTACGCAAGACAAAGAAAAGTTTTTGAACAAAGTGAAGAGCTTTTATTGGGATGATCCTTATTTATTCAAATATTGTCCTGATCAAATATTTCGAAGATGCATTCCTGACAATGAGGTAAGTAGTGTCATTAAATTTTGTCATTCTGAAGCATGTGGGGGCCATTTCTCATCAAGAAAGACAACTGCAAAAATCTTACAAAGTGGATTTTATTGGCCCACCATGTTCAAGGACACGCATGCATTCTGCAAAACTTGTGAAAATTGTCAAAAAATTGATACTGGTCAAAAAGTTTTGTTTTATAATTCTCAACTTTATGCATTCCCTAGAGAGCTAAGACCAAGATGGAGCAATCCTTATGGGGCCTGTGATATTGAGAATTCAATGAATGACAATGATTTTAAGGAAAATGGACATCGTTTGAAAACTTACTTTGATAATTTTCCTAGTAAAAATGAATCAACTGGTTGGAATGATCTTGTAGATAAAGGTTGATTTTTTTTTCTCACATTGTTTTTGTGTTTCTTTTTGAGTGATTTTTGCTAGTTTCTCTCGCCCCGGTCAAATGGCGGATAACGGTACTCCGTGACTTAAGTCGGTTCTTTCAGTTTCCCACAATTACTGATATTTGTGTATATATCTGTGCAATTCTTTGAATCTCTCTTCCAATTCTCATTTGAAAGTGGACACTAATCTTGAAAAATTGAAAAAGTATTTTCCCGCTCTGCCTCAGAATGCGATTACAAAAATTTACCGTGCTAGATGTGCAAGATTGAGATTATTAATGAATCATGGAATTCCTGAAGATATTCGCTGGTTGATTGAAGCAAAGGTCCGATTATCAGGTGAGTCCTCTAATTTCTTCATTTCACACATGCCTGGAACAGGTAAAAGCACTTTTGCAAAGAAGCGTCGTGCAAAACGACTAGAAGTCTGTCATCGATGTGCTAGATGGACTTGTAATACACAATTTCGTTCTTTAGGAATGGTATCTATAAACCGTGAAGATAAAATACAATTCATTAAGGATGGCCTGAGTAAGGAGTCTTTAGATAATCTTCTATTGACTCTTGAGACGCATCCTAGTGGAGATGTGCATCGTGCAATTCATGATTTATGGCCACTATTTCATAAAGAACATGATCGACTTAGTCTTGGGAATCTGACTAAAAAAGACCCTGTTTGCCAGTTTTTAAGAAAACTGGATGGGAAGCCTATCCCCGACCCATAGAGGGCGTTTAAGCCGTTCTTGGATGTAAAACCAAGGGAAGATGTGAGCCACAATCACAACTACCTGTATATACACATGCTTTTTCCAAAAGTAAATAAATAAATAAATAAAAAGAGAGAGAGAGTGTGTGAGACTCCAGCTGGCCTACATATAGGTGTTATGATTGCCTTTCTAATTTCTCATCTATAAAACCCTCTTTTCCTTCCTTTCATTTCTACTCAACCCATACATTCAACAAATACAGAAGTGTGTAGAAATGGCAAGTTCCTCAAGTCATCAAATAAGAAATATTTGTGTTTTCGGTGGATCTAGTCCTGGGAAAGAAAAAGAGTTTTTAGAATCAACAAATCATCTTGGTCAGGTGCTAGCTGAGAGAAAGATTCATTTAGTGTATGGGGGAGGCAGTCTTGGGTTAATGGGAGGTGTGTCAATAGCTGCATTTTTAGGAGGTAGTCAAGTTTTGGGGGTCGTCCCTGAAGCTTTGGCACAAGGGGACATCATTGGAAAAACAATTGGAGAGGAACTTCAGGTCTCCACAATGTCGGCTCGAATGAATGCAATGTTTAACCATACTGATGCTTTCATTGCTTTACCAGGTGGTCTAGGCACATTGGAAGAGATCTTTCATATTTTCTCTTGGGCTCAATTGCATATTCACCATAAACCCATAGGTTTGATAAATGTTAATGGTTATTAAGATAAGTTGTTGTCTTTTCTTGATCATGCTGTGGAACAGGAATTTTTAACATCTTTTGCACGACAAATCATAATCTCTGCTACTACTGCTGAACAATTGATTGACCAACTACAATCTTTCATTCCTGTGATTGATCCTTCCATGAGTTGCATAAATTGGTCATCTACGGGATGCCGTAAAAAGCTTAGATTGGATTTGAGCCTTCATTGGTGAATTTGTTTTTCTTTTGGTTTTATTATTGTGTTTTGTTATTTCTTATTTTTGTTTCAGTGTGTTTCAGGTTTTGTCAGTGTTTGTTATTTCAGGTGATATCTTCTATACTCTTTCTTTCTACCTTAGAACATTGAGGATAATGTCTCGTTTTGGTTGGGGGGAGAGGGTAGTAGTTGATAAAAAAAAAAATTGTTTTTCATTTCATAAAGCATGTGCATAATTGTTGTTACTAGGATGGCAGAGTAAAGGAGTTCTTTTGTTAAAGTGACTCTTGAGACGCATCTTAGTAACCATTCTTAACAAGGTCTATTATAATACTTTCTGAAATATTCAGGTTTCCAAACTCTCGTATTATTACCGCTTAATTCTGCTCATATACTTATTTAACATGTATTCTTAAACCTTAATTTACACACACACACTTTAACATATGATTGTGGGTTGCATATTGGATTATTACATTATTTATATTCTTTTGTTAAAGGTAACAATTAAGGGAAAGGGATTGTATATAATTAAAAAAAAACATGAAAAAAAAGAAAAAAAAAAGAAAAAAAATGATGATAATAAAAATGTAGATAAGTTTGGTTTCGTAGCCTCCCTAACCTAAGCAATTAAGCTCGAAGGGGTGTTTTAACACCTAATACCCTAAAGTCAACTGACTTGGGAGTTATTGGCCCAACGCTTGTTACATGGGTTGAGGAGAAAAGCTTAAGGGAATCAAACATTGCACTATCTACATATCAGTATCTACGACCCGAGTTACTAAGCTCGTTGGGGTGTCTTAACACCTAATGCCCTAAGACCAACTGGTCTGGGAGTCATTAGCTGAAAGCTCGTTACATGGGTTAAAGATGCATGATGTTTTTAAATTATATGTATATAGAGTTAAAAAAAAAAAAGCAAAAAAAAAAGGACAAAAATAATAATCCCATCCCAAGGAAGTTAACCTTAAACATTAGAACAAAAATTTTGTTTTCTTCCAAGAAAAGCCCCATAATTATGTGTTGATACATTGAGCATAAAAAAAAAAGGTTTATTAATATCTTGTTAAGAGGTATTGAGCAGATATATAAATTTAATGAGAGTTTGTTTATCTGGATAGATTAATGGAAGTTAAATGATGAATACCTTGCTTTGTGAAATTTGCAAATTGTTGTAACGCTTTGATTACTAGGGACTAGTAATAAGCTGGTTAAGGGGTGTGATTAGTACTTAAAAGTGCATTTTTATCATGGTTTTATATCATCATTTTGCACTTGAAGTATCAATAACTCCTTAACTAAAATGTGTTTTATAATAATGTATCTAATAATATAAGATACCTATAATTTGTAATAAATGTCTATTTTTAATGCAGGCCTATCACATAAATGAAAGGATTGATTGATGACTTGAAGAACTTAAATTGCAAGGATAAAGAGATGGTCAAACTTAGAGAAGAGATGTCGGTGCAATCCAAACCGGAACACTGTTCGGTAATTGGGTCATATCTGGAGCTACAGATCTCAAATTTAGGTCCAATTTATATGGATGGAAAGGTAAGACATAGGTCTACAACTTTCATATGGAGCCCAAGATCTAAAAAGGCCATTATCAAGTCCAAATTGTAGCAACAACAAAGAAGCCCGAATCTGTCTTCCAGCCCGAGCACTATTCGGTATTTTGGCCATATCTGGAGTTCTAGAAGTCCAAATGAGCTGAAATTTTACACAAGAAAGATGAGACAATTGCCTACAACTTTCATGTTTACAACTGGCTCCAGTTTTGACGTTATCAATGACGTTTTGGGCAGACAAGAGAAGATAAGGATTGTCACCAAGTCAAAAGTTGGCCACCCACTTATCAATTAGTCATCAAATCAATAGTTCCCAATTTTGGCCTATAAAAGGAGGCATTTGCCATGCATTTAGGCATCTTGGTTTCCAGATCAAGATCATGCTCTTCCTTTCTCTCTTTGTATTTTTTGTAATGTTTATGCTTTGCTTTCATTAATATTAAGTTTATGCCTTTCATTTCCTTTCTTTTACTTAGTTAACTTTTATGTTCTTATTTTGTTTATCTATTTTGCTTTCTTTCATTATGTCTAGCTAAGTTAGTTATGTCAAGGTGAAAAGGTTACACTAATGGTGTAAGAATAAGTATAATGTAAACATAATATGGACTTTAATGTTTGATACTAACATGTTTTATATTTGTTATCTTGTTCACTCTTTAATACTTTGCTTGTTAAATGATTAATCTTGATTTATGTTGTATAACACTTGGTACAACAAATGCTTGGCACTTTCATAGCCCATAATGTATGGTATAACCGACACCTGAGCTATGAAAGGAACTTGATTTGTTGTTAACATAAGTTATAATCATGAACGCTTGACGAGATTTACAAGTATTAGCATTAATTGAATAAGATGACTAATGTAATCATGTTAACAATATATAATGTGATTGGAACCTCCTTTGTGTGTGGTTTCCAATTCAATAATAAGAGTTTATACTATACTTGTTTGATATACCATTAGTGGAACCTCTAACCTTGACATTTGTTATTATTATTGTTTAATCCTTACATTAATATTTTATCTCTAAGTTCTCATCATCATCATCTTCTTCTTCTTCTCTTTCTTTATTATTATTATTATTATTATTATTATTATTATTATTATTATTATTATTATTATTATTATTATTACTATTGTTGTTGTTGTTATTGTTATTTTATAATTGTTGTTTATAATTTGTACAATTAACCTCCCTGTGGTTCGACCCCGGTCTTACCGGGTTATTTATTACTTCGACACTCCTGCACTTGGGAGAAGACATCAACCTTTTAGTCGTGTCATCAATCAATATTTTCATTTATGTGATAGCCCTGCATTTAAAATGAATATTTACCATAAATTAAAGGTATCTTATATTATTAGATATATTATTATAAAACATGCTTTAGTTAAGGAGTTATTGATACTTCAAGTGCAAAATGATGATATAAAACCATGATAAAAATGCACTTTTAAGTACTAATCATAAGCCATAGGCCTATAACTTTTATATGGAGGCCAAGATTTAAAAAGGTCATTTTGAAGTCCAAATTGTAGCAACAAAAAAGAAGTCTGAATCTGTCCTACAACCCGCGCACTATTCAATGTTTGGCCCATATCTAGAGTTCTAGAAGTTCAAATGATCTTTATTTTTTTTTTAAAAAGCTGAGACTATTTCCTACAACTTTCATGTTTCAAGTGGTTCCAATTCTAACATTATCAATGATGTTTTGGGCAGACAAGAGAAGATAAAGATTGACACCAAGTCAAGAGTTGGCCACCCACTTATTAACTAGTCATCAAATCAATAGTTCCTAATTTTGGCCTATAAAAGGAGGCATTTCCATACATTTAGGCATCTTGGTCTCCAAATCAAGATCATGTTGATGCAGATCTTTTGTCAAAAGTAACAACAGATTCGACATCCAATATCACACTAATTGATGATTACTTTCCTAATGAATCCTTACTTTCTCTTAGTCCAATGTCTTGGTATGATAAATATATCAATTTTCTTGCTTCAAGAGATTTTCCACCTCATTAGAGTACTCAAAATAAAAGAAACTTTTTAAATGAAGTGAAAAACTTTTATTGGGATAACCCGTACTTATTCAAATATTTCATTGATCCATTCCTGACAATGAGGTAAGTAATGTCATTAAACGTTTTCATTCTAAAGCATATGGAAGTCATTTCTTGTTAAAAAGATAGTTGTGAAAATCTTTCAAAACAGATTTTATTGGCCTACCATGTTCAAGAACACGCATGCATTTTGCAAAACTTGTGAAAATTGTCAAAAAGTTGATACTAGTAAAAAAGTTTTGCTTTATAATTCTTGACTCTATTTATTCCCCGGGGAGCTAAGATCAAGATGGAGCAGTCCCATTGAGAAACATGTGTATCCTTATAAGGCCTTTAGTATTGAGAATCCAAAGAATGACAATGTTTTTGAGGTAAATGGACATCGTTTGAAAGCTTACTTTGATAATTTTCCTAGTGAAAATGAATCCACTAGTTTGATTGATCCTCTAGATAAAGGTTGATTATTTTTTTTGTCACATTGTTTTTGTGTTTTGTTTTTTTTTTGTGACTCTTGGTTTGCTAGTCTCTCTCACCCCGGTTAAATGACGGATAACGGTACTCCGTGACTATTAAGTCGGTTCTTTCAGTTTTCCATTATAACTGATATCTGTGTATATATTTGTTCAATTTCTTACTCCTTCTCTTCTCTTTATATCTCTTTTCCACTTCTCATCTTAAAAAAATGGACATTATCCTTGAAAAATTAAAAAAGTATTTTCCCGCTTTGCCTCAAAATGCAATTACAAAAATTTATCAAGCTAGGTGTGCAAGATTGAGGTTGTTAATGAACCATGGAATTCCTGAAGAGATTCGCTGGTTAATTAAAGTAAAGATCTGATTATCAGGTGAGTCTTCTAATTCTTTCATTTCACACATGCTTGGAACAGGTAAAAACACTTTTATAAAGAAACGTCGTGCAAAACAACTGAAAGTCTACCATCAATGTGCCAGATGGACTTGCAATGCACAATGTTGTTCTTTAGGAATGGTATCTGTTAACCGTGAAGATAACATACTATTCATTAAGGATGGCCTGAGTAAAGGGTCTTTAGGTAATCTTTTATTGACTCTTGAGACGCATCGTAATAGAGATCTGCATCGTGCAATTCATGATTTATGGCGACTATTCCATAAAGAACATGCTAGATGACACGACTGAAAGATTGATGTCTTCTTCCAAGTGCAGGAGTGTCGAAGTAATAAATAACCCGGCAAGACATCAATCTTTTAGTTGTGTCTAGTTTTTGGCGCCGTTGCCGGGGAGGTAAGTTTTGTATAAATTATAATATTTATTTTATTTTCTCTTTTCAATTTTCTTGTATATAACTTTGTTTCTTTTCTCTTGTTTCTTCTTCTTTTGTTTTCTTTTTCCTTTTATTCTTTTCCTACACTTGTATGAGAGTGTGGTCACGTACATCAACTGGTAGACTTTGTAGGGTATAATCATCATTTTCAGAAAATATGACCGAAGAAGATAATCAATCACTTCATAATGAGAATAACCGCGCTAGAACACTTAGAGACCACGTGAATCCCATAAGAACAAGTGCACCATCATGCATAGTTTTTCCTCCCGATGCATCTCATTTTAATTTTAAACCAGACATTATTCAACTTTTACCTTCTTTTCATGGCTTAGAATTGGAAAATCCATACTTGCATTTAAGGGAATTTGAGGAGGCCTGCAACACATATAATAATTTAAATTGTAGCATGAACACCATTAGATTAAAGCTTTTCCCTTTTTCATTAAAAGATAAAGCTAAAACATGGTTATAAAATTTAAGACCAGGATCCATTCGTGCTTGGGATGAAATGCAACAACAATTTTTAAAGAAGTTTTTCCCATCTCATAGAACAAACTCTTTCAAAAGACAAATCACCACTTTCACTCAAAAACCAGGAGAAACATTTTACAAATGTTGGGATAGGTATCGAGACTTGCTTAGTACTTGCCCTCATCATGGTTTTGAAACATAGAGATTGGTTTCACATTTCTATGAAGGGTTAACACCTAAGGATAGGCAAATGGTTGAATTGATGTGCAATGGAACTTTTGAAGATAAAGACCCTGATGAAGGAATGCAGTACTTAGACTTGGTAGCTGAAATTGCTCAAAATTGGGACACCGCGGGTAATTATGAGGTACTGAGTAAAACTCAACCTCATACATCTAGTGGAGGTATGTACAACCTTAGGGAAGATCATGACCTTCAAGCCAAGTTTGCATCTTTAGCTAGAAAAGTCGAGGCACTAGAATTGAAAAAGAGTGGTCAATTAAAATCTATTGAAAACATTGTGTGTCAAATCTATGAAACAAATGAACACTCAACCAATAACTATTCAACCTTGCTTTCTTTTAAGGAATGTCTCCATGAACATGTCCATGCTTTAAACAGTTTCCAAAGGGCCAATCAGAACTCATACTCGCAAATATACAACCCTAGTTATATAAATCACCAAAATTTCAGTTGGAAGAGTGACAATGCACAAACTTCACCACCACAATTTCAAGCACACCATAATTTCCAAAATTCCTATGGATTCATTGAAAAGCAAGAGACAATCAACACTCAACTTGCTCAAAGCATAACAAATTTTAAAGATACTCTTGCAAAATTCACATTTGCTCTTAGTTTTCAAGATAAAGGTAAGTTTCCATCTCAACCGCAGCAAAATCCCAGGGGGCAATACAATGCAAATGCAAGTAGTTCCGAAAGCCAACACATGGATCAAGTCAAATCAGTCACTACTCTTCGCAGTGGTAAGGTTATTGAAAAACCCTCTCTTGAACCTTATGAGAAAGATGATGAGTCAATCTCTGAGGGTAAGGAAGGGGTTGAATCTGAACATTGCAAAGAAAAGACTGATTTCCCACCAGCACTTTCACTTCCTCATGCCATGACCAATCAGGAAGAAATCGAGGATGAAAAAGGCACCGAAAAGGTTGATGTGAATCTTTTATCAAAAGTGATAATAGATTCGACACCCGATATCACATCAATCGATGATTACTTTCCTGATGAATCTTTACTTTCTCTTAGTTCAATGCCTTGGTTTGCTAAAAATATCAATTTTCTTGCTTCAGGATTTTTGCCAGCTCACTAGAGTACCGAAGACAAAAGAAAATTTTTGAGCAACGTGCAAAATTTTTATTGGGATGACCCTTACTTATTCAATTGTTGTCGTGATCAAATATTTTTAAAATGCATTCCCGACAATAAGGTAAGTAATTTCATTAAATTTTATCACTCTAGGGCACGTGGGGATCATTTCACATCAAAAAAGAGGACTGTAGAAATCTTACAAAGCGGATTTTATTGGCCAACCATATTCAAGGAATCACATGCATTCCGCAAAACCTGTGAAAATTGTCAAAAGGTGGGATTTATTTCAAAACATAGAGAGTCTTTAGATAATCTTCAATTGACTCTGAAGTCTCATCATAGTCGAGATAAGCATCGTGCAATTCATGATTTATGGCCAATATTCCATAAGGAACATGCTCGACATAGTCTTGGGAATCTAACTAAAAAAGACCTTGTTTGCCGGTTTTTAAGAAAACTGGATGGGAAGCTGACACGACTAAAAGGTTGATGTCTTCTCCCAAGTGCAGGAGTGTCGAAGTAATAAATAACCCGGCAAGACCGGGGTCGAACCACAGGGAGGTTAATTGTACAAATTATAAACAACAATTATAAAACAACAATAATAGTACTAACAATAACAATAATAATAATAATAATAACAATAATAATAATAATAATACTAGTAGTAGTAGTAGTAGTAGTAGTAGTAATAATAATAATAATAATAATAATAATAAAGAAAGAGAAGAAGAAGAAGATGATGATGATGAGAACTTAGAGATGAAATATTAAAGTAAGGATTAAACAATAATAATAACAAATGTCAAGGTTAGAGGTTCCACTAATGGTATATCAAACAAGTATAGTATAAACTCTTATTATTCAATTGGAAACCACACACAAAGGAGGTTCCAATCAGATTATATATTGTTAACATGATTACATTAGTCATCTTATTCAATTAATGCTAATACTTGTAAATCTCGTCAAGCATTCATGATTATAACTTATGTTAACAACAAATCAAGTTCCTTTCATAGCTCAGGTGTCGGTTATACCATACATTATGGGCTATGAAAGTGCCAAGCATTTGTTGTACCAAGTGTTATACAACATAAATCAAGATTAGTCATTTAACAAGCAAAGTATTAAAGAGTGAACAAGATAACAAATATAAAACATGTTAGTATCAAACATTAAAGTCCATATTAAGTTTACACTATACTTATTCTTACACCATTAGTGTAACCTTTTCACCTTGACATAATTAACTTAGCTAGACATAATGAAAGAAATAAAAATAGATAAACAAAATAAGGACATAAAAGTTAACTAAATAAAGGAAAGGAAATGAAAGGCATAAACTTGATATTAATGAAAGTAAAGCATAAACATTACAAAAAATACAAAGAGAGAAAGGAAGAGCATGATCTTGATCTGAACACCAAGATGCCTAAATGCATGGCAAATGCCTCCTTTTATAGGCCAAAATTGGGAACTATTGATTTGATGACTAATTGATAAGTGGGTGGCCAACTTTTGACTTGGTGACAATCCTTATCTTCTCTTGTCTGCCCAAAACGTCATTGATAACGTCAAAACTGGAGCCAGGTGCAAACATGAAAGTTGTAGCCAATTGTCTCAGCTTTCATGTGTAAAACATTCAGCTCATTTGGACTTCTAGAACTCCAGATATGGCCAAAATACCGAACAGTGCTCGGGCTGGAAGACAGATTCGGGCTTCTTTGTTGTTGCTACAATTTGGACTTGATAATGGCCTTTTTAGATCTTGGGCTCCATATGAAAGTTGTAGGCCTATGTCTTACCTTTCCATCCATATAAATTGGACCTAAATCTGAGATCTGTAGCTCCAGATATAGCCCAATTACCGAACAGTGTTCCGGTTTGGATTGCACCGACATCTCTTCTCTATGTTTGACCATCTCTTTATCCATGCAATTTAAGTTCTTCAAGTCATCAATCAATCCTTTCATTTATGTGATAGACCTGCATTAAAAATAGACATTTACCACAAATTATAGGTATCTTATATTATTAGATACATTATTATAAAACATATTTTAGTTAAGGAGTTATTGATACTTCAAGTGCAAAATGATGATATAAAACCATGATAAAAATGCACTTTTAAGTACTAATCAGAAGCCTATCCCCGACCAATAGAGGGTGTTTAAGCCGTTCTTGGACGTAAAACCAAGGGAAGATGTGAGCCACAATCACAACTGTGATTTGAATTTTTGTTTGTAAAAACTTGTGTCTTGTGGTTTTATTAATAGCATAATATTTGTGTTTTGTAGTTTCTTATATTTATTTCAGTGTGTTTCAGGTTTGTCAATGTTCGTTATTTCAGGTGATATCTTCTATACTCTATCTTTCTACCTTAGAACATTGAGGACAATATCTCGTTTTGGTTGGGGGTAGAGGGTAGTAGTTGATAAAAAAAAATTATTTTTCATTTTATAAAGCATGTGCATAATTGTTATTAATAGGATGGCAGAGTAAAGGAGCTCTTTTGTTAAAGTGACTTTTGAGACGCATCTTAGTAACCATTCTTAAAAAGGTCTATTATAATACTTCTTGAAATATTTAGGTTTACAAACTCTCGCATTGTTATCGCTTAATTCTGCTCATATACTTATTTAACATGTATTCTTAAACCTTAATTTACACACACACACTTTAACATATGATTGTGGGTTGCACATTGGATTATTACATTATTTATGTTCTTTTGTTAAAGGTAACAACTAAGGGAAAGGGATTGTATATAATTAAAAAAAAGAAAAAAAAATAAAAAAAATGATAATAATAAAAATGTAGATGAGTTTGGTTTCGTAGCCTCCCTAACCTAAGCAATTAAGCCCAAAGGGGTGTTTTAACACCTAATACCCTAAAGTCAACTGACTTGGGAGCTATTGGCCCCACACTTGTTACATGGGTTAAGGAGAAAAGCTTAAGGGAATCAAACATTGCACTATCTACATATCAGTATCTGCGACTCGAGTTACTAAGCTTGTAGGGGTGTCTGAACACCTAATGCCCTAAGACCAACTGGTCTAGGAGTCATTAGCCGAAAGCTCGTTACATGGGTTAAGGATGCATGTTGTTTTTAAATTAAATGTATATATATTTAAAAAAAAAGGAAAAAAAAGAGAAAAAAATAATAATCCCAACCCAAGGAAGTTAACCTTAAACATTAGAACAAAAATTTTGTTTTCTTCCAAGAAAAGCCCCATAATTATATGTTGATACATTGAGCACAAAAGAAAGGTTTATAAATATCTTGTTAAGAGGTATTGAGCAGATATATAAATTTAACGAGAGTTTGTTTATCTAGATAGATTAATGGAAGTTAAATGATGAATACCTTGCTTTGTAGAATTTGCAAATTGTTTTTCTTATTTTAACGCTTTGATTACTAGGGACTAGTAATAAGCTGGTTGGGGGGTGTGATTAGTACTTAAAAGTGCATTTTTATCATGGTTTTATATCATCATTTTGCACTTGAAGTATCAATAACTCCTTAACTAAAGCATGTTTTATAATAATATAAGATACCTTTAATTTATGGTAAATGCTCATTTTAAATGCAGGCCTATCACATAAATGGAAGGATTGATTGATGACTTTAAGAACTTAAATTGCAAGGGCAAAGAGATGATCAAAATTAGAAAAGAGATGTCAATGCAATCCAAACCGGAACACTGTTTGGTAATTGGGTCATATCTGGAGCTATAGATCTCAGATTTAGGTCTATTTTATATGGATGGAAAGGTAAGACATAGGTCTACAACTTTCATATGGAGCCCAAGATCTAACAAGGCCATTTTCAAGTCCAAATTATTGCAACAACAAAGAAGCCCGAAGCTGTCCTCCAGCCCGAGCACTATTCAGTATTTTGGCCATATATGGAGTTATAGAAGTCCAAATGAGCTGAATGTTTTACACAAGAAAGCTGAGACAATTGCTCTATTCAGTATTATAAAACATGCTTTAGTTAAGGAGTTATTGATACTTCAAGTGCAAAATGATGATATAAAACCATGATAAAAATACACTTTTAAGTACTAATCACTAGACTTAGTCTTGAGAATCTGACTAAAAAGGCCCTATTTGCTGATTTTTAAAAAACTAGATGGGAAGTCTATCCCTGACCCATAGAGGGTGTTTAAGCCATTCTTGGACGTAAAACCAAGGGATGATGTGAGTCACAATCACAACTGCAATTTGAGTCTTGGTTTGTAAAAACTTGTGTCTTTTAGTTTTATTAATAGCATAATTTTGTGTTTTGTTTTTTCATATATTTGTTTAAGTGTGTTTCAAATTTGTTAGTATTCAATGTTTCAGGTGATGTCTTCTATACTCTATCTTTCCACTTTAGGAAATTAAGGACAATGTCTCGTTTTGGTTGGGGGGAGAGGGTAGTAGTTGATAAAAAAAAATTAACTAACTGTGTTTTCCATTTCATAAAGCATGTGCAAAATTGTTTTTACTAGGATGACAGAGTAATGGAGCTCTTTTGTTAAAGTGACTCTTGAGACGCATCTTAGTAACCATTCTTATCAAGGTCTATGATAATACTTCTTGAAATATTGAGGTTTACAAACTCTCGCATTATTATCACTTAATTCTGCTCATATACTTATTTAACATGTATTCTTAAACCTTAATTTTCACACACACACTTTAACATATGATTGTGGGTTGCACATTGGATTATTACATTATTTATGTTCTTTTGTTAAAGGTAACAACTAAGGGAAAGAGATAGTATATAATTTGAAAAAAAAATAAAAAAAAGAGCAAAAAAAATGATGATAATAAAAATATAGATAAGTTTGGTTTCGTAGCCTTCCTAACCTAAGCAATTAAGCCTGAAGGGGTGTTTTAACACCTAATACCCTTAAGTCAACTGACTTGGGAGCTATTGGCACAACTCTTGTTATATAGGTTGAGGAGAAAAGCTAAAGAAAATCAAACATTGCACTACCTATGTATCACTATCGGCAACCCGAGTTATTAAGCTTGTAAGGCTGTCTTAACACCTAATGCCCTAAGACCAACTGGTTTGGGAGTCATTAGCCGAAATCTCATTACATGGGTTAAAGATGCATTGCATTTTAAGTTACATGTATATATAGTTAAAAAAACAAAAAAAAAAAGAAGAAAATTCTCAACCTAAGAAAGTTAACCTTAAACATTAAAATAAGAATTTTTTTTTCTTCCAAGTAAAGCCCCATAACTATGTATTGATATATTGAGCATAAAAGGAAGGTTTATTAATATCTTATTTAAGAGATATTGAGCAGATATATAAATTTAATGAGAGTTTGTTTACTTGGATAGATTAATGAAAGTTGAATGATAAATACCTTGCTTTATGGAATTTACAAATTGTTTTTCTATTTTAACGCTTTAATTACTAGGGACTAGTAATAAACTGGTTAGGGGGTGTGATTAGTACTTAAAAGTGCATTTTTATCAAGGTTTTATATAATCATTTTGCACTTGAAGCATCAATAACTCCTTAACTAAAACATGTTTTACAATGACATATCTAATGATATAAGATACCTTTAATTGGTAGTAAATCTTCATTTTAAATGAAGGTTTATCACATAAATGAAAGGATTGATTGATGAATTTAAGAACTGAAATTGAAAAGACAAAGAGATAGCCAAACTTAGAAAAGAGATGTTGGCGTAGTCCAAACCGGAATACTATTTAATAATTGGGTCATATCTGGAGCTGTAGATCTCAGATTTAGGTCTACTTTATATGGATGGAAAGCTAAGATATAGGCCTAAAACTTTCATATAGAGCCTAAGATTTGAAAAGGTCATTTTCAAGTCTAAATTGTAGCAACAAGAAAGAAGTCTGAATATGTTCTACAATCCACGTATTGTTCAGTGTTTGGCCCATATCTAGAGTTCTAGAAGTTCAAATGACTTCCATTTTTTTCTGGAAAGATGAGATAACTTCCTACAACTTTCATGTTTTAAGTGGTTCGAATTCTAACATTGTCAATGGCGTTTTGGGCAGACAAGAGAAGATAAGGATTGTCACCAAGTCAAGAGTTGCCTACCCACTCATCTATTAGTCATCAAATCAATAGGTCCTAATTTTGGCCTATAAAAGGAGGCATTTGCCATGCATTTAGGCATCTTGGTCTCCAGATCAAGATCATGCTCTTGCTTTCTCTCTTTGTATTTTTGTAATGCTAAAGTTTTATTTTCATTAATATCTTGTTTATGCCTTTAAATTCCTTTCCTTTACTTAGTTAATTTTTATCTTATTTATGTTCTTATTTTGTTTTTTCATTATGTTTAGTTAAGTTTATTATGTCAAGGTGAAAAGTTTATACTAATGGTGTAAGAATAAGTATAGTGTACACTTAACATGGACTTTAATGTTTGATACTAACATGTTTTTTATTTGTTATCTTGTTCAATCTTTAATACTTTGCTTGTTCAATCTAGATTTATGTTGTATAACACTTGGTACAACAAATGCCTGGCTCTTTCATAGCTCATACTGTATGGTATAACCGACACTTGAGCCATGAAAGGAACTTGATTTGTTGTTAACATAAGTTATAATCATGAATGCCTGACGAGATTTACAAGTATTAGCATTAATTGAATAAGATAACTAATATAATCATGTTAACAATTTATAATCTGATTGGAACCTTCTTTGTGTGCGGGCTGTATGACAAATTCAGATTGATTTCTTGTTGCTAATTTTAGACTTGAAAAATGACCTTTTCAAATCTTGGGCTCTATATGAAAGTTGTAGGCCTATGTCTTACCTTTCAATCCATATAAAGTAGATCTAAATCCGAGATCTACAGCTCCAGATATGACCCAATTACGGAACAATGTTTCAGTTTGGACTGCACCAACATCTCTTTTCTAAGTTTAGCCATCTCTTTGTCCTTTTAATTTCAGTTTTTAAACTCATCAATCAATCCTTTTATTTATGTGATAAGCCTACATTTAAAATGAACATTTATCATAAATTAAAGGTATCTTATATTATTATATATGTTATTATAAAACATGCTTTAGTTAAGGAGTTATTGATACTTCAAGTGCAAAATGATAATATAAAACCTTGATAAAAATACACTTTTAAGTACTAGTCATTGATGTATTATTGTTATGTATAATTTCTATAATTAACCTCCCTGTGGTTCGACCTCGGTCTTGCTGGGTTATTTATTACTTCGACACTCCTGCACTTGAGAGAAGACATCAATCTTTTAGTCGTGTCACTTTCTATCTACATAAACCAAATTGAAATCCAAGATTTACAACTTCAGATATGACAGAATGATTGAATAGTATTCCAGTTTAGACTTAACCAGCATCACTTTTCTAAGCTTCACCCTCTCTCTATCTTCTTAATTCTAGTATTTGAACTCATCAATCAATCCTTTAATTTATGTGATAGTCCTGCATTTAATATAACATTTACCATAAATTAAAGGTGTTGCGATGTCGTGGTTGCACAAATTAATTACCCTAGTTGCAA
Organism: Populus pruinosa; assembly: GCA_026413675.1. Classification (NCBI taxonomy): domain Eukaryota; kingdom Viridiplantae; phylum Streptophyta; class Magnoliopsida; order Malpighiales; family Salicaceae; genus Populus; species Populus pruinosa. Next base: position 11,612,442 of record CM048604.1, on the reverse strand, counting down.
GCACAACACATAAGATAGTATAGAGCAAGCAAGTGGTTGATTCTATGAGGAAGGTTCAAGTTAGATTTTTATGCTAGATGATATACAAATTAGGGGGGGTTTGGACGTTATCTAGGCTAAAGTAAAAGAAATTAGAAAACTATCAAGTGAAATTAAATAAAATCAAAAAATTATCAAGAGAACAAACCTTGGTCGCAACCATACATCTATCTACAGAAATGAGAACTAATCATGAAAACAAAACATTTATTTATCATCTGAATATTTATCTCTTCTTAACATTGGTTAGTTAACAGATCCACTATATAATAACCCTAACCATCAAACAACCATAGTTTTTGCACTAGTAATTTAATTCAATGACAGTTTTAAGAACTAGATAAATTAATTAACCAAGAAAATATAATTATCCACAGTCTATGTATAATTTGATTAAATATTCTCCCTAAGATTAATAATATAGATCCGCCATAATTATTAAACTTAGTTGCGTCATAAATTCATATACCACAACTCAAGTTTTGATATTAAACTTAGCAATAGATTGTCTACAATAATAACTTAGAGTCCATTCTAGCAATTAAAATAAACAATCATAAAAAAAAATAAGCATAGGAGAACAAATATATTCATCATATAAACTAAAAAGAAAAAGGTAAAATAAATCTCCTAGTTATTGAAATCTGAAGGTTTTTGTGTCCTTACAACTAAGAAAAAGTATTTAGTCTTGTATGTTTATTGAACAACTAATCAAAAAGAAGGAAAAATGCATGATTTTGAGTTTTTTAGAGGAGGGGGGCGGTTTTCTCTTCTTAGCTAGTTGCCCCCTTCTCTCCTCTTATTCTTTTTATATCCTAGGAAACCCTAGTCTTTATTTTATAAAATAGTCTTTCCTTAAATAGACAGTTTACATTTAAGTACTTTAATAAATATTTTCCTAAAAAAGGAGAACTAGTCTTGCATGAAATCTTCAAGCTTTGACTTAAAGGAGCTAAATTGCTGAAATAAAAACTTGGATATCGATTTAGATGATTCAAAACATAATTTAAACTCGTTTCTTCACGAAACCTGTTTATTGGCAAAATTTAGTTGTTATCTTTGAAAAATTACATCTCCCTCATATGGCATTATTTTTTGCTGAAATTTAGAGCATTTATAGGCCTATAATTCAGGAATCCAAAAAAATTTAGTTTGTATCAATTGAACTTCTATAGCTTCAGATATTCAAGTTGGAATGGATGAAGGTCAACACTAGCAGATTGCAAGATTTGAATTTGAAGGCTGCGATTTTCATGCTCTTTCTTATTTTATTTTCTTGCCTTAGATGTCTAGAAAGGTATGGATGTTAGTTTTTTAATGCCACTAGAATCACTTCATTTCAACCTCTAGAGCTCACTCTTTACACAAAAACATCAATTGAAGGTCAAATCTGTCAATTACCTTTAATTTACTCCTTTTTGCATCTTTCATCCAAAAGTACCTTCAAAACATAAAACATAAAACATAAAATATCAAGGAATTTTATATATAAAACATAAGTAAAACACTAGTTAAATGTGGGTGAAACTATCAAATAATATGGTTGCATCAAATACCCCTACACTTAGCTCTTGTTTGTCCTCGAGAAAGGATAAGTAAAATCAAATTAAAGTTAAATTAAATCAAATCATTATGGCTAATCTCCTAATCACCCATCAATATCCAAGAATATATGCATTATAAACAAGAACACAATTAATAAGGATAAAGAGTATAAATTTTCATGAATTTATTTACATGCAAACTTCAAAACTCAATTAATCATTGGGATTTAAATGAAATCTATGACATGCCAAACTATTAGGTCCTCTCATTAATATACACTCCAACATTCATGTGTTTAAATCTATCAAATTCAATCAATAAATATGTTCTACTATAAGCTTGCTCTTCATTCTCATCTTTATTACTAACATATTACAAACAATACATGAATCAAAAGGTCTTATTTTCCGGTTGTAATGGGTTAAGGTTAAGGTGAGATAAAAGGGAGCAAAAGAAAAGGTTCAAACAAGATATTGCATCAAAGCACATAAATTTTCCATCTTTAATCACCAATGCTTAACTTCTTTTGATTTCAAGCTTTTTCAACATACAATCTTAAGAACATAAAGGGCACTTCTTTCTTTCTTTCTTTCTTTCTTTCACCTTTAGCAACTTTTCCCATCTTTTCATTAAGCATCACTTCTTTCTTTCTTTCTTTCTTTCACCTTTAGCAACTTTTCCCATCTTTTCATTAAGCATCACTTCTTCTTTTTGTTCATATAATTTCCAATCATAATTCCATTAAATATCACAAGTGTATGTTGTACTAATCCTTGGCCAAAGGAAAAGAAAAGATATAAAAAGTTAAGGCTTATACATTAATAAAGTAAAAGAAAAGATAAACAAGCTTAAAAGGGGCTTAATAAAGATAATATGCTTTAGGTTGGCCTTTTGTCTCAGGTGGTTAAAATTTCTAATGCCTTTATCATCTTCATGTATATATGTAATGCAAATGTAATCTCAACAAGATATAAAGCAAGTTCATAGATACATATTATTGAAAGAATGCACAATTAAGGAATATAATGTTAAAATTTAATGAGAGTTTGTTTATCTAGATAGATTAATGGAAGTTGAATGATGAATACCTTGCTTTATAAAATTTGCAAAGTATTTTTCTATTTTAACGCTTTGATTACTAGGGACTAGTAATAAGCTGGTTAGGGGGTGTGATGAGTACTTAAAAGTGCATTTTTATCAAGGTTTTGTATCATCTTTTTGCACTTGAAGTATCAATAACTCCTTAACTAAAACATGTTTTATAATAACATATCTAATAATATAAGATACCTTTAATTTATGGTAAATGTTCATTTTAAATGTAGGCCTATCACATAAATGAAAGGATTGATTGATGAATTTAGGAACTAAAATTGAAAGGATAAAGAGATGGCCAAACTTAGAAAAGAGATGTCGGTGCACTCCAAACGAGAACACTATTCGGTAATTGGGTCATATCTGGAGCTGTAGATCTCAAATTTAGGTCTATTTATATGGATGGAAAGATAAGACATAGACCTACAACTTTCATATGAGCCCAAGACTTAAAAAGGTCATTTTCAAGTCCAAATTGTAGCAATAAAAAAGAAGTCTGAATCTGTCTTCCAGCCCGAGCATTGTTCAATATTTGGCCCATATCTGGAGTTCTAGAAGTCCAAATGACCTGAATATTTTGCACACGAAATCTGATACAATTCCCTACAACTTTCATGTTTTCAAGTGGCTCCAATTTTGACGTTATTAATGATGTTTTTGGTAGACAAGAGAAGATAAGGATTGTCACCAAGTCAAGAGTAGGCCACCCATTCATCAATTAGTCATCAAATCAATAGTTTTCAATTTTGGCCTATAAAAGGAGGTATTTGTTATGCATTTAGGCATCTTGGTTTTCAGATCAAGATCATGCTCTTGCTTTCTCTCTTTGTATTTTTTGTAATGTTTATGCTTTGCTTTCATTAATATCAAGTTTATGCCTTTCATTTACTTAGTTAACTTTTATCTTATTTATGTTCTTATTTTGTTTATTTATTTTTCTTTCTTTCATTATGTTTAGTTAAGTTTATTATGTCAAGTTGAAAAGGTTACAGTAATGGTGTAAGAATAAGTATAATGTAAACTCAATATGGACTTTAATGTTTGATACTAACATGTTTTGTATTTGTTATCTTGTTCCCTCTTTAATACTTTGCTTGTTAAATGACTAATCTAGATTTATGTTTTATAACACTTGGTACATCAAATACTTTGCACTTTCGTAGCCCATACTGATGGTATAACCAACACTTGAAAATTGTTCTTATCATTGTTTAATCCTTACATTAATCTTTCATCTCAAAGTTCTCATCAACTTCTTTTTCTTCTTCTTCTTTACTACTACTACTACTATTATGGCTACTATTATTATTTGTGTTGTTGTTGTTACTATTGTTATTGTTTATAATTTATGCAATTAACTTCCCTTTGGTTCGACCCCGATCTTGCCGAGTTATTTATTACTTCGACATTCCTGCACTTGAGAGAAGACATCAATCTCTTAGTCATGTCAGCTAGGTTGGCTCCTAGTAAGCATTTTTGTTTTATGTCATTTGCTCGACATTTTACATGCTCATTCTTTATAGATTGGCTCAGCTAACTTCGCAAAAGCGGTGAGTTCTGTCATTCAACCTTCATGGAAAGGTTTCAAGCGATGCCTATTAACCTTGAGTACTTTGTTGGTTTCTAAACTTGTAATTTCAACTACACCATAAGGAAAAATATTAAAAACAACAAAGGGTCCAATCCAATGAGAGCGTAACTTTCCAGGAAAAAGTTTCAAATACGAATGATAAAGAAGGATTTTATCTCTAACATTAAACTCTTTTCTTGTAATCATTCGGTCATGGAGTCTCTTAGTCTTTTCTTTGTAAATCATTGCATTCTTATAAGCATCATTTTTTATTTCTTCCAATGTAATTCCAATCTTTTTGTTCACCAAAAAGATAGGCGTCATCCATTCATTGTCCATGATAGGGTGAATGACTCCTACATTATGAGGAACAGTTTGCAATGCTTACAAAGCCAATTTTGATTCATGCACATTTTAGGGAACATATATGATTATGCATCAAAAGTATCATTAAGTCTGTTATTTTACATATATATTTATTATTTTTATTTAGGTTTTTTATAATAATTGGTGTGCTTTTTAGTAACGAAGTTTTTTTTAATGTTTTGCTAGGTTTTTAGAGCTTAAACGGATTATGTCAAAAAATTTAATGTTAGAATTCAAAACAAAGAATTGAAGAGAAATTTAGTTAATGTTTGAAGCAAATCTTGATTCAAATAAGTGCTCCAAATTTTCCCTAAAAAAATCACTTCTATTCTAATCCTAGAAAAGATTATCATATGATCTATGTCAAGCCCAAACTTGCCTTATATTGTGTGCAAACTTCAACAATCAAACACTCAAGGTTTCAATGTCAAGTTTAGCCCAAATAATAGGTACATTTATATCTTTATATGATGCTTAAATTCAGCCCAAATTAGCCTTCAAATCAGCCCAAGCACAATCCATGATCTTACATGTCCACATAACAAATAACAATTGATTTATTTTAGGTAATCCATTGATCGAAGAAGGCAAGCACATGGATGGAGAAAGCTGGAGGGGACATTGTGACATTATTTTGGCTCAAAAAGAAGGAAGAGACAACTTATAAATGAGGAAGAAAAACATGCACCAAAGTGGTTGCAATGCTGGCATGATTTGATTTTTCTGAACACCTTTCTATATTTTGCCTATAACTTTTGACTCAGGTGTCCAAATAAGCTTCTTTAATGATTTGGAAAGGTGACAAAATTTCCTATAAATATGTCTCTAATAGACATCTTCATAAAAGGCTTCTAGAAGGGTCTAAATTACTGTTCAAAGTTAGCATCATATTTGTGTCCGAATTTTTACTGAAATTGTGTTGTGTTCTTCTTTGTAGATTTTAGTTCTTCAGCTTGTGAAACTTATTGTTTTAGTTTGATTCAAGTTATTTCATGTTTATTAAAGTGTTCTTATACATAATCATGGTTGTTTACTTAATATCTTGTTTTAACAATATGAAGTAGATATATATAAATTTAATGAGAGTTTGTTTACTTGGATAGAGTAATGGAAGTTAAATGATGAATACCTTGCTTTAGGGAACTTGCAAATTATTTTTCTATTTTAACGCTTTGATTGCTAGGGACTAGTAATAAGCTGGTTGGGAGGTGTGATTAGTACTTAAAAGTGCATTTTTATCATGGCTTTATATCATCATTTTGCACTTGAAGTATGAATAACTCCTTAACTAGAACATGCTTGATAATAATAAGTCTGATAATATAAGATACTTTAATTTATGGTAAATGCTCATTTTAAATGTAGGTATTCTCACAATTCAAAGGATTGATTGTTGTGATTAACTATTGGAAGTAAAAGGATAAAGAAAAGGCTAAGCTTACGAAGGAGATGCTGATTCACTTCAAATTCAAACACTGTTCAGTCATTAGATCATATCTGGAGCTATAGATCTTGGATTTTGCTTGACCGCTTTTTATAATCGGCTTGTTTTAACTTGCAAGTGCACGAGTGTGCGATGTAGAAATTAACTCGGTAAGATCGAGGTCATATCCACAGAGAGCTAGATCTGGAAATTAAACTAGGTAACAAAAAAAAAACACAAGAGAAATTAAATTAACAATAACTTGGTTGAAAATAATTGATGGATTTGTTTTCAAAGATAAAAAAAATGTAAATAGATTTTAAATGACAAGAAAAAGTAAGTCTTGGTCCAAATCAATTTTAATGGTGATGTATTGGTGATTTCTTCAACATATATAAGATAACTTAACCTAATATCAACGATGGTGATATTAGATCGGAAGATATTACAATGAAATTTAGAAAGATGAAGATTGATTATTGCTTAAGAATGAACAAGTACTTTCATATTAAGTAAGACATTGAATCAAGCAATCTCTATACCAAAACTAAAGTTTGTGCATAAAAATTCAAGATTATAACATTACCTAAATGGTTTCTAAAATTTCTTTTCAATAATAAATCATTCATGAAGAAAATGAGAAGATAAACATTAAGATTCATTCATATCCTAAAGAACTCACCTCAATCACCATTATCCTTGATTTACGAGAAATGATCCCCACGTACCTTAGAGTGAAAATCTTTAATGTCACTACTTACCTCATTGTCAGGAATGCATATTTGAAATATTTGATCAGGAAAATAATTGAATAAGTAAAGGTCATCCCAATAAAATGTTTGCACATTACTCAAAAAAAAATTTTCTATCTTTGGTACTCCAGTGAGCTAGCAAAAATCCTGAAGTAAAAAAATTGATATTTTTTAGCAAACCAATGCATTGAACTAAGAAAAAGTAAGGATTCATTAGGAAAGTAATCATAGATTGGTGTGATGTCGAATGTCGAATCTATTATCACTCTTGATAAAAGATTCGTATCAATATCTTCGATGCCTTTTTCATCCTCAATTTCTTCTTGTTTGGTCATGGCATTTGAAAATAGAAGTGCTGGTAGGAAATCAGTCTTTTCTTTGCAATGTTTAAATTCAACCCCTTTCTTACCCTCAGAGATTGACTCATCATCTTTCTCACAAGGTTCAAAAATTAGTTTTTGAACAACCTTACCACTAAGATGAGTGGTGACTGATTTCACTTTATCCATATGTTGACTTCTAGAACTACTTGCATTTGCATTGTATTGTCCCTTGGGATTTTATTGTGGTTGAGATGGAAACTTACCTTTCTCTTGAAAATTGAGAGCAAATGTAAATTTTGTAAGAGTATTTTTAAAATTTGTGATGCTTTGAGCAAGTTGAGTGTTGATTGTCTCTTGCTTTTCAATGAATACATACAAAGTTTCCTTAAAATTTCTTCTAAGAGGTGGAGCATAAGGAGGTGCATATCCATGAGAATTTTAGAAATTATAATGTGCTTGAAACTGTGGTTGTGAAGTTTGTGCATTGTCACTCTTCCAACTAAAATTTGGGTGATTTCTCTAACCAGGGTTGTATGTTTGTGACTATCGGTTATGATTGGGCCTTTGAAAATTGTTTAAAGCAAAGGTTGTTCATGGAGACATTCCTTAAAAAAAAGGCAAGGTTAGATAGTCATTGTGATTAGTTCTTAAAAGTGCATTTTATCATGGTTATATATCATTATTTTGCGTTTGAAGTATCAATAATTCCTTAACTAAAATATTTTTATAATAACATATCTAATAATACAAGATACCTTTAATTTGTGGTATATCATCATTTTAAATACAGGTCTATCACATAAATAAAAGGATTGATTGATGAGCTTAAGAACTGAAATTAAAAGGACCAAGAGATAGCCAAACTTAGAAAAGAGATGCTGGTGCAGTCCAAACCGGAACAATGTTCAGTAATTGGGTCATATCTGGAGATGTAGATCTCGGATTTAGGTCCATTTTATATGGATGGAAAGGTGAGACATAGGCCTACAACTTTCATAAAAGCCTAACATTTTAAAAGTCTATTTTGAAGTCCAAATTATAGCAACAACAAAGAAGTCCAAATCTTTTCTGCAGTGTTCAGTATTTGGCCCATATTTGGAGTTCTAGAAGTCCCAATGACTTCCATTGTTTTTTTTTTTGGAAAGCTGAGATAATTTTCTACAACTTTCATGTTTTTAAGTGGTTCTAATTGTGACATTATCAATAACATTTTAGGCAGACAAGAGAAAATAATGATTGTCACCAAGTCAAGAGTTAGCCACCCACTCATCAATTAGTCATCAAATCAATAGTTCCTAATTTTAGCCTATAAAAGGAGGCATTTGCCATGCATTTAGGCATCTTGGTCTCCAAATCAAGATCATGCTCTTGCTTTCTCTCTTTGTATTTTTTGTAATGGTTATGTTTTGCTTTCATTAATATCTTATTTATGCCTTTCAATTCCTTTCCTTTACTTAGTTAACTTTTATCTTATTTATGTTCTTATCTTATTTATTTATGTTTCTCTCTTTCATTATGTTTAGCTAAGTTTATTATGTCAAGATGAATACAACTTAACTAAAGTTACACCAATGGTGCAAGAATAAGTATAATGTAAACTCAACATAGACTTTAATGTTTGATACTAACATGTTTTGTATTTTTTATCTTGTTCACTCTTTAATACTTTGTTTGTTAAATGACTAATCTTGATTTATGTTGTATAACATTTGGTACAACAAATGCTTGGCACTTTTATAATAATACAAGATACCTTTAATTTATGGTAAATATTTATTTTAAATACAGGCCTATCACATAAATAAAAGGATTGATTGATGAGTTTAAGAACAGAAATTGAAAGGACAAAGAGATGGCCAAACTTAGAAAAGAGATGCTGGTGCAATCCAAACCGGAACATTGTTCGGTAATTGGGTCATATCTGAAACTGTAGATCTGGGATTTAGGTTACTTTATATGAATGGAAAGGTAAGACATAGGCCTGTAACTTTCATATGGAGCCCAAGATTTAAAAAGGTCATGTTCAAGTCCAAATTGTAGCAACAACAAATAAGTCTGAATCAGTCCTCTAGCCTGAACACTGTTTAATGTTTGGCCCATATCTAGAGTTTTAAAAGTCCAAATGACCTCCATTGTTTTTTTTTGGAAAACTGAGATAATTTCCTACAACTTTCATGTTTTCAAGTGGTTCCAATCGTGACATTATCAATAACATTTTGGGCAGACAATAGAAAATAAGGATTGTCACCAAGTCAAGAGTTGGCCACCTACTCATCAATTAATCATCAAATCAATAGTTCCTAATTTTGGCTAATAAAATGGGACATTTGCCATGCATTTAGGCATCTTGGTCTCCAGATCAAGATCATGCTTTTACTTTCCCTCTCTGTATTTTTGTAATGCTTAAGTTTTATTTTCATTAATATCTTGTTTATGCCTTTCATTTCCTTTTCTTTACTTAGTTAACTTTTATCTTATTTATGTTCTTATCTTGTTTATTTATTTTTCTTTCTTTCATTATGTTTAGCTAAATTTATTATGTCAAGCTGAAAAGGTTACAGTAATGGTGTAAGAATAAGTTTAGTGTAAACTTAACATGGACTTTAATGTTTGATACTAACATGTTTTGTATTTGTTATCTTGTTCACTATTTAATACTTTGCTTGTTAAATGACTAATCTAGATTTATGTTGTATAACACTTGGTACAATAAAGACTTGGCACTTTCATAGTCCATACTGTATAATATAACTGACACTTGAGTTATGAAAGGAACTTAATTTGTTTTTAACATAAGTTATAATCATGAATGCCGACAACATTTACAAGTATTAGCATTACTAAAATAAGATAACTAATGTAATCATGTTAACAATTTATAATCTGATTGGAACGTCCTTTGCGTGTGGTTTCCAATTGAGTAATAAGAGTTTATACTATACTTGTTTGACATACCATTAGTGGATTCTCTAACTTTGACATTTATTGTTATCATTGTTCAATATTTACATAGATCTTTCATCTCAAAGTTCTCATCAACTTCTATTCTCTTCTTTTTCTCTTCTTCTTTATTATTATTATTAGTAATAGTACTACTACTACTACTACTGCTACTGCTACTACTAGTACTATTATTATTATTGTTATTGTTGTATTAATATTGTTTATAATTTATACAATTAACCTCCTTGTGGTTCGACCCCGGTCTTGCTGAGTTATTTATTACTTCGACACTCATGCATTTGGGAGAAGACATTAATCTTTATTACTTCGACATTGGTTGAGTGTTCATTTGTTTCACAGATTTGACACGTAATATCTTGAATAGAATTTAATTTACCACTCCTTTTCAATTCTAGAGTCTGTAGTGTCCTAATTTTGAGCATTTTCAACTAGCAAGTACTCCATTGCTTTATCTGGAGTTATAGATCTCAGATTTAGGCCTACTTTATATGGATGGAAAGGTAAGACATAGGCTTATAACTTTCATATATAGCCCAAGACTTAAAAAGACCATTTTCAAGTCCAAATTGGTTTCATATTTTTATGAAGGGTTAATACCTACAGATAGGCAAATGGTTGAATTGATGTGCAATGAAACTTTTAAAGATAAAGACCTTGATGAAGCAATGGAGTACTTAGACTTGTTAGCTGAAAATGCTCAAAATTGAGACATCGTAGGTACTTATGAGGCACCGAGTAAAACTCAACCTCATACATCTAGTGGAGGTATGTACAAACTTAGGGAAAATCATAACCTCCAAGCCAAGTTTGCATATTTAGCTAAAAAAGTCGAGGCACTAGAAATAAAAAAGAGTGGTCAATTAAAATATGGTCAAGATATTGTGTGTCAAATCTGTAAAACCAATGATCACTCAACCAATGACTGTCCAACTTTGCCTTCTTTTAGGGAATACCTCCATAAAGAAGCTCATGCTTTAAACAGTTTCTAAAGGTTTAATCATAACCTATACTCACAAACATACAACCTTGATTGGAGAAATCACTCAAATTTTAGTTGGAAGATTGATAATAATAATGCACAAACATTACAGCCACCATTTCAAGCACACCATAATTTCTAAAATTCTCATGGATATACACCTCCTTATGCTCCACCTTTTCGAAGAAATCTTCAGGAAACATTGCATATATTCATTGAAAAGCAAGAGACAATCAATACTCATCCTGCTCAAAGCATGATAGATTTTAAAAATATTCTTGCAAAATTAACATCTGCTCTTAATTTTCAACAGAAAGGTAAGTTTTCATCTCAACCACAACAAAATCCCAAGGTACAATACAATGTAAATGCAAGTAGTTCCAGAAGCCAACACATAGATCAAGTCAAATCAGTTATCACTCTTCGCAGTGGTAAGGTTATTGAAAAACCCACTCTTGAACCTTGTGAGAAAAATGATGAGTTAATCTCTAAGGGTAAGGAAGGGGTTAAATTTGAATATTGCAAAGAAAAGACTGATTTCCCACCAACACTTCCATTTCCTCATGCCATGACCAAACAAAGAAACGTCAATCACAAATCTAAAATCTTTAAAACTTTCAAATAGGTAAGGATTAATATACCTTTGCTGGATCTTATTAAATAGGTACATTCTTATGCTAATTTTTTTAAAGATATGTGTGCACTGTGAAGAGAAAATTAAATGTGAAAAAGAAAGCTTTTTTAGCCGGAAAAATGTTATTTCTTCATAATAATAATGCTTTGAAATATAGAGACCTGATTTTTCTACAATTTCTTGCTTTATTGGAGAACATAAAATTAAAATAGTCTTACTTGATGTTGGAGCTTGTTTGAATTTACTTCTATATTTAGTCTTTCAGAGTCTTAATCTAGGTGAGTTAAAACCAACTTCTGTAACTCTTTTACTTGCTTATAGATTTGTAAAAGTGGCTAGAGGAATAGTTAAAGATATGTTAATACAAGTTGATAAATTTATATATCTTATGGATTTTATTGTCTTGGACACATAACCTGTTGAAGCATGTAATTCATTTCCTGTTATTTTAGGATGTTCGTTTCTTGCGACTTCTAATGCATTGATCAATTATGGGAATGGACTAGTGAAGCTATCATTTGGAAATATAAAATTAGAGATGAATATTTTTAACATTTGCAAGCAACCTAAAGATGATAATGATTTACAGGAAGTGGACTTTACTAGAAAATTAGTTTATGATCAATTTCAAACCACTTCCAGTAAAACTGAGATTGATGAATTTGATGATTTGTAAATGGTTTATTTTCAGAAAGAATCAAAGGTAAGTAATTAAAGACCACAAATTAAGCAATTACCACCACGATCAATTAAGTTCATACATTCAAGTGTTCACCCACCCAAACCTAATTTGAAGTCATTACCATTCAATCTCAAATACTTATTTTTTGGAGAAAATAAAACTTTTCTAACAATAATGTCTTCCAAACTTAATGCATAACAATAAGGTAAGTTATTACAAACTCTGAAAATGCACAAAAATACATTAGGATAGACCATAACTGACATAAAGGGAATTAGTCCTTGGATTTGCACTCATAGAATTTATTTAGAGGAAAATGCTAAATCCTCTAGAAAAATACAACAAAGGCTTAATCCTAATATTAAAAAAATAGTGAAAAATAAAGTCATTAAACTTCTAAATAATAGAATCATTTATCCTATTTCTGACAGCAAATGAGTAAGTCCTACCCAAGTTGTACCTAAAAAGTCTGTAGTCACTGTGATAACAAATGAGAAAAATAAATTAATTCCAACTAAGACTATTACTGGTTGATGCATGTGCATTGACTATAGGAAACTTGATTCAATGATTAGAAAAGATCATTTTCCTTTACCTTCCATCGATCAAATTCTAGAAAGAGTTGCAAGTCATGAATTTTATTATTGCCTAAATGGCTATTCAAGTTATAATCAAATTAAAATTGTATTGGAAGATCAAGAGAAAACTACTTTCACATGTCCAATTAGTATTTTTATATATCAAAGGATGCCTTTTGGATTATATAATGCACCGGCCACATTTCAAAGATGCATGCTTAGTGTATATTTACTGATGTGGTTGGATGTTTTCTTGAAATTTTTATGGATGATTTTTCTATTTTTGGCGATTCATTTAATGATTATTTGACTAACTTAGAAAAGATTTTGAGCAAGTGTGAAGAGAAAAATCTTGTACTGAATTGGAAAAAATATGGTAACAAATGACATTATCTTGGTCACATTGTTTCATCGAAAGGAATTGAGAATGACAAATCTAAAATCGAGTTAATTGCTAAGTTGCCAATACCAATATCTATTAAAGATGTTAGATCATTCTTAAGACATACTAGTTTTTATAGAAGGTTCATCAAAGATTTAAGTGTAATATCTAAGCCCTTGAGTAACCTTCTAATAAATGATAATATTTTTGAATGGATTGAACATTGTGAAGAAGCATTTGTTAAATTTAAAAACTTACTTACTTGTGCTCTTGTCATTTAACCCCTTGATTGGTCATTCCCTTTTGAAATAATATGTGATGCTAATGATTATGTCGTAGGTGCTGTTTTGTGACAAAGAAAAGATAAGAAACCTTATATGATTTATTATGCAAGTAAAACTTTAAATAGTGCTCAAATGAATTATACCACCACCGAAAAAGAATTGCTTGTAGTAGTATTTGCAAGTGAAAAATTCAGGTCTTATCTTGTTGGCTCACCTGTTGTTGTTTTTAGTGATCATGCAACATTAAAATATCTTCTTTTTAAGAAATATTCTAAAGCTAGATTGGTGCAATGGATTTTTTTACTTCAAGAATTTGATATCACAATCAAAGATAAGAAAGGCACCGAAAATGTTGTCGTAGATCATTTGTCAAGATTGATAATAATCAGACATCACACCAATTGATGACTACTTTCCCAATGAATCTTTACTTTCCGTCTCCACATTACCTTGGTTTGCTAATATTTTTAATTTTTTTTCTCAGGACAATTGCCAGTACATTAAAGTACCCAAGACAAAAGAAAGTTCATAAATAAAGTGAAGAACTTTTATTGGAATGACCCTTATTTATTCAAATATCATCTTGATCAAATATTTCAAAGATGCATTCCTGATAATAAGTTAAGTAGTTTCATTAAATTTTATCATTCAAAGACATACGAGGGTCATTTGTCATCATGAAAAACAACTACAAAAATCCTACAAAGTGGATTTTACTAGCCTACCATGTTCAAGGACTCACATGCATTCTGCAAGACTTATGAAAATTATCAAAAGTGTTGGGATCTATTTCAAAACGTCACATGATGCCTTTAAATCTTATTCTTGTCATTGAGATCTTTGGCTTTGGGGTATAGATTTCATGGGTCCATTTCCTCCATCATTTGGTTTCTTGTACATATTAGTCGCAATAGATTATGTTTCAAAATGGATAGAGGCAATTCCAAGTTGAAACAATGATCATAAAACAGTGATAAAGTTTTTGAAATAAAATATTTTGAGTCAATTTGGAATCCCTCTAGTCATGATAAGTGATGGTGGAACATATTTCTACAACAAGTCATTCGAGTCTTTAATGAAGAAATATGAAATCACACACAAAGTTGACATTCCCTATCACCCTAAGACAAGTGGACAAGTAGAGCTTGCTAATAAGAAAATCAAACAGATCTTGGAGAAAACAGTGAACCTTAATAGGAAATATTGTTCTTTAAGACTTAATGATGCATTTTAGGCTTATCGAACTACTTATAAAACATCATTAGGTATGTCACCTTACATAGACTAGTCTATGGAAAACCTTGTCACTTAATTGTGGAACTTGATCATAAAGCTTATTGGGCTATTAAAGCTTTCAATTCGAACCTTGATGATGTTAGTAAGCTACAAAAATTACAAATAAATAAGCTTGAAGAAATAGAAAATGATGCATATGAAAATTCAAGAATTCATAAAGCAAAAATAAAAGAGTTTTATGACAAGAAAATACTAATAAAAACATTCAATGTTGGTCAAAAAGTCTTGCTTTACAATTCTCGGCTCCATTTATTTCTTGGAAAACTAAGATCAAGATAGAGAATCCAAAGAATGACAATGTTTTTAAGATAAATGGGCATCATTTAAGAGTTTATTTTAATAATTTTTCAGTTGAAAATGACTCTATTGAATTGAGTGATCCTGTATATAAAGATTGATTTTCTTTTTCTCATATTGTTTTGTGTTTCATTTTGGAATAACTTTTGTTTTGCTAGTCTTTCTCACCCTATTCAAATGGTGGATAACAGTACTCCATGACTTAAGTCGGTTCTTTTAGTTTTCCATAATAACTGATATCTGTGTATATATTAGTGCAATTCTTAGCTTTTTCTCAATTCTTTGAATCTATTTTCCAATTCTCATTTGAAAATGGATACCATTCTTGAAAAATTTAAAAAGTATTTTCCTACTCTGCCTTATAATACGATTACAAAAATTTATCATGCAAGATTGAAGTTATTAATGAATCATTGAATTCCTAAAGATATTCGCTGGCTGATTGAAGTAAAGGTTCAATTATTAGGTGAGTCCTTTAATTCTTTCATTTTACACATGCCTAGAACTCGTAAAAACACTTCTGCAAAAAAAACATTATGCAAAACAACTGAAAGTTTGTCAGGATGTGCCAAATAGACCTGTAATGCAATATGTCGTTCTTTAGGAATGGTATCTATAAACTATGAAGATAAAATACAATTAATTAAGGATGACCTAAATAGGGGGTCTTTAGATAATCTTCTATTGATTCTTGAGACGCATCTTAGTGGAGATATGCATCGTGTAATTCATGATTTATGGCTATAATTCTATAAAGAACATGATCGACTTAGTCTTGGAAATCTCATTAAAAAAGATCATGTTTGCTAATTTTTAAGAAAACTAGATGGGAAGTATATTCTCGACCCATAGAGGGTGTTTAAACTGTTCTTGGATATAAAACCAAGGGAAGGTGTGAGCCACAATCACAACTAGTTGTACATACACATGTTTATATATATATATATAGACTCTTGCTAGCCTAGAAATAGGTGGTATGATTGCACTTTCAATTTCTCATCTATAGAATACTCTCTTCCTTCCTTTCATTTCTACTCAACCCATACATTCAACAGATATAGAAGTATATAGAAATGGTAGGTTACTTAAGTCATCACATAAAAAGCATTTATGTCTTCGGTGGATCCAGTCCTAGGGAGGAAATAGAGTTTTTAGAATCAGCAAATCATCTTGGTCAGGTACTAGCTGAGAGAAAGATTCATTTAGTGTATGGGGGAGTCAGCCTTGGGTTATTGGAGGACGTGTTAATAGCTGCATTTTTAAGAGGTAGTCAAGTTTTCGAGGTCGTCCCCAAAACTTTAGCAAATAAAGACATCATTGGAAAAACAATTAGAAAGAAACTATAGATCTCTACAATGTCTGATCGAATGAATGTAATTTTAAACACGCTAATGCCTTCATTGCCTTACTAGATGGTTTGTGCATATTGGAAGAGATCTTTCATATTTTCTCATAAGCCCAACTACACATTCACCATAAACTCGTAGGTCTTTTAAATATTAATGGTTTTTAAGATAAGTTGTTGTCTTTTCTTAATCATACTATGGAAAAGGAATTTCTAACATCTTCGGCATGACAAATCATAATCTCTATTGCTACTACTGAATAATTGATTAACCAACGACAATCTTTTATTCCTGTAATTGATCTCTCCATGAGTCACATAAATTGATCAATGAAGAAAAGCCATAAAAAGCTTAGATTGGATTTGAGCCTTTGTTTGTGAATCCTTGTGTCTTTTGGTTTTTTAATAACATATTATTTTGTTTTCTTATTTCTTATATTTATTTAAATGTGTTTCAGGTTTGTCAATATTCGATGTTTCAGGTGATGTCTTCTATACTTTATCTTTTTGCCTTAAGATATTAAGGACAATGTCTCCTTTTGATTAGGAGGAGAGTGTAGTGACACAACCAAAAGATTAATGTCTTCTTCCAAGTATAGGAGTGTCGAAATAATAAATAACCCAGCAAGACCAGGGTTGAACGATTAGTACTTAAAAGTGCATTTTTATGATGGTTTTATATCATCATTTTGCACTTGAAGTATCAATAACTCCTTAACTAAAGCATGTTTTATAATAATATATCTAATCATATAAGATACCTTTAATTTATGGTAAATGTTCATTTTAAATGCAGGGCTATCACATAAATGAAAATATTAATTGATGACTTTAAGAACTTAAATTGCAAAGGCAAAGAGATGGCCAAACATAGAAAAGAGATGTCGGTGCGATCCAAACCGGAACACTGTTCGGTAAATAGGTCATATCTGGAGCTATATATCTCAGATTTAAGTCCAATTTATATGGATGGAAAGGTAAGACATAGGCTTACAACTTTCATATGGAGCCCAAGATCTAAAAAGGCCATTATCAAGTCCAAATTGTAGCAACAACAAAGAAGCCTGAATCTGTCTTCCAACCCGAGCACTGTTCGGTATTTTGGCCATATCTGGAGTTCTAGAAGTCCAAATGAGCTGAATTTCTTACACAAGAAAGCTGAGACAATTGCCTACAACTTTCATGTTTACAACTGGCTCCAATTGTGACGTTATCAATGATGTTTTGGGCAGACAAGAGAAGATAAGGATTGTCACCAAGTCAAAAGTTGGCCACCCACTTATCAATTAGTCATCAAATCAATAATTCCTAATTTTGGCCTATAAAAGGAGGCATTTGCCATGCATTTAGGCATCTTGGTGTTCAGATCAAGATCATGCTCTTCCTTTCTCTCTTTGTATTTTTTGTAATGTTTATGCTTTGCTTTCATTAATATTAAGTTTATGCTTTTCATTTCCTTTCCTTTACTTAGTTAGCTTTTATGTTCTTATTTTATTTATCTATTTTTCTTTCTTTCATTATGTCTAGCTAAGTTAATTATGTCAAGGTGAAAAGGTTACACTAATGGTGTAAGAATAAATATAGTGTAAACTTAATATGGACTTTAATGTTTGATACTAACATGTTTTATATTTGTTATCTTGTTCACTCTTTAATACTTTGCTTGTTAAATGACTAATCTTGATTTATGTTGTATAACACTTGGTACAACAAATGCTTGGCACTTTCATAGCCCATAATGTATGGTATAACCGACACCTGAGCTATGAAAGGAACTTGATTTGTTGTTAACATAAGTTATAATCATGAATGCTTGACGAGATTTACAAGTATTAGCATTAATTGAATAAGATGACTAATGTAATCATGTTAACAATATATAATCTGATTGGAACCTCCTTTGTGTGTGGTTTCCAATTCAATAATAAGAGTTTATACTATATTTGTTTGATATACCATTAGTGGAACCTCTAACCTTGACATTTGTTAGTATTATTGTTTAATCCTTACATTAATTTTCCATCTCCAAGTTCTCATCATCATCTTCTTCTTCTCTTTCTTTATTATTGTTATTATTATTATTACTACTACTACTACTACTACTACTACTACTACTACTATTATTATTAATATTATTATTATAGTTATTATTGTTATTGTCATTGTTGTTATTATTGTTATTACTATTATTATTGTTGTTGTTGTCATTATTATTGTTGTTGTACTATTGTCGTTTATAATTTGTACAATTAACCTCCCTGTGGTTCGACCCCGGTATTGCCGGGTTATTTATTACTTCGACACTCCTGCACTTGGGAGAAGACATCAACCTTTTAGTCGTGTCAAGTTTTTGGCGCCGTTGCCGAGGAGGTAAGTCTTGTATAAATTATAATATTTATTTTATTTTCTCTTTTCACTTTTCTTGTATATAACTTTGTTTCTTTTCTTTTGTTTCTTTTTATTTTGTTTTCTTCCTCCTTCTTTTGCTTTCTTCTTCTTCTTTTTTTATTTTATTCCTACACGTGCATGAGAGTGTGGTCACGTACATCAAGTGGTAGACTTTGTAGGATATCCTCATCATTTTCAGAAAATATGGCCGAAGAAGATAATCAATCACTTCATAATGAGAATAATGAGAATAACCGTGCTAGAACACTTAGAGACCACATGAATCCCACATGAACAAGTGCACCATCATGCATAGTTTTTCCTTCTGATGCATCTCATTTTAATTTTAAACCAGGTATTATTCAACTTTTACCTTCTTTTCATGGTTTAGAATTGGAAAATCCATACTTGCATTTAAGGGAATTTGAGGAGGTGTGCAACACATATAATAACTTAAATTGTAGCATGAACACCATCAGATTAAAGCTTTTTCCTTTTTCATTAAAAGATAAAGCTAAAACATGGCTACAAAATTTAAGACCAGGATGCATTCGTGCGTGGGATGAAATGCAACAACAATTTTTAAAGAAGTTTTTCCCATCTCATAGAACAAACTCTTTCAAGAGACAAATCACCACTTTTACTCAAAAACCAGGAGAAACATTTTACAAATGTTGGGATAGGTATCGAGACTTGCTCAGTACTTGCCCTCATCATGGTTTTGAAACATGGAGATTGGTTTCACATTTCTATGAAGGGTTAACACCTAAAGATAGGCAAATGGTTGAATTGATGTGCAATGGAACTTTTGAAGATAAAGACCTTGATGAAGCAATGGAGTACTTAGACTTGTTAGCTGAAAATGCTCAAAATTGGGACACCGCGGGTACTTATGAGGCACTGAGTAAAACTCAACCTCATACATCTAGTGGAGGTATGTACAACCTTAGGGAAGACCATGACCTTTAAGCCAAGTTTGCATCTTTAGCTAGAAAAGTCGAGGCACTAGAATTGAAAAACAGTGGTCAATTAAAATCTGTTGAAAACATTGTGTGTCAAATCTGTGAAACAAATGAACACTCAACCAACGATTGTCCAACCTTGCCTTCTTTTAAGGAATGTCTCCATGAACAAGCCCATGCTTTTAACAGTTTCCAAAGGGGAACCACAACCCATACTCCCAAACATACAATCCTGGTTGGAGAAATCACCCAAATTTCAGTTGGAAGAGTAAGAACAACAATGCACAAACTTCATAACCACTGTTTCAAGCACACTAGAATTTCCAAAATTCTCATGGATATGTACCTCCTTATGCTCCACCTCCTAGAAGAAATCTTAAGGAAACATTGCATGCATTCATTGAAAAGCAAGAGACAATTAATACTCAACTTGTTCAAAACAAGACAGATTTTAAAGATACTCTTGCTAAATTAACATCTGCTCTTAGTTTCCAAGAGAAAGGTAAGTTTCCATCTCAAACACAACAAAATCCCAAAGGGCAATACAATGCAAATGCAAGTAGTTCCGGAAGCCAACACATGGATGAAGTCAAATCAGTCACTACTCTGCGCAGTGGTAAGGTTATTGAAAAACCCTCTCTTGAACCTTATGAGAAAGATGATGAGTCAATCTCTGAGGGTAAGGAAGGGGATGAATCTGAAAATTGCAAAGAAACGACTGATTCACCGCCACCACTTCCATTTCCTCAAGCCATGACCAAACAAAAGAAAGTTAATCACAACTCTGAAATCTTTGAAACTTTCAAACAGGTAAGGATCAATATACGTTTGCTGGATGCTATTAAACAGGTTCCTTCCTATGCTAAATTTTTGAAAGATCTCTGCACTGTGAAGAGGAAACTGAATGTGAAAAAGAAAGCCTTTCTAGCCGAACAAGTAAGTGCTATTCTTCAGAACAATAATGCTTTGAAATATAAAAACCCTGGTTGTCCTACAATTTCTTGCTTTATTAGAGAGCATAAAATTGAAAGAGCCTTACTTGATCTTGGTGCTAGTGTGAATTTACTTCCATATTCAGTTTTTCAGAGTCTCAATCTAGGTGAGTTAAAACCAACTTCTATAACTCTTTTACTTGCCGATAGATCTATAAAAGTGCCTAGAGGAATAATTGAAGATGTGTTAGTACAAGTCGATAAATTCATTTATCCTGTGGATTTTATTGTCTTGGACACAGAACCTGTTGAAGCATGTAATTCATTTCCTGTTATTTTAGGACGTCCATTTCTTGCAACTTCTAACGCATTGATTAATTGTAGGAATGGACTGATGAAGCTATTGATTAGTACTTAAAAGTGCATTTTTATCATGGTTTTATATCATCATTTTGCACTTGAAGTATCAATAACTCCTTAACTAAAATATGTTTTATAATAATGTATCTAATAATATAAGATACCTATAATTTGTGGTAAATGTCTATTTTTAATGCAGGTCTATCACATAAATGAAAGGATTGATTGATGACTTGAAGAACTTAAATTGCATGGATAAAGAGATGGTCAAACTTAGAGAAGAGATGTCGGTGCAATCCAAACCGGAACACTGTTTGGTAATTGGGCCATATCTGGAGCTACAGATCTCAGATTTAGGTCCAATTTATATGGATGGAAAGGTAAGACATAGGCCTACAACTTTCATAGGAGCCCAAGATCTAAAAAGGCCATTATCAAGTCCAAATTGTAGCAACAACAAAGAAGCCCGAATCTGTCTTCCAGCCCGAGCACTGTTCGGTATTTTGGCCATATCTGGAGTTCTAGAAGTCCAAATGAGCTGAATTTTTTACACAAGAAAGCTGAGACAATTGCCTACAACTTTCATGTTTTCACCTGGCTCCTGTTTTGACGTTATCAATGACGTTTTGGGCAGACAAGAGAAGATAAGGATTGTCACCAAGTCAAAAGTTGGCCACCCACTTATCAATTAGTCATCAAATCAATAGTTCCCAATTTTGGCCTATAAAAGGAGGCATTTGCCATGCATTTAGGCATCTTGGTGTTCAGATCAAGATCATGCTCTTCCTTTCTCTCTTTGTATTTTTTGTAATGTTTATGCTTTGCTTTCATTAATATTAAGTTTATGCTTTTCATTTCCTTTCCTTTACTTAGTTAGCTTTTATGTTCTTATTTTGTTTATCTATTTTTCTTTCTTTCATTATGTCTAGCTAAGTTAATTATGTCAAGGTGAAAAGGTTACACTAATGGTGTAAGAATAAGTATAATGTAAACTTAATATGGACTTTAATGTTTGATACTAACATGTTTTATATTTGTTATCTTGTTCACTCTTTAATACTTTGCTTGTTAAATGACTAATCTTGATTTATGTTGTATAACACTTGGTACAACAAATGCTTGGCACTTTCATAGCCCATAATGTATGGTATAACCGACACCTGAGCTATGAAAGGAACTTGATTTGTTGTTAACATCAGTTATAATCATGAATGCTTGAGGAGATTTACAAGTATTAGCATTAATTGAATAAGATGACTAATGTAATCATGTTAACAATATATAATCTGATTGGAACCTCCTTTGTGTGTGGTTTCCAATTCAATAATAAGAGTTTATACTATACTTGTTTGATATGCCATTAGTGGAACCTCTAACCTTGACATTTGTTATTATTATTGTTTAATCCTTACATTAATATTTCATCTCCAAGTTCTCATCATCTTCTTCTTCTTCTCTTTCTTTATTATTATTATTATTATTATTATTATTATTATTATTATTACTACTACTACTACTATTATTATTAGTATTATTAGTATTATTAGTATTAGTATTAGTATTATTATTATTATTATTATTATTGTTATCGTTATTACTATTATTGTTGTTTATAATTCTTGTTTATAATTTGTACAATTAACCTCCCTGTGGTTCGACCCCGGTCTTGCCGGGTTATTTATTACTTCGACACTCCTGCACTTGGGAGAAGACATCAATCTTTTAGTCGTGTCAAGTTTTTGGCGCCGTTGCCGAGGAGGTAAGTTTTGTATAAATTATAATAGTTATTTTATTTTCTCTTTTCTCTTTTCTTGTATATAACTTTATTTCTTTTCTCTTGTTTCTTCTTCTTTTGTTTTCTGTTTTCTTTTATTTTATTCCTACATGTGCATGAGAGTGTGGTCACGTACATCAAGTGGTAGACTTTGTAGGATATCCTCATCATTTTCAGAAAATATGGCCGAAGAAGATAATCAATCACTTCATAATGAAAATAATGAGAATAATCGTGCTAGAACACTTAGAGACCACATGAATCCCACAAGAACAAGTGCACCATCATGTATAGTTTTTCCTCCTGATGCATCTCATTTTAATTTTAAACCAGGTATTATTCAACTTTTACCTTCTTTTCATGGTTTAGAATTGGAAAATCCATACTTGCATTTAAGGGAATTTGAGGAGGTGTGCAACACATATAATAACTTAAATTGTAGCATGAACACCATCAGATTAAAGCTTTTTCCTTTTTCATTAAAAGATAAAGCTAAAACATGGCTACAAAATTTAAGACCAGGATCCATTCGTGCTTGGGATGAAATGCAACAACAGTTTTTAAAGAAGTTTTTCCCATCTCATAGAACAAACTCTTTCAAGAAACCAATCACCACTTTCACTCAAAAACCAGGAGAAACATTTTACAAATGTTGGGATAGGTATCGAGACTTGCTTAGTACTTGCCCCCATCATGGTTTTGAAACATGGAGATTGGTTTCACATTTCTATGAAGGGTTAACACCTAAAGATACGCAAATGGTTGAATTGATGTGCAATGGAACTTTTGAAGATAAAGACCCTGATGAGGCAATGGAGTACTTAGACTTGTTAGCTGAAAATGCTCAAAATTGGGACACTGCAGGTACATATGAGGCACTGAGTAAAACTCAACCTCATACATCTAGTGGAGGTATGTACAACCTTAGGGAAGATCATGACCTTCAAGCCAAATTTGCATCTTTAGCTAGAAAAGTCGAGGCACTAGAATTGAAAAAGAGTGGTCAATTAAAATCTGTTGAAAACATTGTGTGTCAAATCTGTGAAACAAATGAACACTCAACCAACGATTGTCCAACCTTGCCTTCTTTTAAAGAATGTCTCTATGAACAAGCACATGCTTTAAACAGTTTTCAAAGGGCCAACCACAACCCATACTCCCAAACATACAACCCTGGTTGGAGGAATCACCCAAATTTCAGTTGGAAGAGTGAGAACAACAATGCATAAACTTCACAACCACCGTTTCAAGCACACCATAATTTTCAAAATTCTCATGGATATTCACCTTCTTATGCTCCACCTTCTAGAAGAAATCTTGTGGAAACATTGTATGCATTCATTGAAAAGCAAGAGACAATTAATACTCAACTTGTTCAAAACATGACAGATTTTAAAGATACTCTTGCTAAATTAACATCTGCTCTTAGTTTCCAAGAGAAAGGTAAGTTTCCATCTCAAACACAACAAAATCCCAAAGGGCAATACAATGCAAATGCAAGTAGTTCCGGAAGCCAACACATGGATGAAGTCAAATCAGTCACTACTCTGCGCAGTGGTAAGGTTATTGAAAAACCCTCTCTTGAACCTTATGAGAAAGATGATGAGTCAATCTCTGAGGGTAAGGAAGGGGATGAATCTGAAAATTGCAAAGAAACGACTGATTCACCGCCACCACTTCCATTTCCTCAAGCCATGACCAAACAAAGGAAAGTTAATCACAACTCTGAAATCTTTGAAACTTTCAAACAGGTAAGGATCAATATACCTTTGCTGGATGCAATTAAACAGGTTCCTTCCTATGCTAAATTTTTGAAAGATCTCTGCACTGTGAAGAGGAAACTGAATGTGAAAAAAAAAGCCTTTCTAGCCGAACAAGTAAGTGCTATTCTTCAAAACAATAATGCTTTGAAATATAAAGACCCTGGTTGTCCTACAATTTCCTGCTTTATTGGAGAGCATAAAATTGAAAGAGCCTTACTTGATCTTGGAGCTAGTGTGAATTTACTTCCATATTCAGTTTTTCAAAGTCTCAATCTAGGTGAGTTAAAACCAACTTCTATATCTCTTTTACTTGCCGATAGATCTGTAAAAGTGCCTAGAGGAATAATTGAAGATGTGTTAGTACAAGTCGATAAATTCATTTATCCTGTGGATTTTATTGTCTTGGACACAGAACCTGTTGAAGCATGTAATTCATTTCCTGTTATTTTAGGACGTCCATTTCTTGCAACTTCTAATGCATTGATTAATTGTAGGAATGGACTGATGAAGCTATCATTTGGAAACATGACACTGGAGATGAATATTTTCAACATTTGCAAGCAACCTGGAGATGATAATGATTTACAAGAAGTAGATCATATTGATGAATTAGTTTATGATCAACTTGAATCTACTTTAAGTAAAAATGAATTGGATGAAACTGAAGATTTGCAGATGATTTATTCTGAGGAAGAAATCACGGATGAAACAAGCACCGAAAATGTTGATGCGAATCTTTTGTCAACAGTGACAACAGATTTGACATCTGACATCACACCAAAGGATGATTACTTTCCTAACGAATCCTTACTTTCTCTTAGTCCAATGCCTTGGTATAATAAAAATATCAATTTTCTTACTTTAGGAGATTTGCCAGCTGATTGGAGCACCAAAGACAAAGAAAAGTTTTTGAACGAAGTGAAGAGCTTTTACTGTGATGACCCTAACTTATTCAAATATTGTCCTAATCAAGTATTTCAAAGATTCATTCCCGACAATGAGGTAAGTAGTGTCATTAAACTTTGTCATTCTGAAGCATGTGGAAGTTGTTTCTCGTCAAAAAAGACAGCTACAAAAATCTTTCAAAATGGATTTTATTGGCCCACCATGTTCAAGGACACGCATGCATTCTGCAAAACTTGTGAAAATTGTCAAAAGATTGATACAGGTCAAAAAGTTTTGTTTTATAATTCTCAACTCTATGCATTCCCTAGAGAGCTAAGACCAAGATGGAGCAATCCTTATGGGGCCTGTGATATTGAGAATTCAATGAATGACAATGATTTTAATGAAAATGGACATCGTTTGAAAGCTTACTTTGATAATTTTCCTAGTGAAAATGAATCAACTGGTTGGACTGATCTTGTAGATAAAGGTTAATTTTTTTTTTCTCACATTGTTTTTGTGTTTCTTTTTGAGTGATTTTTGTTAGTTTTTCTCACCCCGGTTAAATGGCGAATAACGGTACTCCGTGACTTAAGTCGGTTCTTTCAGTTTCCCACAATTACTGATATCTGTGTATATATCTGTGCAATTCTTTGAATCTCTCTTCCAATTGTCATTTGAAAATGGACACTAATCTTGAAAAATTGAAAAAGTATTTTCCCGCTCTGCCTCAGAATACGATTACAAAAATTTACCGTGCTAGATGTGCAAGATTGAGATTATTAATGAATCATGGAATTCCTGAAGATATTCGCTGGTTGATTGAAGCAAAGGTCCGATTATCAGGTGAGTCCTCTAACTTCTTCATTTCACACATGCCTGGAACAGGTAAAAGCACTTTTGCAAAGAAGCGTCGTGCAAAACGACTGGATGTCTGTCATCGATGTGCTAGATGGACTTGTAATACACAATGTCGTTCTTTAGGAATGGTATCTATAAACCGTGAAGATAAAATACAATTCATTAAGGATGGCCTGAGTAAGGAGTCTTTAGATAATCTTCTATTGACTCTTGAGACGCATCCTAGTGGAGATGTGCATCGTGCAATTCATGATTTATGGCCACTATTTCATAAAGAACATGATCGACTTAGTCTTGGGAATCTGACTAAAAAAGACCCTATTTGCCAGTTTTTAAGAAAACTGGATGGGAAGCCTATCCCCGACCCATAGAGGGCGTTTAAGCCGTTCTTGGATGTAAAACCAAGGGAAGATGTGAGCCACAATCACTACTACCTGTACATACACATGCTTTTTTCAAAAGTAAATAAATAAATAAATAAATAGAGAGAGTGTGTGTGTGAGACTCCAGCTGGCCTACATATAGATGTTATGATTGTCTTTCTAATTTCTCATCTATAAAACCCTCTTTTCCTTCCTTTCATTTCTACTCAACCCATACATTGAACAAATACAGAAGTGTGTAGAAATGGCAAGTTTCTCAAGTCATCAAATAAGAAATATTTGTGTTTTTGGTGGATCTAGTCCTGGGAAAGAAAAGAAGTTTTTAGAATCAGCAAATCATCTTGGTGAGGTGCTAGCTGAGAGAAAGATTCATTTAGTGTATGGGGGATGCAGTCTTGGGTTAATGGGAGGTGTGTCAATAGCTGTATTTTTAGGAGGTAGTCAAGTTTTAGGAGTCGTCCCTGAAGCTTTGGCACAAGGGGACATCATTGGAAAAACAATTGAAGAGGAACTTCAGGTCTCCATAATGTCGACTCGAATGAATGCAATGTTTAACCATGCTGATGCTTTCATTGCTTTACCAGGTGGTCTAGGCACATTGGAAGAGATCTTTCATATTTCCTCTTGGGCTCAATTGCACATTCACCATAAACCCATAGGTTTGTTAAATGTTAATGGTTATTATGATAAGTTGTTGTCTTTTCTTGATCATGCTGTGGAACAGGAATTTCTAACATCTTCTGCACGACAAATCATAATCTCTGCTACTACTGCTGAACAATTGATTGACCAACTACAATCTTTCATTCCTGTGATTGATCCTTCCATGAGTCGCATAAATTGGTCATCTAAGGAAAGCCGTAAAAAGCTTAGATTGGATTTGAGCCTTCATTTATGAATTTTTGTGTCTTTTGGTTTTATTATTGTGTTTTGTTATTTCTTATTTTTGTTTAGTGTGTTTCAGGTTTTGTTAGTGTTTGTTATTTCAGGTGATATCTTCTATACTCTATCTTTCTACCTTAGAACATTGAGGACAATGTCTCGTTTCGGTTGGGGGGAGAGGGTAGTAGTTGATATAAAAATAAAAATTGTTTTTCATTTCATAAAGCATGTGCATAATTGTTGTTACTAGGATAGCAGAGTAAAGGAGTTCTTTTGTTAAAGTGACTCTTGAGACGCATCTTAGTAACCATTCTTAACAAGGTCTATTATAATACTTCCTGAAATATTCAGGTTTACAAACTCTCGTATTGTTACCACTTAATTCTGCTCATATACTTATTTAACATGTATTCTTAAACCTTAATTTACACACACACACACTTTAACATATGATTGTGGGTTGCATATTGGATTATTGCATTATTTATGTTCTTTTGTTAAAGGTAACAACTAAAAGAAAGGGATTGTATATAATAAAAAAAAATAAAAACATGAAAAAAAAAATAAAAAAGAAAAAAGAAAAAAATGATGATAATAAAAATGTAGATAAGTTTGGTTTCGTAGCCTCCCTAACCTAAGCAATTAAGCCCGAAGGGGTGTTTTAACACCTAATACCCTAAAGTCAACTGACTTGGGAGCTATTGGCCCAATGCTTGTTACATGGGTTGAGGAGAAAAGCTTAAGGGAATCAAAGATTGCACTATCTACATATCAGTATCTGCGACCCGAGTTACTAAGCTCGTAGGGGTGTCTTAACACCTAATGCCCTAAGACCAACTGGTCTGGGAGTCATTAGCTAAAAGCTCGTTACATAGGTTAAAGATGCATGATGTTTTTAAATTATATGTATATAGATTTTTTTTTAAAAAAAAGAAAGAAGAAAAAAGACAAAAATAATAATCTCAACCCAAGGAAGTTAACCTTAAACATTAGAACAAAAATTTTGTTTTCTTCCAAGAAAAGCCGCATAATTATGTGTTGATACATTGAGCACAAAAGAAAGGTTTATTAATATCTTGTTAAGTGGTATTGAGCAGATATATAAATTTAATGAGAGTTTGTTTATCTGGATAGATTAATAAAAATTAAATGATGAATACCTTGCTTTGTGAAATTTGCAAATTGTTTTAACATTTTGATTACTAGGGACTAGTAATAAGCTGGTTGAGGGGTGTGATTAGTACTTAAAAGTGCATTTTTATGATGATTTTATATCATCATTTTGCACTTGAAGTATCAATAACTCCTTAACTAAAGCATGTTTTATAATAATATATCTAATAATATAAGATGCCTTTAATTTATGGTAAATATTCATTTTAAATGCAGGCCTATCACATAAATAAAAATATTGATTGATGACTTTAAGAACTTAAATTGCAAAGGCAAAGAGATGGCCAAACATAGAAAAGAGATGTCGGTGCGATCCAAACCGAAACACTGTTCGGTAAATAGGTCATATGTGGAGCTATATATCTCAGATTTAGGTCCAATTTATATGGATGGAAAGGTAAGACATAGGCCTACAACTTTTATATGGAGCGCAAGATCTAAAAAGGCCATTATCAAGTCCCAATTGTAGCAACAACAAAGAAGCCCGAATCTATCTTCCAGCCCGAGCACTGTTCGGTATTTTGGCCATATCTGGAGTTCTAGAAGTCCAAATGAGCTGAATTTTTTACACAAGAAAGCTGAGACAATTGCCTACAACTTTTATGTACACCTGGCTCCAATTGTGACGTTATCAATGACGTTTTGGGCAGACAAGAGAAGATAAGGATTGTCACCAAGTCAAAAGTTGGCCACCCACTTATCAATTAGTCATCAAATCAATAGTTTCCAATTTTGGCCTATAAAAGGAGGCATTTGCCATGCATTTAGGCATCTTGGTGTTCAGATCAAGATCATGCTCTTCCTTTCTCTCTTTGTATTTTTTGTAATGTTTATGCTTTGCTTTCATTAATATTAAGTTTATGCTTTTCATTTCCTTTCCTTTACTTAGTTAGCTTTTATGTTCTTATTTTGTTTATCTATTTTTCTTTCTTTCATTATGTCTAGCTAAGTTAATTATGTCAAGGTGAAAAGGTTACACTAATGGTGTGAGAATAAATATAGTGTAAACTTAATATGGACTTTAATGTTTGATACTAACATGTTTTATATTTGTTATCTTGTTCACTCTTTAATACTTTGCTTGTTAAATGACTAATCTTGATTTATGTTGTATAACACTTGGTACAACAAATGCTTGGCACTTTCATAGCCCATAATGTATGGTATAACCGACACCTGAGCTATGAAAGGAACTTGATTTGTTGTTAACATAAGTTATAATCATGAATGCTTGACGAGATTTACAAGTATTAGCATTAATTGAATAAGATGACTAATGTAATCATGTTAACAATATATAATCTAATTGGAACCTCCTTTGTGTGTGGTTTCCAATTCAATAATAAGAGTTTATACTATACTTGTTTGATATACCATTAGTGGAACCTCTAACCTTGACATTTGTTAGTATTATTGTTTAATCCTTACATTAATTTTCCATCTTCAAGTTCTCATCA
Source organism: Populus pruinosa (assembly GCA_026413675.1). NCBI lineage: Eukaryota > Viridiplantae > Streptophyta > Magnoliopsida > Malpighiales > Salicaceae > Populus > Populus pruinosa. The sequence continues at coordinate 11,582,068 of CM048604.1, read as the reverse complement.
TCATCTTCTTCTTCTCTTTCTTTATTATTGTTATTATTATTATTATTATTACTACTACTACTACTATTATTATTATTATTATTATTATTATTATAGTTATTATTGTTATTGTCATTGTTGTTATTATTGTTATTACTATTATTATTGTTGTTGTCATTATTATTGTTGTTGTACTATTGTCGTTTATAATTTGTACAATTAACCTCCCTGTGGTTCGACCCCGGTCTTGCCGGGTTATTTATTACTTCGACACTCCTGCACTTGGAAGAAGACATCAACCTTTTAGTCGTGTCATCGAACCATAGGGAGGTTAATTGTATAAATTATAAATAACAATAACACAACAACAACAATAACAATAGTAATAGTAATAGTAATAGTAATAGTAATAGTAATAGTAATAATACTAGTAATAATAATAATAATAATAATAATAATAGTAGTAGTAGTAGTAGTAGTAGTAGTAGTAGTAATAAAGAAGAAGAAGAAGAAGAAGTTGATGAGAACTTTGAGATGGAAGATTAATGACACGACTAAAAGGTTGATGTCTTCTCCCAAGTGCAGGAGTGTCGAAGTAATAAATAACCCGGCAAGACCGGGGTCGAACCACAGGGAGGTTAATTGTACAAATTATAAACAACAATTATAAACAACAATAATAGTAATAACGATAACAATAATAACAATAATAATAACAATAATAATAATAATAATAATAATAATAATAATAATAATAATAATAATAGTAGTAATAATAATAATAATAAAGAAAGAGAAGAAGAAGAAGATGATGATAACTTGGAAATGGATAATTAATGTAAGGATTAAACAATAATAATAACAAATGTCAAGGTTAGAGGTTCCACTAATGGTATATCAAACAAGTATAATATAAAGTCTTATTATTCAATTGGAAACCACACATAAAGGAGGTTCCAATCAGATTATATATTGTTAACATAATTACATTAGTCATCTTATTCAATTAATGCTAATACTTGTAAATCTCGTCAAGCATTCATGATTATAACTTATGTTAACAACAAATCAAGTTCCTTTCATAGCTCAGGTGTCGGTTATACCATACATTATGGGCTATGAAAGTGCCAAGCATTTGTTATACCAAGTGTTATACAACATAAATCAAGATTAGTCATTTAACAAGCAAAGTATTAAAGAGTGAACAAGATAACAAATATAAAACATGTTAGTATCAAACATTAAAGTCCATATTAAGTTTACATTATACTTATTCTTACACCATTAGTGTAACCTTTTCACCTTGACATAATTAACTTAGCTAGACATAATGAAAGAAAGAAAAATAGATAAACAAAATAAGAACATAAAAGCTAATTAAGTAAAGGAAAGAAAATGAAAAGCATAAACTTAATATTAATGAAAGCAAAGCATAAACATTACAAAAAATACAAAGAGAGAAAGGAAGAGCATGATCTTGATCTGAACACCAAGATGCCTAAATGCATGGTAAATGCCTCCTTTTATAGGCCAAAATTGGGAACTATTGATTTGATGACTAATTGATAAGTGGGTGGCCAACTTTTGACTTGGTGACAATCCTTATCTTCTCTTGTCTGCCCAAAACGTCATTGATAACGTCCAAACTGGAGCCAGGTGCAAACATGAAAGTTGTAGGCAATTGTCTCAGCTTTCTTGTGTAAAACTTCAGCTCATTTGGACTTCTAGAACTCCAGATATGGCCAAAATACTGAACAGTGCTCGGGCTGGAAGACAGATTCGGGCTTCTTTGTTGTTGCTACAATTTGGACTTGATAATGGCCTTTTTAGATCTTGGGCTCCATATGAAAGTTGTAGGCCTATGTCTTACCTTTCCATCCATATAAATTGGACCTAAATCTGAGATCTGTAGCTCCAGATATGGCCCAATTACCGAACAGTGTTCCGGTTTGGATTGCACCGACATCTCTTCTCTAAGTTTGACCATCTCTTTATCCATGCAATTTAAGTTCTTCAAGTCATCAATCAATCCTTTCATTTATGTGATAGACCTGCATTAAAAATAGACATTTACCACAAATTATAGGTATCTTATATTATTAGATACATTATTATAAAACATATTTTAGTTAAGGAGTTATTGATACTTCAAGTGCAAAATAATGATATAAAACCATGATAAAAATGCACTTTTAAGTACTAATCAATTAACGTAAGGATTAAACGATGATAACAACAAATGTCAAGGTTAGAGGATCCACTAATGGTATTTTGAATAAGTTTAGTATAAATTCTTATTACTCAAATGAAAACCACACACAAAAGATGTTCCAATCAGATTATAAATTGTTAACATGATTATATTAGTTATCTTATTCGAATAATATGAATACTTGTAAATATGGTCAGACATTCATGCTTATAACTTATGTTAACAACAAATCAAGTTCCTTTCATAGCACAGGTGTAGGTAATACCATACAGTTAGGCTATGAAAGTGTCAAGTATTTGTTGTACCAAGTGTTATACAACATAAATCTAGTTTAGTCATTTAACAAGCAAAGTATTAAAGAGTGAACAAGATAACAAATACAAAATATGTTAGTATCAAACATTAAAGTCCATATTAAGTTTACGCTATACTTATTCTTATCTTCTCTTGTCTCCCCAAAACATCATTGATAACATCAGAATTGGAAACACTTAAAAACATGAAAGTTGTAGGAAATCGTCTCAGTTTTCTAAGAAAAAAATAGAGGTTATGTGGACTTCTTGAACTCTAAATATGGGTCAAACACTGAACAGTGTTCAGGCTACAGGACAAATTCGGACTTCTACGTTGTTGCTATAATTTGGACTTGAAAATGACCATTTTAAATCTTGGGCTCCATAAAAGTTGTAGGCCTATATCTTACCTTCTATTCATATAAAGTAGACCTAAATTCGAGATGTACAGCTCCAAATATGACCCAATTACTGAATAGTGTTCCAGTTTGGACTACACTAGCATCTCTTTTCTAAGTTTGGCCATCTCTTTATCCTTTCAATTTTAGTTCTTAAACTCATCAATCAATCCTTTCATTTATGTGATGGGCTTGCATTTAAAATGAACATTTACCATAAATTAAAGGTGTCTTATATTATTAGATATGTTATTATAAAACATGTTTTAGTTAAGGAGTTATTGCTAGTTCAAGTGCAAAATGATGATATAAAACCTTGATAAAAATGCAGTTTTAAGTACTAATCAGGTAGTAATTGATATATATATATATATATATATATATATATATATATATATATAAATTAACTAACTGTAATTTTTTATTTCATAAATCATTTGTAAAATTGTTATTACTAAAATGGCAGAGTAAAAAATTCTTTTGTTAAAGTGACTCTTGAGACGCATCTTAGTAAACATTCTTAACAAGGTCTATCAAAATACTTCTTGAAATATTCAGGTTTACAAACTCTCGCATCATTATCACTTGATTATGCTCATGTACTCATTTAACAAGTATTCTTAAACATTTATTTTCACACACACACTTTAACATATGATTGTGGGTTATATATTAGATTATTACTTTATTTATATTATTTTGTTAAAAGTAACAACTAAAAAAAATGGATAGTCTATAATTTGTAAAAAAGAAAAAAATAAATAAAACAAATTGATGATAATAAAAACGTGGATAAGTTTGGTTTTATAACCTCTCTAACCTAAGTAATTATGCTCGAAAGAGTGTTTTAACACCTACTACCCTAAGGTTAATTGACGTGGGAGCTAATTGCCTAATGCATATTATACGGGTTAAGGAGAAAAGCTTAAGGGAATCAAACATTGCACTATCTATCTATCAGTATCAGCAACCCAAGTTATTAAGCTTGAAGGGGTGTCTCAACACCTAATGCCCTAAGACCTACTGGTTTGAGAGTCATTAGCTGAAAACTCATTACATGGGTTAAAGATGTATTGTGTTATATGTATATATATAAAAAAAAAATTAAAAAAGCTAATAATCTCAACCCAAAGAAGTTAATCTTAAACATTAGAACAAAATTTGTTTCGTCCAAATAAAGCCTTATAACTATGTATTGATGTATTGAGCACAAAAGAAAGGTTTATTAATATCTTGGCAAAGAGATATTGAGTAGATATATAAATTTAATAGGAGTTTGTTTATCTGAATAGATTAATGGAAGTTGAATGATTAATGCCTTGCTTTATGGAACTTGCAAACTGATTTTTCTATTATAACGCTTTGATTACTAGGGATTAGTAATAAGCTAGTTGGGAGGGTGTGATTAGTACTTAAGAATGCATTTTTATCAAGGTTTTATGTCATCATTTTGCACTTGAAGTATCAATAACTCCTTACCTAAAACATGTTTTTATAATAATAAGTCTGATACTATAAGATACCTTTAATTTATGGTAAATGTTCATCTTAAATGCAGGCCTATCACATAAATCAAGTAATTGATTGATGCGTTTAACTACTAAAAGTGAAAAGATAAAGAGAGAGCTAAGCTTAGAAAATAGATGTTGGTTCATCCAAACAGGAACATTGTTCAGTTATTGGGTCATATTTGGAGTTAGAACTTATATTTGGGTTTGCTCTATATGGATGGAAAGCTAAAACATAGGCCTAAAACTTTCATAATTATCTAAAACCTAATTTTTCTATTTGGACGTCCAAATCTTAGCTTCAAAAGAGAAGTCTGAATCTGTCTTGTAACCCAGATATTGTTCAATGTTCAACCCATATCTTAAGTTCTAAAAGTCCAAATGACCTTAAATTTTTTTTTGTTGGAAAGCTGAGATACTTTCCTAGAACTTTTATGATTCAAGTTTGTCCAAATTCTGATATTAGCAATGATATTTTGTTCAGAAAAAAAGATAAGAAAACATCAGGTCAAGATGTGGTCACCCACTCAACAATTAGTCAATAAATCAATAGTTTCTAATTTTTTCCTATAAAATGAAGTATTTTCCATGCATTTAGGCATTTTGGTTTTCAGATCAAGATCATGTTCTTGCTCTCTTTTTATTGTAATGCTTAAGTTTTGCTTACATTAATCTCTCGTTTATGATTCTCATTTCATTTATTTTACTTAATTTACTTATATCTTATTTATATTCTTATCTTGTTTATTTATATTTCTCTTTTTCATTATATTTAGCTAAGTTTATCATGTCAAGGTGAGAAGGTTACATTAATAGTATAAGAATAAGTATAGTATAAACTTAACATGGACTTTAATGTTTGATACTAACATGTTTTATATTTGTTATCTTGTTCACTCTTTAATACTTTGCTTGTTAAATGACTAAACTAGATTTATGTTGTATAACACTTGGTACAACAAATACTTGAAACTTTCATAGCCTAACTGTATGGTATTACCTACACCTATGCTATGAAAGGAACTTGATTTGTTGTTAACATAAGTTATAATCATGAATACCTGACAACATTTACAAGTATTAGCATTATTCGAATAAAATAACTAATGTAATTATGTTAACAATTTATAATCCGATTAAAACCTCTTTTGTGTGTGGTTTCCAGTTGAGTAATAAGAGTTTATACTAGTTTAAAATACCATTAGTGGATCCTCTAACCTTGACAATTATACCATTAGTGGATTCTCTAACCTTGACAATTATTTTTATCATTGTTTAATTCTCACATTAATCTTACAATCTCAAAGTCCTCTTTAACTTCTTCTTCTTCTTTTTCTTCTTCTTATTATTGTTGTTGTTATTTATAATTTATATAGTTAACCTCCCTGTGGTTTGACCCTAGTCTTGCTAGGTTATATTACTTCGATATGCCTATACTTGGGAGAAGACATCAATCTTTTGGTCGTGTCAATTACATTACTGGTGTAAGAATAAGTATAGTATAAACTCAACATGGATTTTAATGTTTGATACTAACATGTTTTGTATTTGTTATCTTGTTCACTTTTAATACTTTGCTTGTTAAATGATTAATATAGATTTATGTTGTATAACCCTTGGTACAACGAATACTTGGTACTTTCATAGTCCAACCATATGGTATAACCGACACCTGTGTTATGAAAGGAACTTGATTTATTGTTAACATTATTCAAATAAGATAACTAATCTAATCATGTTAACAATCTATAATCCGATTAGGACCTCCTTTGTGTGTGATTTCCAGTTGAGTAATAAAACGAGTTTATACTATATTTGTTTGAAATACCATCAGTGGATCCTTTAACCTTGACAATTATTTTATCCTTGTTTAATCCTTACATCAATATCACATTTCAAGAATTCTCTTCAACTCCTTTTCATTTATTATTTATAATTTTATATAATTCATCTTTCTGTGGTTCCATCTCAATCTTGCCGGGTTATTTACTACTTCAATACTTCTGCATTTGAAAAAAAATATTAATTTTTTAGTCGTATAGTATACTAAGAAACTCTTTTATCAAACATATTTAATGTATGCTTACTCAACCTTTTCCTTTTAATGAATGATCTAATAGAACATGTCTTACGTGATCTAAATACTTTAATTCTGTCTGCATAACATTGTGAGCTCCCATATGCAATATATCATATGTCTGGGCGAATGGTGAGGTTCTTAAAATAGTTAATTGTGAATTTTTAAATGCCTATAGTACTTTTGTTAGGGCTACTTTTGTTAGGGCATGGTATCAAGTTTTAAGATTGTTTTTTAATGTATTGATAATTTTGTTGGTTAATTCATAATGAGGGGTTAACTTAGGTATAATGAGGGGTAGAATAAGTAAATATAAATTCTTATTCTTATTCTTATATAAATTGTTTTATATATTTCCTAGTAATATTGATTCTTAATCCGTTATGATCGGTTTTAGAAGTCCAGGCCTACGAGTGATTTATTCATTGATGAATATGATCGTTATTGAGCAATTGATTTAAAGAAGAGGGGTTTTTATTCGTGAAAAATATCATTGTATCGTGAAAAGTATAATAACTTTAAATTCGTGCTTTGTAGCAAAACTCATGCGAATTTCTATCTTATGCCGAGACTAGATCGAGTCGTCATTATAGCTATAAATTGCAAATGAATGTCAAAAGGATAATGGAAAGCAAAATCTCACTACTGTATTTTTAAATGCGGAAGTTAAGAGTCAATTATTCAAATAACATGATGTTGCAATCACTATCGGCGTAAATGACGAATTGATATAATCTATAAAACAATGACTCGAGAGCTCCAAGAGAAAAACCCACGCTAGCCACGTTTCCATATGGTCTTCAAAAGTCTTAAAAGAAACCATTTCTTGCACAATTGACTTATGTTTATAAAAATTCTTTATTTGTTTACCACAAAAAAAAGAAATTTGTAATTGCATCCTAAGTTTATATATATATATATATATATATATATTAGCAATTAAATTCAAATATTCCTCGCATTTTTCGAAGTGGGTCCTTTTGTAAATTCCTATTAGCATCTTCCACCTGATGTGTATTCTCTATGCGATAAAATGGCATAGTTTTGAAAAACAATTGATGCAAAAGTTAATGACATCAACAAAAGGAATTGATGGAGAATTGCTAAAACATTTGTGACCGAATTGGTAGAATCTACAAATTTAGAATTCAATTGAAAATAAATAAATAAATTGAGAATTCCCCAAGATGTTCTCTTGCGTGTATTGCCTGCCTGCTCAAGTGACGGATATAAAACTAGACACAGCTGGATGGAAGAATCATGTCATGTGGATTAGCCGGAGAGGAAAATGAAAAGGAGATAAAATAGTATATCCATCTATGCACGCTTTCGATCGGCCGCCAGTCTAGTGACTCACTTTCAAAGTAAGCTTTACACTTTCAATAGCCCGCTAGTGACTCACATGGGCATGTCATGAGATAAAATTAAAATTAATTAGTACACATTAATCAACATCGTTCATGCCAATATTTATTTTCAGCAACTGCTTGAATAGATGAATCCCGAGACGACTCCTATATTTTATTTTATTATTAATCTATACTAAAAGACTTTGGGATTTAAATACTTTATCTTTTTATAATTTATTTTTTATAATTTTTATAAATTTATTTTTCAATATTAAATTTAATGGATGTTAAATTTAATACTTTGTTTCAACTTATTTTATATAGAATTATCTTAGTTTTATAACCTAACTTGACAAGTTAACTCTAGTTGACTTGATTTATTTTTTTGTTATTCTTTTTTCAATTATTTTTTTCTTAACTTCATCTTTTAATATTGTTGATTGAGAATATAACTTCTTATTTTTTATCTATTTTCTATAGGGTTATTATGGTTTTATAACTCATATAACAGGTTAGCCTGATTGCCACAAGTTTTTTTTTCTTTTTTAATTTATTTTTTTCAATCTTATTCTTTAATATTGGATTGATTAAGAATTAGATTTTATAATTTATTTTGATTTGCTATCTATGAGGTTATCATTACCTCATTACTCAGGTCATGAATTTATTTGGTTAACTTGATAGTTTGTTATATATATATATATATATTTTAATTTCATATTAAAAATTAACTTTTATTATTTATTTTGATATTTTTATGCAATTATCTTGATTTCATGATTAATATTTCGCATGATAACTTAAGTTAACTCAATATATTTTTCTAATTGAATGTTATTTTTAATTTTATCATTTAATATTTGGCTGATAAAAAATTAAATTTAATGTTATTTATTTATTTTCTATAAAATTATTAGAATTTTATATCCTAAATTAAAAAGTTAACAAGATAATTTAAATTAATTAATAATAATCTAGTTTTTACTAATAGGTAAATCACCTTTAAAAAGCATGGGCCTTAAGCAATGAATTGTATTATATATAAATACTGAAAAAAAAAGTCAACAATACACGTCGTCAAAGCAACAAAATCCATGAACAAATTTGATATAAAAAAAATCTACATTTTCTTTTAAAAAAATGCAACTCCATGTTAAAAAACATTGTAAACTAGAATAATAAAATAATGGTTATATCCTTCCATCTAAAAAGACCAATACTAGTTTTCAAGAACATTAAAATCTTTTAACATGACCTATTAATTATTAATAAATTGACAAGGAAAAAATAAGTTTTTTTATTACATAGTGAAAAAAATATGTTATTGGAAGCAAAAAATTTAAACATAATGTCAAGGTGTAATTTTGTATTTTTGTAATGATTTTTTGATTATTATAATGTCATCTGAATGACTATTTTATATTTGATCATGTATTAAAAAATAATAAATAATTAAAATATAATTTGGTTCTTTTTTTTTTCCTTTTGTTATTGTGATTTTTCTTTTCAATTTTATCTTTCAATAATTTTTTTTTATTTTTTATGTCAATCTTACTCTTCATTCTTTTGATTCTTTTGATTTTTTTGCTAAATTGATTTTTCTTTTCAATTTTACCATTTGATCTAATATAAATTTTATTTTATTTTTAATTTTGATATTCATTATTTCAATCATTATTTTTATAATCCTTTTGTATAATTGAAATTAACTTTTGAAAGTTGGGCTTCATGGTTTTTTTAGATAAGATGTTTCGAGTCTAATGGTCTAAGTCACGAGTTTGAAAAGATAACATATATTGATTTTTTTTCTTTTTTAAAAATTTGCTTTATAATTCTTTTTTATTTTTTTGTATCAAATTATTACAGTTTCATAACTTATATCGTAAATTTGACGAGATATCTCAAGTTAGCTCAACTCTGATTACTAGTATTACAAGTTTGTCATGCTAACTTAGATTGACTAGGACTATTTTTTATGTTCATTTATTTAATCCAGTTTCATTATTCTATATTTAATGGGTTATGAATTAGGTTGCATCATTTTTTTTTGAATAATTATTTTTTTTAGGTTATTGTAATCACTTTTATTTTTAAATTTGATCAATCTACTATTATTTTTTATTTTTTTCATTTAATTTATATAAAGTCACCTTACTCGATACAGATAGGTCTATAACTCGAGTTACATATTGTTTGTCTTTTTTAAAAACACTTTTGCAATCCTTGAATATAATTTTTTTACAAAAAAAAAAAAATAGTTCTACTTTGCAGCAAAATGCAACCACCAAGTCTAGTGTCACATGTATGCAACATCACGACGAATCTTCTGTTATCAATCGATATAAATATATGTGAATCTATCTTAACAAATATGGAGAGATAAGGAATTCTTATCTCTTATCCATACAACATAGACTGGGAGTTACCACCTAATATTCTATTTACTAGAAACCTTAACTAGTTTTAAAGATGGGTACGGAGACTGGTTACGTACATGGAAGGTATTCGTATCCCAAATACACCTTACCTAAGGTAAGTTGCATTGCTTTAGGGTCTGATAAAAAATCTAATTAACATATATAACAAAACTTTTAATACCGAGAATACGTTTTACGTATAAATTCGTAATCCTTGATATTAAAACAAAACCAGAATAAAATAAAATAATTTTTTAAAAAATTTTGGCCACTATTTTCTTAACTTTAATAAATCGGTTATTAAAGCCAAATGCATGCTAAAATATTTTATGTTGTATGAAAAGAACCCAAAGAATATGATTTTAGTTGTGAGATACTTGGCCAATGTCCAATTTTTTTTTATTTTTTTATTTACTTTTCACAAACAAAATAGGGTATTTTAATACCCGATTTGTCTTGTTCTGGTGAATCTAATGTAATAGGCCAACACCGACCCAAAATAAAATAGGCCAGAACCGGCCCATTACACAAAATGGGCCATGGCTGACCCATTTTGTTATAACTTATTGATTACTGTGCTATGCACAGTAACTAGCCAGATAATGAATTTGGTTGGAGAACGTGAATTCACGTTTTGCATGCCAATAGTTGAGGAAGGCAACGAAATAAAATAGAGAAGGAGAGAAACTTACCCGGCAGAAAGAGGCGTGGCTGTGGTCTTCGATGGTGGCTCATGGCTGTGGAGATGATGGCTGGACCATGGCGCTGCTTCTACTCCCTTATGTCTCTTAACTCTCGGCCTTCCTTGTTTCTTCCTCTTTTCTTCTTCTTTCTTCTTCCCTTTTTCAGTTCTCACCCTATCTATTCCCTATCTATCTGTTTTCTTTCTTTATTTTCTTGGTTTCCTTCTCTATCTCCTCCCTCTCTTTCTTTTTTGTTTCTTTTTTCTTTTCGTTCTCCTCCCATGTGTCTTTTTTTTTTTTTGTATTTATAAGGGGGAAGAGAGACTGACACGACTAAAAGATTGATGTCTTCTCCCAAGTGCAGGAGTGTCGAAGTAATAAATAATCTGGCAAGACCGGGGTTGACATGACTAAAAGGTTGATGTTTTCTCCCAAGTGCAGGAGTGTCGAAGTAATAAATAACCCGGCAAGACCGGGGTCGAACCACAGGGAGGTTAATTGTACAAATTATAGACAAAAATTATAAACAACAATAACAACAACAACAATAGTAGTAGTAGTAGTAATAATAATAATAATAATAATAATAATAGTAGTAGTAGTAGTAGTAGTAGTAGTAGTAGTAGTAGTAGTAGTAATAAAGAAAGAGAAGAAGAAGAAGATGATGAGAACTTGGAGATGGAAAATTAATGTAAGGATTAAACAATAATAATAACAAATGTCAAGGTTAGAGGTTCCACTAATGGTATATCAAATAAATATAGTATAAACTCTTATTATTGAATTGGAAACCACACACAAAGGAGGTTCCAATCAGATTATATATTGTTAACATGATTACATTAGTCATCTTATTCAATTAATGCTAATACTTGTAAATCTCGTCAAGCATTCATGATTATAACTTATGTTAGCAACAAATCAAGTTCCTTTCATAGCTGAGGTGTCGGTTATACCATACATTATGGGCTATGAAAGTGCCAAGCATTTGTTGTACCAAGTGTTATACAACATAAATCAAGATTAGTCATTTAACAAGCAAAGTATTAAAGAGTGAACAAGATAACAAATATAAAACATGTTAGTATCAAACATTAAGGTCCATATTAAGTTTACACTATACTTATTCTTCCACCATTAGTGTAACCTTTTCACCTTGACATAAGTAACTTAGCTAGACATAATGAAAGAAAGGAAAACAAATAATCAAAATAAGAACATAAAAGTTAACTAAGTAAAGGAAAGGAAATGAAAGGCATAAACTTGATATTAATGAAAGTAAAGCATAAACATTACAAAAAATACAAAGAGAGAAAGGAATAGCATGATCTTGATCTGAACACCAAGATGCCTAAATGCATGGCAAATGCCTCCTTTTATAGGCCAAAATTAGGAACTATTGATTTGATGACTAATTGATAAGTGGGTGGCCAACTTTTGACTTGGTGACAATCCTTATCTTCTCTTGTCTGCCCAAAACGTCATTGATAACGTCAAAATTGGAGCCAGTTGTAAACATGAAAGTTGTAGGTAATTGTCTCAGCTTTCTTGTGTAACAAATTCAGCTCATTTGGACTTCTAGAACTCCAGATATGGCCAAAATACCGAACAGTGCTCGGGCTGGAAGATAGATTCGGGCTTCTTTGTTGTTGCTACAATTTGGACTTGATAATGACCTTTTTAGATCTTGGGCTCCTATAAAAGTTGTAGGCCTATGTCTTACCTTTCCATCCATATAAATTGGACCTAAAGCTGAGATTTGTAGCTTCAGATATGACCCAATTACCGAACAGTGTTCCGGTTTGGATTGCACCGACATCTCTTTTCTAACTTTGGCCATCTCTTTATCCTTACAATTTAAGTTCTTCAAGTCATCAATCAATCCTTTCATTTATGTGATAGGCCTACATTAAAAATAGACATTTACCACAAATTATAGGTATCTTATATTATTAGATACATTATTATAAAATATATTTTAGTTAAGGAGTTACTGATACTTCAAGTGCAAAATGATGATATAAAACCATGATAAAAATGCACTTTTAAGTACTAATCAGGGGTCGAACCACAGGGAGGTTAATTGTACAAATTATAAATAACAATAATACAACAACAATAATAATAATAACAACAACAACAATAATAGTAATAACAATAATAACAATAACAATAATAATAATAATAATAATAATAATAATAATAGTAATACTAATAATAATTGAAATATAATAATAATAATAATAAAGAAAAAGAAGGAGAAGAAGAAGAAGTAGATGAGAACTTTGCGATGGAATATTAATGTAACGATTAAACAATTATAATAACAAATGTCAAGGTTAAAGGTTCCACTAATGGTATGTCAAACAAGTATAATATAAACTCTTATTATTCAATTAGAAACCACACACAAAGGAGGTACCAATCAGATTATAGATTGTTAACATGATTACATTAGTCATCTTATTCGATTAATGCTAATACTTGTAAATCTCGTCAAGCATTCATGATTATAACTTATGTTAACAACAAATCAAGTTCTTTTCATAACTCAGGTGTCGGTTATACCATACAGTATGGGCTATGAAAGTGCCAAACATTTGTTGTACCAAGTGTTATACAACATAAATCAAGATTAGTCATTTAACAAGCAAAGTATTAAAGAGTGAACAAGATAACAAATATAAAACATGTTAGTATCAAACATTAAATTCCATATTCAGTTTATACTATACTTATTCTTACACCATTAGTGTAACCTTTTCACCTTGACATAATAAACTTAGCTAGATATAATGAAAGAAAGAAAAATAAATAAACAAAATAAGAACATGAATAAGATTAAAGTTAACTAAGGAAATGCAAGGAAATGAAAGGCATAAACTTGATATTAATGAAAGTAAAGCATAAACATTACTAATTAGTACTTAAAAGTGCATTTTTATCATGGTTTTATATCATCATTTTGCACTTGAAGTATCAATAACTACTTAACTAAAGCATGTTTTATAATAATATATCTAATAATATAAGATACCTTTAATTTGTGGTAAATGTTCATTTTAAATGCAAGGGCAAAGAGATGACCAAAATTAGAAAAGAGATGTCGGTGCAATCCAAACCGGAACACTGTTCGGCAATTGGGTCATATCTGGAGCTATAGATCTCATATTTAGGTCTAATTTATATGGATGGAAAGGTAAGACATAGGCCTACAACTTTTATATGGAGCCCAAGATCTAAAAGGGCCATTTTCAAGTCCAAATTGTAGCAACAACAAAGAAGCCCGAATCTGTCCTCCAGCCCGAGCACTGTTTAGTATTTTGGCCATATCTGGAGTTCTAGAAGTCCAAATGAGCTGAATGTTTTATAAAAGAAAGTTGAGACAATTGCCTACAACTTTCATGTTTTCAAGTGGCTCTAATTTTGATGTTATCAATGACGTTTTGGGCAGACAAGAGAAGATAAGGATTATCACCAAGTCAAGAGTTGGCCACCCACTCATCAATTACTCATCAAATCAATCGTTCCCAATTTTGGCCTATAAAAGGAGGCATTTGCCATGCATTTAGGCATCTTGGTTTCCAAATCAAGATCATGCTCTTCCTTTCTCTCTTTGTATTTTTTGTAATGTTTATGCTTTGCTTTCATTAATATCAAGTTTATGCCTTTCATTTCCTTTTCTTTACTTAGTTAACTCTTATCTTATTTATGTTCTTATTTTGTTTATTTATTTTTCTTTCTTTTATTATGTTTAGCTAAGTTTATTATGTCAAGGTGAAAAGGTTACACTAATGGTGTAAGAATAAGTATAGTGTAAACTTAATATGGACTTTAATGTTGGATACTAACATGTTTTATATTTGTTATCTTGTTCACTCTTTAATACTTTGCTTGTTAAATGACTAATCTTGATTTATATTGTATAACACTTGGTACAACAAATGCTTGGCACTTTCATAGCCCATATTATATGGTATAACCGACACTTGAGCTATGAAAGGAACTTGATTTGTTGTTAACATAAGTTATAATCATGAATGCTTGACCAGATTTACAAGTACTAGAATTAATCGAATAAGATGACTAATGTAATCATGTTAACAATCTATAATCTAATTGGAACCTCCTTTGTGTGTGGTTTGCAATTGAATAACAATAGTTTATACTATACTTGTTTGACATACTGATTAGTACTTAAAAGTGCATTTTTATCATGGTTTTATATCATCATTTTGCACTTGAAGTATCAATAACTCTTTAACTAAAATATGTTTTATAATAATGTATTTAATAATATAAGATACCTATAATTTGTGGTAAATGTCTATTTTTAATGCAGGCCTATCACATAAATGAAAGGATTGATTGATGACTTGAAGAACTTGATTCATTTAGTGTATGGGGGAGGCAGTCTTGGGTTAATGGGAGGTGTGTCAATAGCTGCATTTTTAGGAGGTAGTCAAGTTTTAGGAGTCGTCCCTGAAGCTTTGGCACAAGGGGACATCATTGGAAAAACAATTGGAGAGGAACTTCAGGTCTCCACAATGTCGGCTCGAATGAATGCAATGTTTAACCATGCTGATGCTTTCATTGCTTTACCAAGTGGTCTAGGCACATTGGAAGAGATCTTTCATATTTCCTCTTGGGCTCAATTGCACATTCACCATAAACCCATTGGTTTGTTAAATGTTAATGGTTATTATGATAAGTTGTTGTCTTTTCTTGATCATGCTGTGGAACAGGAATTTCTAACATCTTCTGCACGCCAAATCATAATCTCTGCTACTACTGCTGAACAATTGATTGACCAACTACAATCTTTCACTCTTGTGATTGATCCTTCCATGAGTCGCATAAATTGGTCATCTACGAGAAGCTGTAAAAAGCTTAGATTGGATTTGAGCCTTCATTTGTGAATTTTTGTGTCCTTTGGTTTTATTATTGTGTTTTGTTATTTCTTATTTTTATTTCAGTGTGTTTCAGGTTTTCTCAGTGTTCGTTATTTCAGGTGATATCTTCTATACTCTATCTTTCTACCTTAGAACATTGAGGACAATATCTCGTTTTGGTTGGGGGGAGAGGGTAGTAGTTGATAAAAAAAAAATTCATTTCATAAAGCATGTGCATAATTGTTGTTACTAGGATGGCAGAGTAAAAAAGCTCTTTTGTTAAAGTGACTCTTGAGACGCATCTTAGTAACCATTCTTAACAAGGTCTATTATAATACTTCCTGAAATATTTAGGTTTACAAACTCTCGTATTGTTACCACTTAATTCTACTCACATACTTATTTAACATGTATTCTTAAACCTTAATTTACACACACACACACTTTAACATATGATTGTGGGTTGCATATTGGATTATTACATTATTTATGTTCTTTTGTTAAAGGTAACAACTAAGGGAAAGGGATTGTATATAATTAAGAAAAAAAAACATGAAAAAAAAGAAAAACATGAAAAAAAAGAAAAAAAAAGAAAAAAAATGATGATAATAAAAATGTAGATGAGTTTGGTTTCGTAGCCTCCCTAACCTAAGCAATTAAGCCCGAAGGGGTGTTTTAACACCTAATACCCTAAAGTCAACTGACTTGGGAGCTATTGGCCCAACGCTTGTTACATGGGTTGAGGAGAAAAGCTTAAGGGAATCAAACATTGCACTATCTACATATCAGTATCTGCGACCCGAGTTACTAAGCTCGTAGGGGTGTCTTAACACGTAATGCCCTAAGACCAACTGGTCTGGGAGTCATTAGCTGAAAGCTCGTTACATGGGTTAAAGATGCATGATGTTTTTAAATTATATGTATATAGATTTTTTTTAAAAAAAAAAGAAAGAAAAAAAGACAAAAATAATAATCCCAACCCAAGGAAGTTAACCTTAAACATTAGAACAAAAATTTTGTTTTCTTCCAAGAAAAGCCCCATAATTATGTGTTGATACATTGAGCACAAAGAAAAGGTTTATTAATATCTTGTTAAGAGGTATTGAGCAGATATATAAATTTAATGAGAGTTTGTTTATCTGGATAGATTAATGGAAGTTAAATGACGAATACCTTACTTTGTGAAATTTGCAAATTGTTGTAACGCTTTGATTACAAATGTTGGGATAGGTATCGAGACTTGCTTAGTACTTGCCCTCATCATGGTTTTGAAATATGGAGATTGGTTTCACATTTCTATGAAGGGTTAACACCTACAGATAGGCAAATAGTTGAATTGATGTGCAATGGAACTTTTGAAGATAAAGACCTTGATGAAGCAATGGAGTACTTAGACTTGTTAGCTGAAAATGCTCAAAATTGGGACACCGCGGGTACTTATGAGGCACCGTGTAAAACTCAACCTCATACATCTAGTGGAGGTATGTACAATGATTAGTACTTAAAAGTGCATTTTTATCATGGTTTTATATCATCATTTTGCACTTGAAGTATCAATAACTCCTTAACTAAAGCATGTTTTATAATAATATATCTAATAA
Organism: Populus pruinosa; assembly: GCA_026413675.1. Lineage (NCBI taxonomy): Eukaryota > Viridiplantae > Streptophyta > Magnoliopsida > Malpighiales > Salicaceae > Populus > Populus pruinosa. The sequence continues at coordinate 11,564,659 of CM048604.1, read as the reverse complement.
TATAAGATACCTTTAATTTATGGTAAATGTTCATTTTAAATGCAGGCCTATCACATAAATGAAAGGATTGATTGATGACTTGAAGAACTTAAATTGCAAGGATAAAGAGATGGTCAAACTTAGAAAAGAGATGTCGGTGCAATCCAAACCGGAATACTGTTCGGTAATTGGGTCATATCTGGAGCTACAGATCTCAGATTTAGGTCCAATTTATATGGATGGAAATGTAAGACATAGGCCTACAACTTTCATATGGAGCCCAAGATCTAAAAAGGCCATTATCAAGTCCAAATTGTAGCAACAACAAAGAAGCCCGAATCTGTCTTCCAGCCCGAGCACTGTTCGGTATTTTGGCCATATCTGGAGTTCTAGAAGTCCAAATGAGCTGAATTTTTTACACAAGAAAGCTGAGATAATTGCCTACAACTTTCATGTTACAACTGGCTCCAATTTTGACGTTATCAAAGACGTTTTGGGCAGACAAGAGAAGATAAGGATTATCACCAAGTCAAAAGTTGGCCACCCACTTATCAATTAGTCATCAAATCAATAGTTCCCAATTTTGGCCTATAAAAGGAGGTATTTGCCATGCATTTAGGCATCTTGGTTTCCAGATCAAGATCATGCTCTTCCTTTCTCTCTTTGTATTTTTTGTAATGTTTATGCTTTGCTTTCATTAATATTAAGTTTATGCCTTTCATTTCCTTTCCTTTACTTAGTTAACTTTTATGTTCTTATTTTGTTTATCTATTTTGCTTTCTTTCATTATGTCTAGTTAAGTTAGTTATGTCAAGGTGAAAAGGTTACACTAATGGTGTAAGAACAAGTATAGTGTAAACTTAATATGGACTTTAATGTTTGATACTAACATGTTTTATATTTGTTATCTTGTTCACTCTTTAATACTTTGCTTGTTAAATGACTAATCTTGATTTATGTTGTATAACACTTGGTACAACAAATGCTTGGCACTTTCATAGCCCATAATGTATGGTATAACCGACACCTGAGCTATGAAAGGAACTTGATTTGTTGTTAACATAAGTTATAATCATGAATGCTTGACGAGATTTACAAGTATTAGCAATAATTGAATAAGATGACTAATGTAATCATGTTAACAATATATAATCTGATTGGAACCTCCTTTGTGTGTGGTTTCCAATTCAATAATAAGAGTTTATACTATACTTGTTTGATATACCATTAGTGAAACCTCTAACCTTGACATTTGTTATTATTATTATTTAATCCTTACATTAATTTTCCATCTCCAAGTTCTCATCACCTTCTTCTTCTTCTCTTTCTTTATTATTATTATTATTATTATTAATACTACTAATACTATTACTACTACTACTACTACTACTATTATTATTATTATTATTATTATTATTATAGTTATTGTTGTTATTGCTATTATTGTTGTTTATAATTGTTGTCTATAATTTGTACAATTAACCTCCCTATGGTTCGACCCCGTTCTTGTCGGGTTATTTATTACTTCGACACTCCTGCACTTGGGAGAAGACATCAATCTTTTAGTCGTGTCAAGTTTTTGGCGCCGTTGCCGGGGAGGTAAGTTCTTGTATAAATTATAGTATTTATTTTATTTTCTTTTTTCACTTTTCTTGTATATAACTTTGTTTCTTTTCTTTTGTTTCTTTTTATTTTGTTTTCTTCCTCCTTTTTTTTGCTTTCTTCTTCTTTCTTTATTGTATTCCTACACGTGCATGAGAGTGTGGTCACGTACATCAAGTGGTAGACTTTGTAGGGTATCCTCATCATTTTCAGAAAATATGGCTGAAGAAGATAATCAATTACTTCATAATGAAAATAATGAGAATAACCGTGCTAGAACACTTAGAGACCACATGAATCCTACAAGAACAAGTGCACCATCATGCATAGTTTTTCCTTCCCATGCATCTCATTTTAATTTTAAACCAGGTATTATTCAACTTTTACCTTCTTTTCATGGTTTGGAATTGGAAAATCCATACTTGCATTTAAGAGAATTTGAGGAGGTGTGCAACACATATAATAACTTAAATTGTAGCATGAACACCATCAGATTAAAGCTTTTTTGTTTTTCATTAAAAGATAAAGCTAAAACATGGCTACAAAATTTAAGACCAGGATCCATTCGTGCTTGGGATGAAATGCAACAACAGTTTTTAAAGAAGTTTTTCCCATCTCATAGAACAAACTCTTTCAAGAGACAAATCACCACTTTCACTCAAAAACCAGGAGAAACATTTTACAAATATTGGGATAGGTATCGAGATTTGCTTAGTACTTGCCCCCATCATGGTTTTGAAACATGGAGATTGGTTTCACATTTCTATGAAGGGTTAACACCTAAAGATAGGCAAATGGTTGAATTGATGTGCAATGGAACTTTTGAAGATAAAGACCCTGATGAAGCAATGGAGTACTTGGACTTGTTAGCTGAAAATGCTCAAAATTGGGACACTGCGGGTACATATGAGGCACCAAGTAAAACTCAACCTCATACATCTAGTGGAGGTATGTACAACCTTAGGGAAGATCATGACCTTCAAGCCAAGTTTGCATCTTTAGCTAGAAAAGTCGAGGCACTAGAATTGAAAAAGAGTGGTCAATTAAAATCTATTGAAAACATTGTGTGTCAAATCTGTGAAACAAATGAACACTTAACCAATGATTGTCCAACCTTGCCTTCTTTTAAGGAATGTCTCCATGAACAAGCCCATGCTTTAAACAATTTCCAAAGGCCCAACCACAACCCATACTCCCAAACATACAATCCTGGTTGGAGAAATCACCAAAACTTCAGTTGGAAGAGTGACAATGCACAAACTTCACAACCACCGTTTCAAGCACACCATAATTTCCAAAATTCTCATGGATATGCACCTTCTTATGCTCCACCTTCTAGAAGAAATCTTAAGGAAACATTGCATGCATTCATTGAAAAGCAAGAGACAATTAATACTCAACTTGTTCAAAACATGATAGATTTTAAAGATACTCTTGCTAAATTAACATTTGCTCTTAGTTTTTAAGAGAAAGGTAAGTTTCCATCTCAAACACAACAAAATCGCAAAGGGCAATACAATGCAAATGCAAGTAGTTCCGGAAGCCAACACATGGATCAAGTCAAATCAGTCACTACTCTGCGCAGTGGTAAGGTTATTGAAAAACCCTCTCTTGAACCTTATGAGAAAGATGATGAGTCAATCTCTGAGGGTAAGGAAGGGGATGAATCTGAAAATTGCAAAGAAATGACTGATTCACCGCCAGCACTTCCATTTCCTCAAGCCATGACCAAACAAAGGAAAGTTAATCACAACTCTAAAATTTTTGAAACTTTCAAACAGGTAAGGATCAATATACCTTTGCTGGATGCAATTAAACAGGTTCCTTCCTATGCTAAATTTTTGAAAGATCTCTGCACTATGAAGAGGAAACTGAATGTGAAAAAGAAAGTCTTTCTAGCCGAACAAGTAAGTGCTATTCTTCAAAACAATAATGCTTTGAAATATAAAGACCCTGGTTGTCCTACAATTTCTTGCTTTATTGGAGAGCATAAAATTGAAAGAGCCTTACTTGATCTTGGTGCTAGTGTGAATTTATTTCCATATTCAGTTTTTCAGAGTCTCAATCTAGGTGAGTTAAAACCAACTTCTATAACTCTTTTACTTGCCGATAGATCTGTAAAAGTGCCTAGAGGAATAATTGAAGATGTGTTAGTACAAGTCGATAAATTCATTTATCCTGTGGATTTTATTGTCTTGGACACAGAACCTGTTGAAGCATGTAATTCATTTCCTGTTATTTTAGGACGTCCATTTCTTGCAACTTCTAACGCATTGATTAATTGTAGGAATGGACTGATGAAGCTATCATTTGGAAACATGACATTGGAGATGAATATTTTCAACATTTGCAAGCAACCTAGAGATGATAATGATTTACAGGAAGTGGACTTTACTGAAAAATTAATTCATGATCAATTTCCAACCACTTCCAATGAAATTGAGATTGATGAATCTGATGATTTGGAAATGATTTATTTTCAGAAAGAATCAAAGACAAGTAATTAGAGGCCACAAATTGAGGAATTGCCACCACGACCAATTAAGTCCATATCTTCAAGTGTTCAACCACCAAAACCTGATTTGAAGCCGTTGCCATCCAATCTCAAATACTCATTTTTGGGAGAAAATGAAACTTTTCCGGTAATAATCTCTTCCAAACTTAATGCACATCAAGAAGGTAAGTTATTACAAACTCTGAAAATGCACAAAAAAGCATTAGGATGGACCATAGCTGATATAAAAGGAATTAGTCCTTTGATTTGTACACATATAATTTATTTAGAGGAAAATGCTAAACCCTCTAGAGAAATGCAACGAAGGCTAAATCCTAATATGAAAGAAGTAGTGAAAAATGAAGTCATTAAGCTTCTAGATAATGAAATCATTTATCCTATTTCTGACAGCAAATGGGTAAGTCCTCCCAAGTTGTACCTAAGAAGTCTGGAGTCACTGTGATAACAAATGAGAACAATGAGTTAATTCCCACTAGAACTGTTACTGGTTGGCGCATGTGCATTGACTATAGGAAACTTAATTCAATGACTAGAAAAGATCATTTTCCTTTACCTTTCATGGATCAAAGCCTAGAAAGAGTTGCAGGTCATGAATTTTATTGTTTCCTAGATGGCTATTCGGGTTACAACCAAATTGAAATTGCATTGGAAGATCAAGAAAAGACTACTTTCACATGTCCATTTGGTACTTTTGCATATCGAAGGATGCCTTTTGGATTTTGTAATGCACCAGCCACATTTCAAAGATGCATGCTTAGTATATTTAGCGATATGGTTGAACATTTTCTTGAGATTTTCATGGATGATTTTTCTATTTTTGGCGATTCATTTGATGATTGTTTGACTAATTTAGGAAAGGTTTTAACCAGGTCTGAAGAGAAGAATCTTGTGCTGAATTGGGAAAAATGTCATTTTATGGTAACAAACGACATTGTACTTGGTCACATTGTTTCATCAAAAGGAATTGAGGTTGACAAATCTAAAATCGAGTTAATTGCAAACTTGCCAACCCCAAAATCTCTTAAAGATGTTAGATCATTCCTAGGACATGCTGGTTTTTATAGAAGGTTCATCAAAGATTTTAGTGTAATATCTAAGCCTTTAAGTAACCTTCTAACAAAGGATACTATTTTTTAATGGACTGAACATTGTGAAGAAGCCTTTGTTAAACTTAAAAACTTGCTTACTTGTGCTCCTATCATTCAACCTCCCGATTGGTCATTACCTTTTGAAATAATGTGTGATGCTAGTGATTATGCCGTAGGTGCTGTTTTGGGACAAAGAAAAGATAAGAAACCTTATGTAATTTACTATGCAAGTAAAACTTTAAATAGTGCTCAAATGAATTATACCACCACTGAAAAAGAATTACTTGCAGTAGTATTTGCATGTGAAAAATTCAGATCTTATCTTGTTGGCTCACCTGTTGTTGTTTTTAGTGATCATGCAGCATTGAAATATCTTCTTTCTAAGAAAGATTCCAAGGCTAGATTGGTGCGGTGGATTTTATTACTTCAAGAATTTGATATCACAATCAAAGATAAGAAAGGCAGCGAAAATGTTGTCGCAGATCACTTGTCAAGATTGACAACAGATTCGAAAACTGACATCACACCAATCGATGACTACTTTCCTGATTAATCTTTACTTTCTGTCTCTACAATGCCTTGGTTTGCTAATATTGTCAATTTTCTTGTTTCAGGACAATTGCCAGCTCATTGGAGTACCCAAGATAAAAGAAAGTTTTTGAACGAAGTGAAGAACTTTTATTGGGATGATCCTTATTTATTCAAATATTGTCCTGATCAAATATTTCGAAGATGCATTCCTGACAATGAGGTAAGTAGTGTCATTAAATTTTATCATTCTAAGGCATGTAGGGGCCATTTCTCATCAAGAAAGACAACTGCAAAAATCTTACAAAGTGGATTTTACTGGCCCACCATGTTCAAAGACTCACATGCATTCTGCAAGTCTTGTGAAAATTGTCAAAAGTTGGGATCTATTTCAAAACGTCACATGATGCCTTTAAACCCTATTATTGTCATTGAGATCTTTGACTGTTGGGGTATAGATTTCATGGGCCCATTCCCTCCATCATTTGGTTTCTTATACATATTAGTCGCAGTAGATTATGTTTCGAAATGGATAGAGGCAATTCCAAGTCGAAACAATGATCACAAAACAGTGATAAAGTTTTTGAAAAAAAATATTTTGAGTCGATTTGGAGTCCCTCGAGCCATAATAAGTGATGGTGGAACACATTTCTGCAACAAGCCATTTGAGTCTTTAATGAAGAAATATGGAATCACACACAAAGTTGCCACCCCTTATCACCCTCAAACAAGTGGACAAGTAGAGCTTGCTAATAGGGAGATCAAATATATTTTGGAGAAAACAGTGAACCCTAATAGGAAAGACTGGTCTTTAAGACTTAATGATGCACTTTGGGCTTATCGAACTGCTTATAAAACATCATTAGGTATGTCACCTTATAGACTAGTCTATGGAAAACCTTGTCACTTGCCTGTGGAACTTGAACATAAAGCTTATTGGGCTATTAAAGCTTTCAATTCAAATCTGGATGATGCTAGTCAACTGCGAAAATTACAAATAAATGAGCTTGAGGAAATAAGAAATGATGCATATGAAAATTCAAGAATTCATAAAGCAAGAATAAAAGAATTTCATGACAAGAAAATACAGAGAAAAACCTTCAATGTTGGTCAAAAAGTCTTGCTTTATAATTCTCGACTGCATTTATTTCCTGGAAAATTAAGATCAAGATGGAGCGGTCCTTTTATTGTGAAACATGTGTATCCATATGGGGCCTATGACATCGAGAATCCAAAGAATGACAATGTTTTCAAGGTAAATGGACATCATCTGAAAGTTTACTTTGACAATTTTTCAGCTGAACATAACTCTATTGAATTGTGTGATCCTGTATATAAAGATTGATTTTATTTTATTTTATTTTTGTTTCTTATATAAATATTGATTTTATTTTATTTTATTTTTGTTTTTTTGAGTGATTTTTGCTAGTTTCTCTCACCCCGGTCAAATGGCGAATAACGGTACTCCGTGTATATATCTATGCAATTCTTCGAATCTCTCTTCCAATTCTCATTTGAAAATGGACACTAATCTTGAAAAATTGAAAAAGTATTTTCCCGCTCTACCTCAGAATGCGATTACAAAAATTTACCGTGCTAGATGTGCAAGATTGAGATTGTTAATGAATCATGGAATTCCTGAAGATATTCGCTGGTTGATTGAAGCAAAGGTCCGATTATCAGGTGAGTCCTCTAACTTCATTTCACACATGCCTGAAACAGGTAAAAGCACTTTTGCAAAGAAGCGTCGTGCAAAACGACTAGAAGTCTGTCATCGATGTGCTAGATGGACTTGTAATACACAATGTCGTTCTTTAGGAATGATATCTATAAACCGTGAAGATAAAATACAATTCATTAAGGATGGCATGAGTGAGGAGTCTTTAGATAATCTTCTATTGACTCTTGAGACGCATCCTAGTGGAGATGTGCATTGTGTAATTCATGATTTATGGCCACTATTTCATAAAGAACATGATCGACTTAGTCTTGGGAATCTGACTAAAAAAGACCCTGTTTGCCAGTTTTTAAGAAAACTGGATGGGAAGCCTATCCCCGACCCATAGAGGGCGTTTAAGCCGTTCTTGGACGTAAAACCAAGGGAAGATGTGAGCCACAATTACAACTACGTGTACATACACATGTTTTTTTTCAAAAGTAAATAAATAAATAAATAAAAAGAGAGAGAGAGAGAGTGTGAGACTCCAGCTGGCCTACATATAGGTGTTATGATTGCCTTTCTAATTTCTCATCTATAAAACCCTCTTTTCCTTCCTTTCATTTTTACTCAACCCATACATTCAACAAATAGAGAAGTGTGTAGAAATGGCAAGTTCCTCAAGTCATCAAATAAGAAATATTTGTGTTTTCGGTGGATCTAGTCCTGGGAAAGAAAAGGAGTTTTTAGAATCAGCAAATCATCTTGGTCAGGTGCTAGCTGAGAGAAAGATTCATTTAGTGTATGGGGGAGGCAGTCTTGGGTTAATGGGACGTGTGTCAATAGCTGCATTTTTAGGAGGTAGTCAAGTTTTAGGAATCGTCCCTGAAGCTTTGGCACAAGGGGACATCATTGGAAAAACAATTGGAGAGGAACTTCAGGTCTCCACAATGTCGGCTCGAATGAATGCAATGTTTAACCATGCTGATGCTTTCATTGCTTTACCAGGTGTAGGCACATTGGAAGAGATCTTTCATATTTCCTCTTGAGCTCAATTGCACATTCACCATAAACCCATTGGCTTGTTAAATGTTAATGGTTATTATGATAAGTTGTTGTCTTTTCTTGATCATGCTGTGGAACAGGAATTTCTAACATCTTCTGCACGCCAAATCATAATCTCTGCTACTACTGCTGAACAATTAATTGACCAACTACAATCTTTCATTCTTGTGATTGATCCTTCCATGAGTCGCATAAATTGGTCATCTACGGGAAGCCGTAAAAAGCTTAGATTGGATTTGAGCCTTCATTTGTGAATTTTTGTGTATTTTGGTTTTATTATTGTGTTTTGTTATTTCTTATTTTTGTTTCAGTGTGTTTCAGGTTTTGTCAGTGTTCGTTATTTCAAGTGATATCTTCTATACTCTATCTTTCTACCTTAGAACATTGAGGACAATGTCTCGTTTTGGTTGGGGGGAGAGGGTAGTAGTTGATAAAAAAAAAATTGTTTTTCATTTCATAAAGCATGTGCATAATTGTTGTTACTAGGATGACAGAGTAAAGGAGTTCTTTTGTTAAAGTGACTCTTGAGACGCATCTTAGTAACCATTCTTAACAAGGTCTATTATAATACTTCCTGAAATATTCAGGTTTACAAACTCTTGTATTGTTACCACTTAATTCTGCTCATATATTTATTTAACATGTATTCTTGAACCTTAATTTACGCACACACACTTTAACATATGATTGTGGGTTGCATATTGGATTATTATATTATTTATGTTCTTTTGTTAAAGGTAACAACTAAAGGAAAGGAATTGTATATAATTGAAAAAAAAAAAGAGAAAAACATAAAAAAAAGAAAAAAAAAGAAAACAATGATGATAATAAAAATGTAGATAAGTTTGGTTTCGTAGCCTCCCTAACCTAAGCAATTAAGCCCGAAGGGGTGTTTTAACACCTAATACCCTAAAGTCAACTCACTTGGGAGCTATTGGCCCAACGCTTGTTACATGGGTTGAGGAGAAAAGCTTAAGGGAATCAAACATTGTACTATCTACATATCAGTATCTGCGACCCGAGTTACTAAGCTCGTAGGGGTGTCTCAACACCTAATGCCCTAAGACCAACTGGTCTTGGAGTCATTAGCCAAAAGCTCGTTACATGGGTTAAAGATGCATGATGTTTTTAAATTATATGTATATAGATTTTTTTAAAAAAAAAAGAAAGAAAGAAAAGACAAAAATAATAATCCCAACCCAAGGAAGTTAACCTTAAAAATTAGAACAAAAATTTTGTTTTCTTCCAAGAAAAGCCCCATAATTATGTGTTGATATATTGAGGACAAAAGAAAGGTTTATTAATATCTTGTTAAGTGGTATTGAGCAGATATATAAATTTAATGAGAGTTTGTTTATCTGGATAGATTAATGGAAGTTAAATGATGAATACCTTGCTTTGTGAAATTTGCAAATTGTTTTAACGCTTTGATTACTAGGGACTAGTAATAAGCTGGTTGAGGGGTGTGATTAGTACTTAAAAGTGCATTTTTATCATGGTTTTATATCATCATTTTGCACTTGAAGTATCAATAACTCCTTAACTAAAACATGTTTTATAATAATATATCTAATAATATAAGATACCTTTAATTTATGGTAAATGTTCATTTTAAATGCAGGCCTATCACATAAATGAAAGGATTGATTGATGACTTGAAGAACTTAAATTGCAAGGATAAAGAGATGGTCAAACTTAGAAAAGAGATGTCGGTGCAATCCAAACCGTAACACTGTTCGGTAATTAGGTCATATTTGGAGCTATAGATCTTAGATTTAGCTCCAATTTATATGGATGGAAAGGTAAGACATAGGCCTACAACTTTCATATGGAGCCCAAGATCTAAAAAGGCCATTATCAAGTCCAAATTATAGCAACAACAAAGAAGCCCGAATTTGTCTTCCAGCCCGAGCACTGTTCGGTATTTTGGTCATATCTGGAGTTCTAGAAGTCCAAATGAGCTAAATGTTTTACACAAGAAAGCTGAGACAATTGCCTACAACTTTCATGCTTACAACTGGCTCCAATTTTGACGTTATCAATGACGTTTTAGGCAGACAAGAGAAGATAAGGATTATCACCAAGTCAAAAGTTGGCCACCCACTTATCAATTAGTCATCAAATCAATAGTTCCCAATTTTGGCCTATAAAAGGAGGCATTTGCCATGCATTTAGGCTTCTTGGTTTCCAGATCAAGATCATGCTCTTCCTTTCTCTCTTTGTATTTTTTGTAATGTTTATGCTTTACTTTCATTAATATTAAGTTTATGCCTTTCATTTCCTTTCCTTTACTTAGTTAACTTTTATGTTCTTATTTTGTTTATCTATTTTGCTTTCTTTCATTATGTCTAGCTAAGTTAGTTATATCAAGGTGAAAAGGTTACACTAATGGTGTAAGAACAAGTATAATGTAAACTTAATATGGACTTTAATGTTTGATACTAACATGTTTTATATTTGTTATCTTTTTCACTCTTTAATACTTTGCTTGTTAAATGACTAATCTTGATTTATGTTGTATAACACTTGGTACAACAAATGCTTGGCACTTTCATAGCCCATAATGTATGGTATAACCGACACTTGAGCTATGAAAGGAACTTGATTTGTTGTTAACATAAGTTATAATCATGAATGCTTGACGAGATTTACAAGTATTAGCATTAATTGAATAAGATGACTAATATAATCATGTTAACAATATATAATCTGATTGGAACCTCCTTTGTGTGTGGTTTCCAATTCAATAATAAGAGTTTATACTATACTTGTTTGATATACCATTAGTGGAACCTCTAACCTTGACATTTGTTATTATTATTGTTTAATCCTTACAATAATTTTCCATCTCCAAGTTCTCATCATCTTCTTCTTCTTCTCTTTCTTTATTACTACTACTACTACTACTACTACTACTACTACTACTACTACTACTACTATTATTATTATTATTATTATTATTATTGTTGTTGTTGTTATTGTTTTATAATTGTTGTTTATAATTTGTACAATTAACCTCCCTGTGGTTCGACCCCGGTCTTACCGGGTTATTTATTACTTCGACACTCCTGCACTTGGAAGAAGACATCAATCTTTTAGTCGTGTCATACAACCTTAGGGAAGATCATGACCTTCAAGCCAAGTTTGCATCTTTAGCTAGAAAAGTCGAGGCACTAGAATTGAAAAAGAGTGGTCAATTAAAATCTGTTGAAAACATTGTATGTCAAATCTGTGAAACAAATGAACACTCAACCAACGATTGTCCAACCTTGCCTTCTTTTAAGGAATGTCTCCATAAACAACTCATGCTTTAAACAGTTTCCAAAGGGCCAACCACAACCCATACTCCCAAACATATAATCCTGGTTGGAGAAATCACCCAAATTTCAGTTGGAAGAGTGAGAAAAAAAATGCACAAACTTCACAACCACCATTTCAAGTACACCACAATTTCCAAAATTCTCATGGATATGCACCTCCTTATGCTTCACCTTTTAGAAGAAATCTTGAGGAAACATTGCATGCATTCATTGAAAAGTAAGAGACAATCAATACACAACTTGCTCAAAACATGACAGATTTTAAAGATACTCTTGCAAAATTAACATCTGCTCTCAGTTTCCAAGAGAAAGGTAAGTTTCCATCTCAACCACAACAAAATCCCAAGGGGCAATACAATGCAAATGCAAGTAGTTCCGGAAGCCAACACATGGATAAAGTCAAATCAGTCACTACTCTACGCAGTAGTAAGGTTATTGAAAAACCCACTCTTGAACCTTATGAGAAAGATGATGAGTCAATCTCTAAGGGTAAGGAAGGGGTTGAATCTGAAAATTGCAAAGAAAAGACTGATTCTTTGCCAGCACTTCCATTTCCTCACGCCATGACCAAACAAAGGAAAGTCAATCACAACTCTGAAATTTTTGAAATTTTCAGACAGGTGACACGACTAAAAGGTTGATGTCTTCTCCCAAGTGCAGGAGTGTCAAAGTAATAAATAACCCGGCAAGACCGGGGTCGAACCACAAGGAGGTTAATTGTACAAATTATAAACAACAATTATAAAACAACAATAACAACAACAACAATAAGAATAATAATAATAATAATAATAATAGTAGTAGTAGTAGTAGTAGTAGTAGTAGTAGTAGTAGTAGTAGTAATAATAATAATAATAATAATAATAATAATAATAATAAAGAAAGAGAAGAAGAAGATGATGATGAGAACTTGGAGATGGAAAATTATTGTAAGGATTAAACAATAATAATAACAAATGTCAAGGTTAGAGGTTCCACTAATGGTATATCAAACAAGTATAGTATAAACTCTTATTATTGAATTGGAAACCACACACAAAGGAGGTTCCAATCAGATTATATATTGTTAATATGATTATATTAGTCATCTTATTCAATTAATGCTAATACTTGTAAATCTCGTCAAGCATTCATGATTATAACTTATGTTAACAACAAATCATGTTCCTTTCATAGCTCAGGTGTCGGTTATACCATACATTATGGGCTATGAAAGTGCCAAGCATTTGTTGTACCAAGTGTTATACAACATAAATCAAGATTAGTCATTTAACAAGCACAGTATTAAAGAGTGAACAAGATAACAAATATAAAACATGTTAGTATCAAACATTGAAGTCCATATTAAGTTTACACTATACTTATTCTTACACCATTAGTGTAACCTTTTCACCTTGACATAATTAACTTAGCTAGACATAATGAAAGAAAGAAAACTAAACAAACAAAATAAGAACATAAAAGTTAACTAAGTAAAGGAAAGGAAATGAAAGGCATAAACTTGATATTAATGAAAGGAAAGCATAAACATTACAAAAAAATACAAAGAGAGAAAGGAAGAGCATGATCTTGATCTGGAAACCAAGATGCCTAAATGCATGGCAAATGCCTCCTTTTATAGTCCAAAATTGGGAACTATTGATTTGATGACTAATTGATAAGTGGGTGGCCAACTTTTGACTTGGTGACAATCCTTATCTTCTCTTGTCTGCCCAAAACATCATTGATAACGTCCAAATTGGAGCTAGTTGTAAACATGAAAGTTGTAGGCAATTGTCTCAGCTTTCTTGTGTAAAAACTTCAGCTTATTTGGACGTCTAGAACTCCAGATATGGCCAAAATACCGAACAGTGCTCGGGCTGGAAGACAGATTCGGGCTTCTTTGTTGTTGCTACAATTTGGACTTGATAATGGCCTTTTTAGATCTTGGGCTCCATATGAAAGTTGTAGGCCTATGTCTTACATTTCCATCCATATAAATTGGACCTAAATCTGATATCTGTAGCTCCAGATATGACCCAATTACCGAACAGTGTTCCGGTTTGGATTGCACCGACATCTCTTCTCTAAGTTTGACCATCTCTTTATCCTTGCAATTTAAGTTCTTCAAGTCATCAATCAATCCTTTCATTTATGTGATAGGCCTGCATTAAAAATAGACATTTACCATAAATTATAGGTATCTTATATTATTAGATACATTATTATAAAACATATTTTAGTTAAGGAGTTATTGATACTTCATGTGCAAAATGATGATATAAAACCATGATAAAAATGCACTTTTAAGTACTAATCACACCCCTCAACCAGCTTATTACTGGTCCCTAGTAATCAAAGCGTTACAACAATTTCCAAATTTCACAAAGCAAGGTATTCATCATTTAACTTCCATTAATCTATCGAGATAAACAAACTCTCATTAAATTTATATATCTGCTCAATACCGCTTAACAAGATATTAATAAACCTTTCTTTTGTGCTCAATGTATCAACACATAATTATGGGGCTTTTCTTGGAAGAAAACAAAATTTTTGTTCTAATGTTTATGGTTAACTTCCTTGGGATGGGATTATTATTATTTTTTTTTTACTTCTTTTTTTTTTTCTTTTTTTTTAAATGTATATACATATAATTTAAAAACATCATGCATCTTTAACCCATGTAACGAGCTTTCAGCTAATGACTCCCAGACCAGTTGGTCTTAGGGCATTAGGTGTTAAGACACCCCTACGAGCTTAGTAACTCGGGTCGCAGATACTGATATATAGATAGTGCAATGTTTGATTCCTTTAAGCTTTTCTCCTCAACCCATGTAACAAGCGTTGGGCCAATAACTCCCAAGTGAGTTGACTTTAGGGTATTAGGTGTTAAAACACCCCTTCGGGCTTAATTGCTTAGGTTAGGGAGGCTACGAAACCAAACTTATCTACATTTTTATTATCATCATTTTTTTTCTTTTTTTTCTTTTTTTATGTTTTTTTTTAATTATATACAATCCCTTTCCCTTAGTTGTTACCTTTAACAAAAGAACATAAATAATGTAATAATCCAATATGCAACCCACAATCATATGTTAAAGTGTGTGTGTGTAAATTAAGGTTTAAGAATACATGTTAAATAAGTATATGAGCAGAATTAAGTGGTAACAATACGAGAGTTTGTAAACCTGAATTTTTCAGGAAGTATTATAATAGACCTTGTTAAGAATGGTTACTAAGATGCGTCTCAAGAGTCACTTTAACAAAAGAACTCCTTTACTCTGCCATCCTAGTAACAACAATTATGCACATGCTTTATGAAATGAAAAACAATTTGTTTTTTTTATCAACTAGTACCCTCTCCCCCCAACCAAAACGAGACATTGTCCTCAATGTTCTAAGGTAGAAAGATAGAGCATAGAAGATATCACCTGAAATAACAAACACTAACAAAACCTGAAACACACTAAAACAAAAATAAGAAATAACAAAACACAATAATAAAACCAAAAGACACAAATTTTTACAAAAAAAAAAATTCAAATTGCAATTGTGATTGTGGCTCACATCTTCCCTTGGATTTACATCCAAGAACGACTTAAACGCCCTCTATGGGTCGGGGATAGGCTTCCCATCCAGTTTTCTTAAAAACTGGCAAACAGGGTCTTTTTTTAGTCAGATTCCCAAGACTATGCCAAGCATGTTCTTTATGAAAATGGGTTCCTACGTTATGAATTGCACAATGCTTATCTTGACTATGATGAGACTTAAGAGTCAATAGAAGATTATCTAAAGACTCTCTGTGTTTTGAAATAAATCCCACCTTCTGAAAATTTTCACAGTTTTTGCGGAATGCATCTGACTCCTTGAATATGATGGGCCAATAAAATCCACTTTGTAAGATTTCTACAATCCTCTTTTTTGATGAGAAATGATCCCCACATGCCTTAGAGTAACAAAATTTAATGAAATTACTTACCTCATTATCGAGAATGCATTTTTGAAATATTTGATCAGGACAATAATTGAATAAGTAAGGGTCATCCCAATAAAAATTTTGCTCGTTGCTCAAAAATTTTCTTTTGTCTTCAATACTCCACTGACTTGGTAAAAATCCTGAAGCAAGAAAATTGATATTTTTAGCAAACCAAGGCATTGAATTAAGAGAAAGTAGAGATTCATCAGGAAAGTAATCATCGATTGGTGTGATGTCGGGTGTCGAATCTGTTGTCACTTTTGATAAAAGATTCGCATCAACCTTTTCGATGCCTTTTTCATCCTCGATTTCTTCCTGATTGGTCATGGCATGAGAAAATGGAAGTGCTGGCGGAGAATCAGTCGTTTCTTTGCAATATTCAGATTCATCCCCTTCCTTACCCTCAGAGATTGACTCATCATCTTTCTCATAAGGTTCAAGAGAGGGTTTTTCAATAACCTTACCACTGCGCAGAGTAGTGACTGATTTGACTTGATCCATGTGTTGGCTTCCGGAACTACTTGCATTTGCATTGTATTGCCCCTTGGGATTTTGTTGTGTTTGAGATGGAAACTTACCTTTCTCTTGGAAACTAAGAGCAGATGTTAATTTAGCAAGAGTATGTTTCAAATCTGTCATGTTTTGAGCAAGTTGAGTATTGATTGTCTCTTGCTTTTCAATGAATGCATGCAATGTTTCCTCAAGATTTCTTCTAGGAGGTGGAGCATAAGGAGGTGCATATCGATGAGAATTTTGGAAATTGTGGTGTGCTTGAAATGGTGGTTGTGAAGTTTGTGCATTATTGTTTTCACTCTTCCAACTGAAATTTGGGTGATTTCTCCAACCAGGGTTGTATGTTTGGGAGTATGGGTTGTGGTTGGGCCTTTGGAAACTGTTTAAAGCATGGGCTTGTTCCTGGAGACATTCCTTAAAAGAAGGCAAGGTTGGACAATCATTGGTTGAGTGTTCATTTGTTTCACAGATTTGACACACAATGTTTTCAACAGATTTTAATTGACCACTCTTTTTTAATTCTAGTGCCTCGACTTTTCTAGCTAAAGATGCAAACTTGGCTTGAAGGTCATGATCTTCCCTAAGGTTGTACATACCTCCACTAGATGTATGAGGTTGAGTTTTACTCAGTGCCTCATAAGTACCCGCAGTGTCCCAATTTTGAGCATTTTCAGCTAACAAGTCTAAGTACTCCATTGCTTCATCAGGGTCTTTATCTTCAAAAGTTCCATTGCACATCAATTCAACCATTTGCCTATCTTTAGGTGTTAACCCTTCATAGAAATGTGAAACCAATCTCCATGTTTCAAAACCATGATGGGGGCAAGTACTAAGCAAATCTTGATACCTATCCCAACATTTGTAAAATGTTTCTCCTGGTTTTTGAGTGAAAGTGGTGATTTGTCTCTTGAAAGAGTTTGTTCTATGAGATGGGAAAAACTTCTTTAAAAACTGTTGTTGCATTTCATCCCAAGCATGAATGGATCCTGGTCTCAAATTTTGTAGCTATGTTTTAGCTTTATCTTTTAATGAAAAAGGAAAAAGCTTTAATCTGATGGTGTTCATGCTACAATTTAAGTTATTATATGTATTGCACACCTCCTCAAATTCTCTTAAATGCAAGTATGGATTTTCCAATTCCAAACCATGAAAAGAAGGTAAAAGTTGAATAATACCTGGTTTAAAATTAAAATGAGATGCATCGGGAGGAAAAACTATGCATGATGGTGCACTTGTTCTTGTAGGATTCATGTGGTCTCTAAGTGTTCTAGCACGGTTATTCTCATTATTTTCATTATGAAGTAATTGATTATCTTCTTCGGCCATATTTTCTGAAAATGATGAGGATACCCTACAAAGTCTACCACTTGATGTACGTGAACACACTCTCATGCACGTGTAGGAATAAAATAAAAAAGAAGAAGAAAGCAAAAGAAGGAGGAAGAAAACAAAATAAAAAGAAACAAAAGAAAAGAAACAAAGTTATATACAAGAAAAGTGAAAAGAGAAAATAAAATAAATACTATAATTTATACAAGAACTTACCTCCCCGGCAACGACGCCAAAAACTTGGTACGACTAAAAGGTTGATGTCTTCTCCCAAGTGCAGGAGTGTCAAAGTAATAAATAACCCGGCAAGACCGGTGTCGAACCACAGGGAGGTTAATTGTACAAATTATAAACAACAATTATAAAACAACAATAACAACAATAATAATAATAAAAATAATAGTAGTAGTAGTAGTAGTAGTAGTAATAATAATAATAATAATAATAATAATAATAATAATAATAATAATAATAATAAAGAAAGAGAAGAAGAAGAAGATGATGAGAACTTGGAGATGGAAAATTATTGTAAGGATTAAACAATAATAATAACAAATGTCAAGGTTAGAGGTTCCACTAATGGTATATCAAACAAGTATAGTATAAACTCTTATTATTCAATTGGAAACCACACACAAAGGAGGTTCCAATCAGATTATATATTGTTAACATGATTATATTAGTCATCTTATTCAATTAATGCTAATACTTGTAAATCTCGTCAAGCATTCATGATTATAACTTATGTTAACAACAAATCAAGTTCCTTTCATAGCTCAGGTGTCGGTTATACCATACATTATGGGCTATGAAAGTGCCAAGCATTTGTTGTACCAAGTGTTATACAACATAAATCAAAATTAGTCATTTAACAAGCAAAGTATTAAAGAGTGAATAAGATAACAAATATAAAACATGTTAGTATTAAACATTGAAGTCCATATTAAGTTTACACTATACTTATTCTTACACCATTAGTGTAACCTTTTCACCTTGACATAATTAACTTAGCTAGACATAATGAAAGAAAGAAAACTAAACAAACAAAATAAGAACATAAAAGTTAACTAAGTAAAGGAAAGGAAATGAAAGGCATAAACTTGATATTAATGAAAGGAAAGCATAAACATTACAAAAAAATACAAAGAGAGAAAGGAAGAGCATGATCTTGATCTGGAAACCAAGATGCCTAAATGCATGGCAAATGCCTCCTTTTATAGGCCAAAATTGGGAACTATTGATTTGATGACTAATTGATAAGTGGGTGGCCAACTTTTGACTTCGTGACAATCCTTATCTTCTCTTGTCTGCCCAAAACGTCATTGATAACGTCCAAATTGGAGCTAGTTGTAAACATGAAAGTTGTAGGCAATTGTCTCAGCTTTCTTGTGTAAAAACTTCAGCTTATTTGGACGTCTAGAACTCCAGATATGGCCAAAATACCGAACAGTGCTCGGGCTGGAAGACAGATTCGGGCTTCTTTGTTGTTGCTACAATTTGGACTTGATAATGGCCTTTTTAGATCTTGGGCTCCATATGAAAGTTGTAGGCCTATGTCTTACATTTCCATCCATATAAATTGGACCTAAATCTGATATCTATAGCTCCAGATATGACCCAATTACCGAACAGTGTTCCGGTTTGGATTGCACCGACATCTCTTCTCTAAGTTTGACCATCTCTTTATCCTTGCAATTTAAGTTCTTCAAGTCATCAATCAATCCTTTCATTTATGTGATAGGCCTGCATTAAAAATAGACATTTACCATAAATTATAGGTATCTTATATTATTAGATACATTATTATAAAACATATTTTAGTTAAGGAGTTATTGATACTTCAAGTGCAAAATGATGATATAAAACCATGATAAAAATGCACTTTTAAGTACTAATCAACAGGTAAGGATCAATATACCTTTGCTGGATGCTATTAAACAGGTTCCTTCCTATGCTAAATTTTTGAAAGATCTATGCACTGTGAAGAGGAAACTGAATGTGAAAAAGAAAGTCTTTCTAGCCGAACAAGTAAGTGCTATTCTTCAGAACAATAATGCTTTGAAATATAAAGACCCTGGTTATCCTACAATTTCTTGCTTTATTGGAGAGCATAAAATTGAAAGAGCCTTACTTGATCTTGGTGCTACTGTGAATTTACTTCCATATTCAATTTTTCAGAGTCTCAATCTAGGTGAGTTAAAACCAACTTCTATATCTCTTTTACTTGCCGATAGATCTGTAAAAGTGCCTAGAGGAATAATTGAAAATGTGTTAGTACAAGTCGATAAATTCATTTATCCTGTGGATTTTATTGTCTTGGATACAGAACCTGTTGAAGCATGTAATTCATTTCCTGTTATTTTAGGACGTCCGTTTCTTGCAACTTCTAATGCATTGATTAATTGTAGGAATGGATTGATGAAGCTATCATTTGGAAACATGACATTGGAGATGAATATTTTCAACATTTGCAAGCAACCTAGAGAAGATAATGATTTAGAAGAAGTAGATCATATTGATGAATTAGTTTATGATCAACTTGAATCTACTTTAAGTAAAAATGAATTGGATGAATCTGAAGATTTGCAAATGATTTATTCTAAGGAAGAAATCATGGATGAAACAAGCACCGAAAATGTTGATTTGAATCTTTTGTCAACAGTGACAACAAATTCGACATTTGACATCACACCAATCGATGATTACTTTCCTAATGAATCCTTACTTTCTCTTAGTCCAATACCTTGGTATGATAAAAATATCAATTTTCTTGCTTTAGGAGATTTGCCAGCTGATTGGAGTACCCAAGACAAAGAAAAGTTTTTGAATGAAGTGAAGAACTTTTATTGTGATGACCCTAACTTATTCAAATATTGTCTTGATCAAATATTTTAAAGATTCATTCCCGATAATGAGGTAAGTAGTGTCATTAAACTTTGTCATTCTGAAGCATGTGGAAGTTATTTCTCATCAAAAAAGGCAGCTATAAAAATCTTTCAAAATGGATTTTATTGGCCCACCATGTTCAAGGACACACATGCATTCTGCAAAACTTGTGAAAATTGTCAAAAAGTTGACACTGGTCAAAAAGGTTTGTTTTATAATTCTCAACTCTATTCATTCCCTAGACAGCTAAGATCAAGATGGAACAATCCTTATGGGGCCTATGATATTGAGAATTCAATGAATGACAATGATTTTAAAGAAAATAGACATCGTTTGAAAGCTTACTTTGATAATTTTCCTAGTGATAATGAATCAACTGGTTTGAATGATCTTGTAGATAAAGGTTGATTATTTTATTTTTCTTACATTTTTTGTGTTTTTTTTAGTGATTTTTGCTTGTTTTTCTCACCCCAGTCAAATGGCGGACAACAGTACTCCGTGACTTAAGTCGGTTCTTTTAGTTTCCCACAATAACTGATATCTATGTATATATTTGTGCAATTCTTTGAATCTCTCTTCCAATTCTCATTTGAAAATGGACACTAATCTTAAAAAATTGAAAAGGAATTTTCCCGCTCTGCCTCAGAATGCGATTACAAAAATTTACCGTGCTACATGTGCAAGATTGAGATTGTTAATGAATCATGGAATTCCTGAAGATATTCGCTGGTTGATTGAAGCAAAGGTCCGATTATCAGGTGAGTCCTCTAACTTCATTTCACACATGCCTGGAACAGGTAAAAGCACTTTTGCAAAGAAGCGTCGTGCAAAACGATTAGAAGTCTGTCATCGATGTGCTAGATGGACTTGTAATACACAATGTCGTTCTTTAGGAATGATATCTATAAACCGTGAAGATAAAATACAATTCATTAAGGATGGCCTGAGTAAGGAGTCTTTAGATAATCTTCTATTGACTCTTGAGACGCATCCTAGTGGAGATGTGCATTGTGCAATTCATGATTTATGGCCACTATTTCATAAAGAACATGATCGACTTAGTCTTGGGAATCTGACTAAAAAAGACCCTGTTTTCCAGTTTTTAAGAAAACTGGATGGGAAGCCTATCCCCGACCCATAGAGGGCGTTTAAGCCGTTCTTGGACGTAAAACCAAGGGAAGATGTGAGCCACAATCACAACTACGTGTACATACACATGTTTTTTTTCAAAAGTAAATAAATAAATAAATAAAAAGAGAGAGAGAGAGAGAGTGAGACTCCAGCTGGCCTACATATAGGTGTTATGATTGCCTTTCTAATTTCTCATCTATAAAACCTTCTCTTCCTTCCTTTCATTTCTACTCAACCCATACATTCAACAAATATAGAAGTGTGTAGAATACCTTGTTTATAAATTTAACGAGAGTTTGTTTATCTGGATAGATTAATGGAAGTTAAATGATGAATACCTTGCATTGTGGAATTTGCAAATTGTTTTTCTATTTTAATGCTTTGATTACTAGGGACTAGTAATAAGCTGGTTGGGGACTTAAAAATGCATTTTTATCATGGTTTTATATCATCATTTTGCACTTGAAATATCAATAACTCATTAACTAAAGCATCTTTTATAATAATATATCTAATAATATAAGATACCTTTAATTTGTGGTAAATGTTCATTTTAAATGCAGGCCTATCACATAAATAAAAGGATTGATTGATGACTTTAAGAACTTAAATTGCAAGGGCAAAGAGATGACAAAAATTAGAAAAGAGATGTCGGTGCAATCCAAACCGGAACACTATTCGGCAATTGGGTCATATCTAGAGCTATAGATCTCAGATTTAGGTCCAATTTATATGGATGGAAAGGTAAGACATAGGCCTACAACTTTTATATGGAGCCCAAGATCTAAAAGGCCATTTTCAAGTCCAAATTGTAGCAACAACAAAGAAGCTCGAATCTGTCCTCCAGCCCGAGCACTGTTTAGTATTTTGGCCATATCTAGAGTTCTAGAAGTCCAAATGACCTGAATTGTTTACACAAGAAAGCTGAGACAATTGCCTACAACTTTCATGTTTTCAAGTGGCTCCAATTTTGACGTTATCAATGACGTTTTGGGCAGACAAGAGAAGATAAAGATTGTCACCAAGTCAAGAGTTGGCCTCCCACTCATCAATTGTCACCAAGTCAAGAGTTGGCCTCCCACTCATCAATTAGTCATCAAATCAATAGTTCCCAATTTTAGCCTATAAAAGGAGGCATTTGCCATGCATTTAGGCATCTTGGTTTCCAGATCAAGATCATATCAAGATCATGCTCTTCCTTTCTCTCTTTGTATTTTTTGTAATGTTTATGCTTTGCTTTCATTTATATCAAGTTTATGCCTTTCATTTCCTTTCCTTTACTTAGTTAACTCTTATCTTATTTATGTTCTTATTTTGTTTATTTATTTTTCTTTATTTCATTATGTCTAACTAAGTTTATTATGTCAAGGTGAAAAGGTTACACTAATGGTGTAAGAATAAGTATAGTGTAAACTTAATATGGACTCTAATGTTGGATACTAACATGTTTTATATTTGTTATCTTGTTCACTCTTTAATACTTTGCTTGTTAAATGACTAATCTTGATTTATGTTGTATAACACTTGGTACAACAAATGCTTGGCACTTTCATAGCCCATAATGTATGGTATAACCGACACCTCAGCTATGAAAGGAACTTGATTTGTTGTTAACATAAGTTATAATCATGAATGCTTGACGAGATTTACAAGTACTAGCATTAATCGAATAAGATGACTAATGTAATCATGTTAACAATCTATAATCTGATTGGAACCTCCTTTGTGTGTGGTTTCCAATTGAATAATAAGAGTTTATACTATAGTTGTTTGACATACCATTAGTGAAACCTCTAACCTTGACATTTGTTATTATTATTGTTTAATTCTTACATTAATTTTCCATCTCCAAGTTCTCATCATCTTCTTCTTTTTCTCTTTCTTTATTATTATTATTATTATTATTATTATTATTATTATTAGTACTACTACTACTACTACTACTACTAATATTATTATTATTATTATTATAGTTATTATTGTTATTGTCATTATTGTTATTATTGTTGTTGTTATTATTGTTGTTGTTGTACTATTGTCATTTATAATTTGTAAAATTAACCTCCTTGTGGTTCGACCCCTGTCTTGCCGGGTTATTTATTACTTCGACACTCCTACACTTGGGAGAAGACATCAATCTTTTAGTCGTGTCAATTACAAAAAATACAAAGAGAGAAAGCAAGAGCATGATCTTGATCTGGAAACCAAGATGCCTAAATGCATGGCAAATCCCTCCTTTTATAGGCCAAAATTGGGAACTATTGATTTGATGACTAATTGATGAGTGGGAGGCCAACTCTTGACTTGGTGACAATCCTTATCTTCTCTTGTCTGCCCAAAACATCATTGATAACATCAAAATTGGAGCCACTTGAAAACATTAAAGTTGTAGGAAATTGTCTTAGTTTTCTTGTGTAAAACATTTAGCTCATTTGGACTTCTAAAACTCCATATATGACCAAAATACTGAATAGTGCTCGGGTGGAAGACAGATTCGGGCTTCTTTATTGTTGCTACAATTTGGACTTGAAAATGGCTTTTCTAGATCTTGGGCTCCTATAAAAGTTGTAGGCCTATGTCTTAACTTTCTATCCATATAAAGTAGACCTAAATATGAGATCTATAGCTTCAGATATGATCCAATTACCGAACAGTGTTTCGGTTTGGATTGCACCGACATCTTTTTTCTAAGTTTGGCCATCTCTTTATCCTTTCAATTTCAGTTCTTAAATTCATCAATCAATCCTTTCATTTATGTGATAGCCTGCATTTAAAATGAACATTTACCACAATTTAAAGGTGTCTTATGTTATTAGATATATTATTATAAAACATGCTTTAGTTAAGGAGTTATTGATACTTCAAGTGCAAAATGATGATATAAAACCTTCATAAAACTGCACTTTTAAGTACTAATCACACCCTCCAACCAGCTTATTACTAGTCCCTAGTAATCAAAGCGTTAAAATCAAAAAACAATTTGCAAATTCCACAAAGTAAGGTATTCATAATTTAACTTCCATTAATCTATCCAAATAAACAAACTCTCATTAAATTTATATACCTGCTCAATACCTCTTAACAAGATATTCATAAACCTTTCTTTTGTGCTCAATGTATCAACACATAATTATAAGGCTTTTCTTGGAAGAAAACAAAATTTTTGTTCTAATGTTTAAGGTTAACTTCCTTGGGTTAGGATTTGACACAACTAAAAGATTGATGTCTTCTCCCAAGTGCAGGAGTGTCGAAGTAATAAATAACTCGGCAAGACTGGGATCAAACCACAGGGAGGTTATAATTGTACAAATTATAAACGACAATAGTACAAGAACAATAATAATAGTAATAACAATAATAACAATAATGACAATAACAATAATAATAATAATAATAACAATAATAATAATAATAATAATAATAATAATACTAGTAGTAGTAGTAGTAGTACTAATAATAATAACAATAATAATAAAGAAAGAGAAAAAGAAGAAGATGATGAGAACTTGGAGATGGAAAATTAATGTAAGGATTAAACAATAATAATAACAAATGTCAAGGTTAGAGGTTTCACTAATGGTATGTCAAACAAGTATAGTATAAACTCTTATTATTCAATTGGAAACCACACACAAAGGAGGTTCCAATCAGATTATAGATTGTTAACATGATTACATTAGTCATCTTATTCGATTAATGCTAGTACTTGTAAATCTCGTCAAGCATTCATGATTATAACTTATGTTAACAACAAATCAAGTTCCTTTCATAGCTCAGGTGTCGGTTATACCATACAGTATGGGCTATGAAAGTGCCAAGCATTTGTTGTACCAAGTGTTATACAACATAAAATCAAGATTAGTCATTTAACAAGCAAAGTATTAAAGAGTGAACAAGATAACAAATATAAAACATGTTAGTATCAAACATTAAAGTCCATATTGAGTTTACACTATACTTATTCTTACACCATTAGTGTAACCTTTTCACCTTGACATAATAAACTTAGTTAGACATAATGAAATAAAGAAAAATAAATAAACAATATAAGAACATGAATAAGATTAAAGTTAACTAAGTAAATGCAAGGAAATGAAAGGCATAAACTTGATATTAATGAAAGTAAAGCATAAACATTACAAAAAATACAAAGAGAGAAAGCAAGAGCATGATCTTGATTTGAACACCAAGATGCCTAAATGCATGGCAAATCCCTCCTTTTATAGGCCAAAATTGGGAACTATTGATTTGATGACTAATTGATGAGTGGGTAGCCAAATCTTGACTTGGTGACAATCCTTATCTTCTCTTGTCTTCCCAAAACGTCATTGATAACGTCAAAATTGGAGCCACTTGAAAACATGAAAGTTGTTGGCAATTGTCTCAGCTTTCTTGTGTAAAACATTTAGCTCATTTGGACTTCTAAAACTCCAGATATGGCTAAAATACTGAATAGTGCTCGGGCTGGAAGACAGATTCGGGCTTCTTTATTGTTGCTACAATTTAGACTTGAAAATGGCTTTTCTAGATCTTGGGCTCCTATAAAAGTTGTAGGCCTATGTCTTAACTTTCTATCCATATAAAGTAGACCTAAATATGAGATCTATAGCTTCAGATATGATCCAATTACCGAACAGTGTTTCGGTTTGGATTGCACCGACATCTCTTTTCTAGTTTGGCCATCTCTTTATCCTTTCAATTTCAGTTCTTAAATTCATCAATCAATTCTTTCATTTATGTGATAGGCCTGCATTTAAAATGAACATTTACCACAATTTAAAGGTGTCTTATGTTATTAGATATATTATTATAAAACATGCTTTAGTTAAGGAGTTATTGATACTTCAAGTGCAAAATGATGATATAAAACCTTCATAAAACTGCACTTTTAAGTACTAATCACACCCCCCAACCAGCTTATTACTAGTTTTAGTAATCAAAGCGTTAAAATAGAAAAACAATTTGTAAATTCCACAAAGCAAGGTATTTATCATTTAACTTCCATTAATCTATCCAAATAGACAAACTCTCATTAAATTGATATATCTCCTCAATATCTCTTAACAAGATATTAATAAACCTTTCTTTTGTGCTCAATGTATCAACACATAATTATGGGGCTTTTCTTGGAAGAAAACAAAATTTTTGTTCTAATGTTTAAGGTTAACTTCCTTAGATTGAGATTATTATTTTTGTCTTCTTTTGTTTTCCTTTTTTATATATATATACATATAATTTAAAAACACCATGCATCTTTAACCCATGTAACGAGCTTTCGGCTAATGACTCCCAGACCAGTTGGTCTTAGGACATTAGGTGTTAAGACACCCCTACGAGCTTAGTAACTCGGGTCGCAGATACTGATATGTAGATAGTGCAATGTTTGATTTCCTTAAGCTTTTCTCCTCAACCCATGTAATAAGCGTTGGGCCAATAACTCTCAAGTCAGTTGACTTTAGGGTATTAGGTGTTAAAACACCCCTTCGAGTTTAATTGCTTAGGTTAGGGAGGCTACGAAACCAAACTTATCTACATTTTTATTATTATCATTTTTTTTTCTTTTTACTTTTTTTCTTTTTTATTTTTTTTAATTATATACAATCCATTTCCCTTAGTTGTTACCTTTAACAAAAGAACATAAATAATATAATAATCCAATATGCAACCCACAATTATATGTTAAAGTGTGTGTGTGTAAATTAAGGTTTAAGAATACATGTTAAATAAGTATATGAGCAGAATTAAGTGATAACAATGCGAGAGTTTGTAAACCTGAATATTTCAAGAATTATTATAATAGACCTTGTTAAGAATGGTTACTAAGATGCGTCTCAATAGTCACTTTAACAAAAGAGCTCCTTTACTCTGCCATCTTAGTAACAACAATTATGCACATGCTTTATGAAATGGAAAACAATTTTTTTTTTATCAACTACTACCCTCTCCCCCCAACCAAAACGAGACATTGTCCTCAATGTTCTAAGGTAGAAAGATAGAGTATAGAAGATATCACCTGAAATAACGAACATTGACAAACCTGAAACACACTGAAACAAATATAAGAAACAACAAAACACAATAATAAAACCAAAAGACACAAATATTCATAAATGAAGGCTCAAATCCAATCTAAGCTTTTTGCAGCTTTCGTTAGATGACCAATTTATGCGACTTATGGAAGGATCAATCATAGGAATGAAAGAATGTAGTTGGTCAATCAATTATTCAGCACTAGCAGCAGAGATTATTTGTTGAACGTATGGGTTGAGTAGAAATGAAAGGAAGGAAGAGGGGATTTTATAGATGAGAAATTAAAAATCTAATCAAACCACCTATATGTAGGCTAGCTGATGTCTCACACACATTGATTAGTACTTAAACGTGCATTTTTATCATGGTTTTATATCATCATTTTGCACTTGAAGTATCAATAACTCCTTAACTAAAGCATGTTATATAATAATATATCTAATAATATAAGATACCTTTAATTTGTGGTAAATGTTCATTTTAAATGCAGGTCTATCACATAAATGAAAGGATTGATTGATTACTTTAAGAACTTAAATTGTAAGGGCAAAGAGATGACAAAAATTAGAAAAGAGATGTCGGTGCAGTCCATAACGGAACACTATTCGGTAATTGGATCATATCTGAGATTGTAGATCGCAGATTTAGGTCCACTTTATATGGATGGAAAGGTAAGACATAAGCCTACAACTTTCATATGGAGCTCAAGATCTAGAAAGACCATTTTCAAGTCCAAATTATAGCAACAACAAAGAAGCCTGAATCTGTCCTCCAGCCTGCACTGTTCAGTATTTTGGCCATATCTCGAGTTCTAGAAGTCTAAATGAGCTGAATTGTTTACACAAGAAAGCTGAGACAATTTCCTACAACTTTCATGTTTTCAGCTGGCTCCAATTTTGACGTTATCAATGACGTTTTGGGCAGACAAGAGAAGATAAGGATTGTCACCAAGTCAAAAGTTGGCCACCCACTTATCAATTAGTCATCAAATCAATAGTTCCCAATTTTGGCCTATAAAAGGAGGCATTTGCCATGCATTTAGGCATCTTGGTCTCCAGATCAAGATCATGCTCTTGCTTTCTGTCTTTGTATTTTTTGTAATGTTTATGTTTTGCTTTCATTAATATTAAGTTTATGCTTTTCATTTCCTTTCCTTTACTTTGTTAGCTTTTATGTTCTTATTTTGTTTATCTATTTCTCTTTCCTTCATTATGTCTAGCTAAGTTAATTATGTCAAGGTGAAAAAATTATTATTATTATTATTATTATTATTATTATTATTATTATTATTATTAGTATTATTATTATTATTACTACTACTACTACTACTATTATTATTATTATTATTATTATTATTATTGTTGTTGTTGTTGTTGTTTATAATTGTTGTTTATAATTTGTACAATTAACCTCCCTGTGGTTCGACCCTGGTCTTGCCGGGTTATTTATTACTTCGACACTCCTCCACTTGGGAGAAGACATCAACCTTTTAGTCGTGTCAAGTTTTTGGCGCCGTTGCCGGGGAGGTAAGTTCTTGTATAAATTATAGTATTTATTTTATTTTCACTTTTCACTTTTCTTGTATATAACTTTGTTTCTTTTCTTTTGTTTCTTTTT
Source organism: Populus pruinosa (assembly GCA_026413675.1). Taxonomy (NCBI): domain Eukaryota; kingdom Viridiplantae; phylum Streptophyta; class Magnoliopsida; order Malpighiales; family Salicaceae; genus Populus; species Populus pruinosa. The sequence goes on along the minus strand of CM048604.1, from coordinate 11,535,441 downwards.
ATTTTGTTTTCTTCCTCCTTCTTTTGCTTTCTTCTTCTTTTTTATTTTATTCCTACACGTGCATGAGAGTGTGGTCATGTACATCAAGTGGTAGACTTTGTAGGATATCCTCATCATTTTCAGAAAATATGGCGGAAGAAGATAATCAATCACTTCATAATGAAAATAATGAGAATAACCGTGCTAGAACACTTAGAGACCACATGAATCCCACAAGAACAAGTGCACCATCATGTATAGATTTTCCTCCTGATGCATCTCATTTTAATTTTAAACCAGGTATTATTCAACTTTTACCTTCTTTTCATGGTTTAGAATTGGAAAATCCATACTTGCATTTAAGGGAATTTGAGGAGGTCTGCAACACATATAATAACTTAAATTGTAGCATGAACACCATTAGATTAAAGCTTTTTCCTTTTTCATTAAAAGATAAAGCTAAAACATGGCTACAAAATTTAAGACCAGGATCCATTCGTGCTTGGGATGAAATGCAACAACAGTTTTTAAAGAAGTTTTTCCCATCTCATAGAACAAACTCTTTCAAGAGACAAATCACCACTTTCACTCAAAAACCAGGAGAAACATTTTACAAATGTTAGGATAGGTATCGAGACTTGCTTAGTACTTGCCCGCATCATGGTTTTGAAACATGGAGATTGGTTTCACATTTCTATGAAGGGTTAACACCTAAAGATAGGCAAATGGTTGAATTGATGTGCAATGAAACTTTTGAAGATAAAGACCCTGATGAAGCAATGGAGTACTTAGACTTGTTAGCTGAAAATGCTCAAAATTGGGACACCGCGGGTACTGATTAGTACTTAAAAGTGCATTTTTATCATGGTTTTATATCATCATTTTGCACTTGAAGTATCAATAACTCCTTAACTAAAATATGTTTTATAATAATGTATGTAATAATATAAGATACCTATAATTTATGGTAAATGTCTATTTTTAATGCAGGCCTATCCCATAAATGAAAGGATTGATTGATGACTTGAAGAACTTAAATTGCAAGGATAAAGAGATGGCCAAACTTAGAAAAGAGATGTCGGTGCTATCCAAACCGGAACACTGTTCTGTAATTGGGTCATATCTGGAGCTACAGATCTCAGATTTAAGTCCAATTTATATGGATGGAAAGGTAAGACATAGGCCTACAACTTTCATATGGAGCCCAAGATCTAAAAAGGCTATTATCAAGTCCAAATTGTAGCAACAACAAAGAAGCCCGAATCTGTCTTCCAGCCCGAGCACTGTTCAGTATTTTGGCCATATCTGGAGTTCTAGAAGTCCAAATGAGACAAGAAAGCTGAAGTTTTTACACAAGAAAGCTGAGACAATTGCCTACAACTTTCATGTTTTCAGCTGGCTCCAATTTTGACGTTATCAATGACGTTTTGGGCAGACAAGAGAAGATAAGGATTGTCACCAAGTCAAAAGTTGGCCACCCACTTATCAATTAGTCATCAAATCAATAGTTCCCAATTTTGGCCTATAAAAGGAGGCATTTGCCATTCATTTAGGCATCTTGGTGTTCAAATCAAGATCATGCTCTTCCTTTCTCTCTTTGTATTTTTTGTAATGTTTATGTTTTGCTTTCATTAATATTAAGTTTATGCCTTTCATTTCCTTTCCTTTACTTAGTTAACTTTTATGTTCTTATTTTGTTTATCTATTTTGCTTTCTTTCATTATGTCTAGCTAAGTTAATTATGTCAAGGTGAAAAAGTTACACTAATGGTGTAAGAATAAGTATAATGTAAACTTAATATGGACTTTAATGTTTGATACTAACATGTTTTATATTTGTTATCTTGTTCACTCTTTAATACTTTGCTTGTTAAATGACTAATCTTGATTTATGTTGTATAACACTTGGTACAACAAATGCTTGGCACTTTCATAGCCCATAATGTATGGTATAACCGACACCTGAGCTATGAAAGGAACTTGATTTGTTGTTAACATAAGTTATAATCATGAATGCTTGACGAGATTTACAAGTATTAGCATTAATTGAATAGGATGACTAATGTAATCATGTTAACAATATATAATCTGATTGGAACCTTCTTTGTGTGTGGTTTCCAATTCAATAATAAGAGTTTATACTATACTTGTTTGATATACCATTAGTGGAACCTCTAACCTTGACATTTGTTATTATTATTGTTTAATCCTTACATTAATTTTTCATCTCCAAGTTCTCATCATTATTATTATTATTATTACTACTATTACTACTACTACTACTACTACTACTATTATTATTATTATTATTATTATTATTGTTATTATTATTATTATTATTAGTATTACTAGTATTACTATTACTATTACTATTATTGTTGTTATTATTGTTATTATTATTATTGTTGTTGTTATTGTTATTGTTATTATTGTTGTATTATTGTTATTTATAATTTATACAAATAACCTCCCTGTGGTTCGACCCCGGTCTTGCCGGGTTATTTATTACTTCGACACTCCTGCACTTGGGAGAAGACAACAATCTTTTCGTCGTGTCAAGTTTTTGGCGTCGTTGCCGGGGAGGTAAGTTCTTGTATAAATTATAGTATTTATTTTCTCTTTTCACTTTTCTTGTATATAACTTGTTTCTTTTCTTTTGTTTCTTTTTATTTTGTTTTCTTCCTTCTTCTTTTGTTTTCTTCTTCATTTTATTATATTCCAACACGTGCATGAGAGTGTGGTCACGTACATCAAGTAGTAGACTTTGTAGGATATCCTCATCATTTTCAGAAAATATGGCCGAAGAAGATAATCAATCACTTCAAAATGAGAATAATGAGAATAACCGTGCTAGAACACTTAGAGACCACATGAATCCCACAAGAACAAGTGCACCATCATGTATAGTTTTTTCTCCTGATGCATCTCATTTTAATTTTAAACCAGACATTATTCAACTTTTACCTTCTTTTCATGGCTTAGAATTGGAAAATCCATACTTGCATTTAAGGGAATTTGAGGAGGTCTGCAACACATATAATAATTTAAATTGTAGCATGAACACCATCAGATTAAAGCTTTTTCCTTTTTCATTAAAAGATAAAGCTAAAACATGGCTACAAAATTTAAGACCAGGATCCATTCGTGCTTGGGATGAAATGCAACAACAGTTTTTAAAGAAGTTTTTCCCATCTCATAGAACAAAACTCTTTCAATAGACAAATCACCACTTTCACTCAAAAACCAGGAGAAACATTTTACAAATGTTGGGATAGGTATCGAGACTTGCTTAGTACTTGTCCTCATCATGGTTTTGAAACATGGAGATTGGTTTCACATTTCTATGAAGGGTTAACACCTAAAGATAGGCAAATGGTTGAATTGATGTGCAATGGAACTTTTGAAGATAAAGACCCTAATGAAGCAATGGAGTACTTAGACTTGTTAGCTGAAAATGCTCAAAATTGGGACACCGCGGGTACTTATGAGGCACTGAGTAAAACTCAACCTCATACATCTAGTGGAGGTATGTACAACCTTAGGGAAGATCATGACCTTCAAGCCAAGTTTGCATCTTTAGCTAGAAAAGTCGAGGCACTAGAATTGAAAAAGAGTGGTCAATTAAAATTTGTTGAAAACATTGTGTGTCAAATCTGTGAAACAAATGAACACTCAACAAACGATTGTCCAACCTTGCCTTCTCTTAAGGAATGTCTCCATGAGCAAGCCCATGCTTTAAACAGTTTCCGAAGGCTTAACCATAACCCATACTCCCAAACGTACAACCCTGGTTGGAGAAATCACCCAAATTTCAGTTGGAAGAGTGAGAACAACAATGCACAAACTTCACAACCACCATTTCAAGCACACCATAATTTCCAAAATTCTCATGGATATGCACCTCCTTATGCTCCACCTCCTAGAAGAAATCTTGAGGAAACATTGCATGCATTCATTGAAAAGCAAGAGACAATCAATACTCAACTTGCTCAAAACATGACAGATTTTAAAGATACTCTTGCTAAATTAACATCTGCTCTTAGTTTCCAAGAGAAAGGTAAGTTTCCATCTCAACCACAACAAAATCCCAAGGGGCAATACAATGCAAATGCAAGTAGTTCCGGAAGCCAACACATGGATGAAGTCAAATCAGTCACTATTCTGCGCAGTGGTAAGGTTATTGAAAAACCCTCTCTTGAACCTTATGAGAAAGATGATGAGTCAATCTCTGAGGGTAAGGAAGGGGATGAATCTGAAAATTACAAAGAAACGACTAATTCACCGCCAGCACTTCCATTTCCTCAAGCCATGACCAAACAAAGGAAAGTCAATCACAATTCTGAAATTTATGAAATTTTCAAACAGGTAAGGATCAATATACCTTTGCTGGATGCTATTAAACAGGTTCCTTCCTATGCTAAATTTTTGAAAGATCTATGCACTGTGAAGAGGAAACTGAATGTGAAAAAGAAAGCCTTTCTAGCCGAACAAGTAAGTGCTATTCTTCAAAACAATAATGCTTTGAAATATAAAGACCCTGGTTGTCCTACAATTTCTTGCTTTATTGGAGAGCATAAAATTGAAAGAGCCTTACATGATCTTGGTGCTAGTGTGAATTTACTTCCATATTCAGTTTTTCAGAGTCTCAATCTAGGTGAGTTAAAACCAACTTCTATAACTCTTTTACTTGCCGATAGATCTATAAAAGTGCATAGAGGAATAATTGAAGATGTGTTAGTACAAGTCGATAAATTCATTTATCCTGTGGATTTTATTGTCTTGGACACAGAACCTGTTGAAGCATGTAATTCATTTCCTGTTATTTTAGGACGTCCATTTCTTGCAACTTCTAACGCATTGATTAATTGTAGGAATGGACTGATGAAGCTATCATTTGGAAACATGACATTGGAGATGAATATTTTCAATATTTGCAAGCAACCTGGAGATGATAATGATTTACAAGAAGTAGATCATATTGACGAATTAGTTTATGATCAACTTGAATCTACTTTAAGTAAAAATGAGTTGGATGAATCTGAAGATTTGCAAATGATTTATTCTGAGGAAGAAATCACGGATGAAACAAGCACCGAAAATGTTGATGCGAATCTTTTGTCAACAGTGACAACAGATTCGACATCTGACATCACACCAATGGATGATTACTTTCCTAACGAATCCTTACTTTCTCTTAGTCCAATGCCTCGGTATGATAAAAATATCAATTTTCTTACTTTAGGAGATTTGTCAGCTGATTGGAGTACCCAAGAAAAAGAACAGTTTTTGAACGAAGTGAAGAATTTTTATTGTGATGACCCTACCTTATTCAAATATTGTCCTGATCAAATATTTCAAAGATTCATTCCCGACAATGAGGTAAGTAGTGTCATTAAACTTTGTCATTCTGAAGCATGTGGAAGTTATTTCTCGTAAAAAAAGACAGCTGCAAAAATCTTTCAAAATGGATTTTATTGGCCCACCATGTTCAAGGACACGCATGCATTCTGCAAAACTTGTGAAAATTGTCAAAAGATTGATACTGGTCAAAAAGTTTTGTTTTATAATTCTCAACTCTATTCATTCCCTATAGAGTTAAGATCAAGATGGACCAATCCTTATGGGGCCTGTGATATTGAGAATTCAATGAATGACAATGATTTTAAGGAAAATGGACATCGTTTGAAAGCTTACTTTGATAATTTTCCTAGTGAAAATGAATCAGCTGGTTTGAATGATCTTGTAGATAAAGGTTGATTATTTTGTTTTTCTCACATTTTCTTTTTTATGTTTCTTTTTGAGTGATTTTTGCTAGTTTCTCTCACCCCGGTCAAATGGCGGATAACTGTACTCCGTGACTTAAGTCGGTTCTTTCAGTTTCCCACAATTACTGATATTTGTGTATATATTTGTGCAATTCTTTGAATCTCTCTTCCAATTCTCATTTGATAATGGACACTAATCTTGAAAAATTGAAAAAGTATTTTCCCGCTCTGCCTCAGAATGCGATTACAAAAATTTACCGTGTTAGATGTGCAAGATTGAGATTGTTAATGAATCATGGAATTCCTGAAGATATTCGCTGGTTGATTGAAGCAAAGGTCCGATTATCAGGTGAGTCCTCTAACTTCATTTCACACATGCCTGGAACAGGTAAAAGCACTTTTGCAAAGAAGCGTCGTGCAAAACGACTGGATGTCTGTCATCGATGTGCTAGATGGACTTGTAATACACAATGTCGTTCTTTAGGAATGGTATCTATAAACCGTGAAGATAAAATACAATTCATTAAGGATGGCCTGAGTAAGGAGTCTTTAGATAATCTTCTATTGACTCTTGAGACGCATCCTAGTGGAGATGTGCATCGTGCAATTCATGATTTATGGCCACTATTTCATAAAGAACATGATCGACTTAGTCTTGGGAATCTGACTAAAAAAGACCCTGTTTGCTAGTTTTTAAGAAAACTGGATGGGAAGCCTATCCCCGACCCACAGAGGGCGTTTAAGCCATTCTTGGACGTAAAACCAAGGGAAGATGTGAGCCACAATCACAACTACTTATACATACACATGCTTTTTTTTTCAAAAGTAAATAAATAAATAAATAAAAAGAGAGAGAGAGAGAGTGTGAGACTCCAGCTGGCCTACATATAGGTGTTATGATTTCCTTTCTAATTTCTCATCTATAAAACCCTCTTTTCCTTCCTTTCATTTCTACTCAACCCATACATTCAACAAATAGAGAAGTGTGTAGAAACGACAAGTTCCTCAAGTCATCAAATAAGAAATATTTGTGTTTTCGGTGGATCTAGTCCCGGGAAAGAAAAGGAGTTTTTAGAATCAGCAAATCATCTTAGTCAGGTGCTAGCTGAGAGAAAGATTCATTTAGTCTATGGGGGAGGCAGTCTTGGGTTAATGGGAGGTGTGTCAATAACTGCATTTTTAGGAGGTAGTAAAGTTTTGGGGGTCATCCCTGAAGCTTTGGCACAAGGGGACATCATTGGAAAAACAATTGGAGAGGAACTTCAGGTCTCCACAATGTCCGCTCGAATGAATGCAATGTTTAACCATGCTGATGCTTTCATTGCTTTACCAGGTGGTCTAGGCACATTGGAAGAGATCTTTCATATTTCCTCTTGGGCTCAATTGCACATTCACCATAAACCTATAGGTTTGTTAAATGTTAATGGTTATTATGATAAGTTGTTGTCTTTTCTTGATCATGCTGTGGAATAGGAATTTTTAACATCTTCTGCACGACAAATCATAATCTCTGCTACTACTGCTGAACAATTGATTGACCAACTACAATCTTTCATTCCTGTGATTGATCCTTCCATGAGTCGCATAAATTGTTCATCTACGGGAAGCCGTAAAAAGCTTAGATTGGATTTGAGCCTTCATTTGTGAACTTTTGTGTATTTTGGTTTTATTATTGTGTTTTGTTATTTCTTATTTTTTTTCAGTGTGTTTCAGCTTTTGTCAGTGTTCGTTATTTCAGGTGATATCTTCTATACTCTATCTTTCTACCTTAGAACATTGAGGACAATGTTTCATTTTGGTTGGGGGGAGAGGGTAGTAGTTGATAAAAAAAAAAATTGCTTTTCATTTCATAAAGCATGTGCATAATTGTTATTACTAGGATGGCAGAGTAAAGGAGTTCTTTTGTTAAAGCGACTCTTGAGACGCATCTTAGTAACCATTCTTAACAAGGTCTATTATAATACTTCCTGAAATATTCAGGTTTACAAACTCTCGTATTGTTACCACTTAATTCTGCTCATATACTTATTTAACATGTATTCTTAAACCTTAATTTACACACACACACTTTAACATATGATTGTGGGTTGCATATTGGATTATTACATTATTTATGTTCTTTTGTTAAAGGTAACAACTAAGGGAAAGGGATTGTATATAATTAAAAAAAAAAGAAAAACATGAAAAAAAAGAAAAAAAAGAGAAAAAATGATGATAATAAAAATATAGATAAGTTTGGTTTCGTAGCCTCCCTAACCTAAGCAATTAAGCCCGAAGGGGTGTTTTAACACCTAATACCCTAAAGTCAACTGACTTGGGAGCTATTGGCCCAACGCTTGTTACATAGGTTGAGGAGAAAAGCTTAAGGGAATCAAACATTGCACTATCTACATATCAGTATCTGCGACCCGAGTTACTAAGCTCGTTGGGGTGTCTTAACACCTAATGCCCTAAGACCAACTGGTCTGGGAGTCATTAGCTGAACACTCGTTACATGGGTTAAAGATGCATGATATTTTTAAATTATATGTATATATATTTGTTTTTTTTAAAAAAAAAAAGACAAAAAAAAAGACAAAAAAGAAAGACAAAAATAATAATCCCAACCCATGGAAGTTAACCTTAAACATTAGAACAAAAATTTTGTTTTCTTCCAAGAAAAGCCCCATAATTATGTGTTGATACATTGAGCACAAAAGAAAGGTTTATTAATATCTTGTTAAGAGGTATTGAGCAGATATATAAATTTAATGAGAGTTTGTTTATCTGGATAGATTAATGGAAGTTAAATGATGAATACCTTGCTTTGTGAAATTTGCAAATTATTGTAACGCTTTGATTACTAGGGACTAGTAATAAGCTGGTTGGGGGGTGTGATTAGTACTTAAAAGTGCATTTTTATCATGGTTTTATATCATCATTTTGCACTTGAAGTATCAATAACTCCTTAACTAAAATATGTTTTATAATAATGTATGTAATAATATAAGATACCTATAATTTATGGTAAATGTCTATTTTTAATGCAGGCCTATCCCATAAATGAAAGGATTGATTGATGACTTGAAGAACTTAAATTGCAAGGATAAAGAGATGGCCAAACTTAGAAAAGAGATGTCGGTGCAATCCAAACCGGAACACTATTCTGTAATTGGGTCATATCTGGAGCTACAGATCTCAGATTTAGGTCCAATTTATATGGATGGAAAGTGATTAGTACTTAAAAGTGCATTTTTATCATGGTTTTATATCATCATTTTGCACTTGAAGTATCAATAACTCCTTAACTAAAATATGTTTTATAATAATGTATCTAATAATATAAGATACCTATAATTTGTGGTAAATGTCTATTTTTTATGCAGGCCTATCACATAAATGAAAGGATTGATTGATGACTTGAAGAACTTAAATTGCAAGGATAAAGAGATGGTCAAACTTAGAGAAGAGATGTCGGTGCAATCCAAACCAGAACACTGTTCGGTAATTGGGTCATATCTGGAGCTACATATCTCAGATTTAGATCCAATTTATATGGATGGAAAGGTAAGACATAGGCCTACAACTTTCATATGGAGCCCAAAATCTAAAAAGGCCATTATCAAGTCCAAATTGTAGCAACAACAAAGAAGCCCGAATCTGTCTTCCAGCCCGAGCACTGTTCGGTATTTTGGCCATATCTGGAGTTCTAGAAGTCCAAATGAGCTGAATTGTTTACACAAGAAAGCTGAGACAATTGCCTACAACTTTTATGTTTGCACCTGGCTCCAGTTTTGACGTTATCAATGACGTTTTGGGCAGACAAGAGAAGATAAGGATTGTCACCAAGTCAAAAGTTGGCCACCCACTTATCAATTAGTCATCAAATCAATAGTTCCCAATTTTGGCCTATAAAAGGAGGCATTTGCCATGCATTTAGGATCTTGGTGTTCAGATCAAGATCATGCTCTTCCTTTCTCTCTTTGTATTTTTTATGCTTTGTTTTCATTAATATCAAGTTTATGCCTTTCATTTCCTTTCCTTTACTTAGTTAGCTTTTATGTTCTTATTTTGTTTATCTATTTTGCTTTCTTTCATTATGTCTAGCTAAGTTAATTATGTCAAGGTGAAAAGGTTACACTAATGGTGTAAGAATAAGTATAATGTAAACTTAATATGGACTTTAATGTTTGATACTAACATGTTTTATATTTGTTATCTTGTTCACTCTTTAATACTTTGCTTGTTAAATGACTAATCTTGATTTGTGTTGTATAACACTTGGTACAACAAATGCTTGGCACTTTCATAGCCCATAATGTATGGTATAACCGACACCTGAGCTATGAAAGGAACTTGATTTGTTGTTAACATAAGTTATAATCATGAATGCTTGACGAGATTTACAAGTATTAGCATTAATCGAATAAGATGACTAATGTAATTATGTTAACAATTTATAATCTCATTGGAACCTCCTTTATGTGTGGTTTCCAATTGAATAACAAGAGTTTATATTATACTTGTTTGACATACCATTAGTGGAATCTCTAACCTTGACATTTGTTATTATCATTGTTTAATCGTTACATTAATATTCCATCATCATTATCTTCTTCTTCTTCTCTTTCTTTATGATTATTATTATTATTATTATTATTATTATTATTATTATTATTATTATTATTATTACAATTGTTGTTATTGCTATTATTGTTGTTTATAATTATTGTTTATAATTTGTACAATTAACCTCCCTGTGGTTCGACCCCGGTCTTGCCGGGTTATTTATTACTTCGACACTCCTGCACTTGGGAGAAGACATCAACCTTTTAGTCGTGTCAAGTTTTTGGCGCCGTTGCCGGGGAGGTAAGTTCTTGTATAAATTATAGTATTTATTTTATTTTCACTTTTCACTTTTCTTGTATATAAGTTTGTTTCTTTTCTTTTGTTTCTTTTTATTTTGTTTTCTTCCTCCTTCTTTTTCTTTCTTCTTTTTATTTTATTTTATTCCTACACGTGCATGAGAGTGTGGTCACGTACATCAAGTGGTAGACTTTGTAGGGTATCCTCATCATTTTCAGAAAATATGGCCGAAGAAGATAATCAATCACTTCAAAATGAGAATAATGAGAATAACCGTGCTAGAACACTTAGAGACCACATGAATCCCACAAGAACAAGTGCACCATCATGCATAGTCTTTCCTCTCGATGCATCTCATTTTAATTTTAAGCCAGGCATTATTCAACTTTTACCTTCATTTCATGGCTTGGAATTGGAAAATCCATACTTGCATTTAAGGGAATTTGAGGAGGTGTGCAACACATATAATAACTTAAATTGTAGCATGAACACCATCAGATTAAAGCTTTTTCCTTTTTCATTAAAAGATAAAGCTAAAACATGGCTACAAATTTTAAGACCAGGATCCATTCGTGCTTCGGATGAAATGCAACAACACTTTTTAAAGAAGTTTTTCCCATCTCATCGAACAAACTCTTTCAAGAGACAAATCACCACTTTCACTCAAAAACCAGGAGAAACATTTTACCAATGTTGGGATAGGTATCGAGACTTGCTTAGTACTTGCCCTCATCATGGTTTTGAAACATGGAGATTGGTTTCACATTTCTATGAAGGGTTAACACCTAAAGATAGGCAAATGGTTGAATTGATGTGCAATGGAACTTTTGAAGATAAAGACCCTGATGAAGCAATGGAGTACTTAGACTTGTTAGCTGAAAATGCTCAAAATTGGGACACTGCAGGTACATATGAGGCACCGAGTAAAACTCAACCTCATACATCTAGTGGAGGTATGTACAACCTTAGGGAAGATCATGACCTTCAAGCCAAATTTGCATCTTTAGCTAGAAAAGTCGAGGCACTAGAATTGAAAAAGAGTGGTCAATTAAAATCTGTTGAAAACATTGTGTGTCAAATCTGTGAAACAAATGAACACTCAACCAATGAGTGTCCAACCTTGCCTTCTTTTAAAGAATGTCTCCATGAACAAGCCCATGCTTTAAACAGTTTTCAAAGGGCCAACCACAACCCATACTCCCAAACATACAACCCTGGTTGGAGAAATCACCCAAATTTCAGTTGGAAGAGTGAGAACAACAATGCACAAACTTCACAACCACTGTTTCAAGCACACCACAGTTTCCAAAATTCTTATGGATATGCACCTTCTTATGCTCCACCTCCTAGAAGAAATCTTGAGGAAACATTGCATGCATTCATTGAAAAGCAAGAGACAATTAATACTCAACTTGTTCAAAACATGACAGATTTTAAAGATACTCTTGCAAAATTAACATCTGCTCTCAGTTTTCAAGAGAAAGGTAAGTTTCCATCTCAAACACAACAAAATCCCAAAGGGCAATACAATGCAAATGCAAGTAGTTCCGGAAGCCAACACATGGATCAACTCAAATCAGTCACTACTCTACGCAGTGGTAAGGTTATTGAAAAACCCTCTCTTGAACCTTATGAGAAAGATGATGAGTCAATCTCTGAGGGTAAGGAAGGGGATGAATCTGAAATTTACAAAGAAACGACTGATTCACCACCAGCACTTCCATTTCCTCATGCCATGACCAAACAAAGGAAAGTCAACCATAACTCTGAAATTTATGAAATTTTCAAACAGGTAAGGATCAATATACCTTTGCTGGATGCTATTAAACAGGTTCCTTCCTATGCTAAATTTTTGAAAGATCTATGCACTGTGAAGAGGAAACTGAATGTGAAAAAGAAAGCCTTTCTAGCCGAACAAGTAAGTGCCATTCTTCAAAACAATAATGCTTTGAAATATAAAGACCCTGGCTGTCCTACAATTTCCTGCTTTATTGGAGAGCATAAAATTGAAAGAGCCTTACTTGATCTTGGTGCTAGTGTGAATTTACTTCCATATTCAGTTTTTCAAAGTCTCAATCTAGGTGAGTTAAAACCAACTTCTATAACTCTTTTACTTGCCGATAGATCTATAAAAGTGCCCAGAGGAATAATTGAAGATGTGTTAGTACAAGTCGATAAATTCATTTATCCTGTGGATTTTATTGTCTTGGACACAAAACCTGTTGAAGCATGTAATTCATTTCCTGTTATTTTAGGACGTCCATTTCTTGCAACTTCTAACGCATTGATTAATTGTAGGAATGGACTAATGAAGCTATCATTTGGAAACATGACATTAGAGATGAATATTTTCAACATTTGCAAGCAACCTGGAGATGATAATGATTTACAAGAAGTAGATCATATTGATGAATTAGTTTATGATCAACTTGAATCTACTTTAAGTAAAAATGAATTGGATGAAACTGAAGATTTGCAAATGGTTTATTCTGAGGAAGAAATCACGGATGAAACAAGCACCGAAAATGTTGATGCGAATCTTTTGTCAACAGTGACAACAGATTCGACATCTGACATCACATCAATGGATGATTACTTTCCTAACGAATCCTTACTTTCTCTTAGTCTAATGCCTTGGTATCATAAAAATATCAATTTTATTGCTTTAGGAGATTTGCCAGCTGATTGGAGTACCCAAGACAAAGAAAAGTTTTTGAACGAAGTGAAGAACTTTTATTGTGATGACCCTAACTTATTCAAATATTGTCCTGATCAAATATTTCAAAGATTCATTCCCGACAATGAGGTAAGTAGTGTCATTAAACTTTGTCATTCTGAAGCATGTGGAAGTTGTTTCTCGTCAAAAAAGACAGCTGCAAAAATCTTTCAAAATGGATTTTATTGGCCCACCATGTTCAAGGACACACATGCATTCTGCAAAACTTGTGAAAATTGTCAAAAAATTGACACTGGTCAGAAAGTTTTGTTTTATAATTCTCAACTCTATGCAGTCCCTAGAGAGCTAAGATCAAGATGGAGCAATCCTTATGGGGCTTGTGATATTGAGAATTCAATGAATGACAATGATTTTAAGGAAAATGGACATCGTTTGAAAGCTTACTTTGATAATTTTCCTAGTGAAAATGAATCAGGTGGTTTGAATGATCTTGTAGATAAAGGTTGATTATTTTTTTTCTCATATTTTTTTTTATGTTTATTTTTTAGTGATTTTTGCAAGTTTCTTTCACCCCGGTCAAATGGCGGATAACGGTACTCCGTGACTTAAGTCGGTTCTTTCAGTTTCCCATAATTACTGATATTTGTGTATATATCTGTGCAATTCTTTGAATCTCTCTTCCAATTCTCATTTGAAAATGGATACTAATCTTGAAAAATTGAAAAAGTATTTTCCCGCTCTACCTCAGAATGCGATTACAAAAATTTCCCGTGCGAGATATGCAAGATTGAGATTGTTAATGAATCATGGAATTCCTGAAGATATTCGCTGGTTGATTGAAGCAAAGGTTCGATTATCAGGTGAGTTCTCTAACTCCTTCATTTCACACATGCCTGGAACAGGTAAAAGCACTTTTGCAAAGAAGCGTCGTGCAAAACGACTGGATGTCTGTCATCGATGTGCTAGATGGACTTGTAATACACAATGTCGTTCTTTAGGAATGGTATCTATAAACCGTGAAGATAAAATACAATTCATTAAGGATGGCCTGAGTAAGGAGTCATTAGATAATCTTCTATTGACTCTTGAGACGCATCCTAGTGGAGATGTGCATCGTGCAATTCATGATTTATGGCCACTATTTCATAAAGAACATGATCGACTTAGTCTTGGGAATCTGACTAAAAAAGACCCTGTTTGCTAGTTTTTAAGAAAACTGGATGGGAAGCCTATCCCCGACCCATAGAGGGCGTTTAAGCCGTTCTTGGACGTAAAACCAAGGGAAGATGTGAGCCACAATCACAACTACGTGTACATACACATGTTTTTTTTTCAAAAGTAAATAAATAAATAAATAAAAAGAGAGAGAGAGAGTGTGAGACTCTAGCTGGCCTACATATAGATGTTATGATTGTCTTTCTACTTTCTCATCTATAAAACCCTCTTTTCCTTCCTTTCATTTCTACTCAACCCATACATTCAACAAATACAGAAGTGTGTAGAAATGGCAAGTTCCTCAAGTCATCAAATAAGAAATATTTGTGTTTTTGGTGGATCTAGTCCCGGGAAAGAAAAGGAGTTTTTAGAATCAGCAAATCATCTTGGTCAGGTGCTAGCTGAGAGAAAGATTCATTTAGTATATGGGGGAGGCAGTCTTGGGTTAATGGGAGGTGTGTCAATAGCTGCATTTTTAGGAGGTAGTCAAGTTTTGGGGGTCGTCCCTGAAGCTTTGGCACAAGGGGACATCATTGGAAAAACAATTGGAGAGGAACTTCAGGTCTCCACAATGTCGGCTCGAATGAATGCAATGTTTAACCATGCTGATGCTTTCATTGCTTTACCAGGTGGTCTAGGCACATTGGAAGAGATCTTTCATATTTCCTCTTGGGCTCAATTGCACATTCACCATAAACCCATAGGTTTGTTAAATGTTAATGGTTATTATGATAAGTTGTTGTCTTTTCTTGATCATGCTGTGGAACAGGAATTTCTAACATCTTCTGCACGACAAATCATAATCTCTGCTTCTACTGCTGAACAATTGATTGACCAACTACAATCTTTCATTCTTGTGATTGATCCATCCATGAGTCGCATAAATTGGTCATCTACGGGAAGCCGTAAAAAGCTTAGATTAGATTTGAGCCTTCATTTGTGAATTTTTATGTATTTTGGTTTTATTATTGTGTTTTGTTATTTTTTATTTTTGTTTCAGTGTGTTTCAGGTTTTGTCAGTGTTCGTTATTTCAGGTGATATCTTTTATACTCTATCTTTCTACCTTAGAACATTGAGGACAATGTCTCGTTTTGGTTGGGGGGAGAGGGTAGTAGTTGATAAAAAAAAAATTGTTTTTCATTTCATAAAGCATGTGCATAATTGTTATTACTAGGATGGCAGAGTAAAGGAGTTCTTTTGTTAAAGCGACTCTTGAGACGCATCTTAGTAACCATTCTTAACAAGGTCTATTATAATACTTCCTGAAATATTCAGATTTACAAACTCTCGCAATGTTACCACTTAATTCTGCTCATATACTTATTTAACATGTATTCTTAAACCTTAATTTACACACACACTTTAACATATGATTGTGGGTTGCATATTGGATTATTACATTATTTATGTTCTTTAATTAAAGGTAACAACTAAGGGAAAGGGATTGTATATAATTAAAAAAAAACACATAAAAAAGAAAAAAAAAGAAAAAGAAAAGAAAACGAAAAAAATGATGATAATAAAAATGTAGATAAGTTTGGTTTCGTAGCCTCCCTAACCTAAGCAATTAAGCCCGAAGGGGTGTTTTAACACCTAATACCCTAAAGTCAACTGACTTGGGAGCTATTGGCCCAACGCTTGTTACATGGGTTGAGGAGAAAAGCTTAAGGGAATCAAACATTGCACTATCTACATATCAGTATCTACGACCCGAGTTACTAAGCTCGTAGGGGTGTCTTAACACCTAATGCCCTAAGACCAACTGGTCTGGGAGTCATTAGCTGAAAGCTCGTTACATGGGTTAAAGATGCATGATGTTTTTAAATTATATGTATATACATTTAAAAAAAAAAAAAGTAAAAAAAAAAAAGACGACAAAAATAATAATCCCATCCCAAGGAAGTTAACCTTAAACATTAGAACAAAAAAATTTTGTTTTCTTCCAAGAAAAGCCCCATAATTATGTGTTGATACATTGAGCACAAAAGAAAGGTTTATTAATATCTTGTTAAGTGGTATTGAGCAGATATATAAATTTAATGAGAGTTTGTTTATCTGGATAGATTAATGGAAGTTAAATGATGAATACCTTGCTTTGTGAAATTTGCAAATTGTTTTAACGCTTTAATTACTAGGGACTAGTAATAAGCTGGTTGAGGGGTGTGATTAGTACTTAAAAGTGCATTTTTATCATGGTTTTATATCATCATTTTGCACTTGAAGTATCAATAACTCCTTAACTAAAATATGTTTTATAATAATGTATCTAATAATATAAGATACCTATAATTTGTGGTAAATGTCTATTTTTTATGCAGGCCTATCACATAAATGAAAGGATTGATTGATGACTTGAAGAACTTAAATTGCAAGGATAAAGAGATGGTCAAACTTAGAGAAGAGATGTCGGTGCAATCCAAACCAGAACACTGTTCGGTAATTGGGTCATATCTGGAGCTACATATCTCAGATTTAGGTCCAATTTATATGGATGGAAAGGTAAGACATAGGCCTACAACTTTCATATGGAGCCCAAAATCTAAAAAGGCCATTATCAAGTCCAAATTGTAGCAACAACAAAGAAGCCCGAATCTGTCTTCCAGCCCGAGCACTGTTCGGTATTTTGGCCATATCTGGAGTTCTAGAAGTCCAAATGAGCTGAATTGTTTACACAAGAAAGCTGAGACAATTGCCTACAACTTTTATGTTTGCACCTGGCTCCAGTTTTGACGTTATCAATGACGTTTTGGGCAGACAAGAGAAGATAAGGATTGTCACCAAGTCAAAAGTTGGCCACCCACTTATCAATTAGTCATCAAATCAATAGTTCCCAATTTTGGCCTATAAAAGGAGGCATTTGCCATGCATTTAGGATCTTGGTGTTCAGATCAAGATCATGCTCTTCCTTTCTCTCTTTGTATTTTTTATGCTTTGTTTTCATTAATATCAAGTTTATGCCTTTCATTTCCTTTCCTTTACTTAGTTAGCTTTTATGTTCTTATTTTGTTTATCTATTTTGCTTTCTTTCATTATGTCTAGCTAAGTTAATTATGTCAAGGTGAAAAGGTTACACTAATAGTGTAAGAATAAGTATAATGTAAACTTAATATGGACTTTAATGTTTGATACTAACATGTTTTATATTTGTTATCTTGTTCACTCTTTAATACTTTGCTTGTTAAATGACTAATCTTGATTTGTGTTGTATAACACTTGGTACAACAAATGCTTGGCACTTTCATAGCCCATAATGTATGGTATAACCGACACCTGAGCTATGAAAGGAACTTGATTTGTTGTTAACATAAGTTATAATCATGAATGCTTGACGAGATTTACAAGTATTAGCATTAATCGAATAAGATGACTAATGTAATTATGTTAACAATTTATAATCTCATTGGAACCTCCTTTATGTGTGGTTTCCAATTGAATAACAAGAGTTTATAATATACTTGTTTGACATACCATTAGTGGAATCTCTAACCTTGACATTTGTTATTATCATTGTTTAATCGTTACATTAATATTCCATCTCAAAGTTCTCATCTTCTTCTTCTCCTTCTTTTTCATTATTATTATTATTACTAGTACTATTACTATTACTATTATTATTATTAGTACTATTATTATTATTATTATTATTATTATTATTATTATTATTATTATTATTATTATTATAGTTGTTGTTATTGTTGTTGTTATTATTGCTATTATTGTTACTTATAATTATTGTCTATAATTTGTACAATTAACCTCCCTGTGGTTCGACCCCGGTCTTGCCGGGTTATTTATTACTTCGACACTCCTGCACTTGGGAGAAGACATCAATCTTTTAGTCGTGTCAGAAAGGTAAGATATAGGCCTTCAACTTTCATATGGAGCCCAAGATCTAAAAAGGCTATTATCAAGTCCAAATTGTAGCAACAACAAAGAAGCCCGAATCTGTCTTCCAGCCTGAGCACTGTTCAGTATTTTGGCCATATCTCGAGTTCTAGAAGTCTAAATGAGCTGAATTGTTTACACAAGAAAGCTGAGACAATTTCCTACAACTTTCATGTTTTCAGCTGGCTCCAATTTTGACGTTATCAATGACGTTTTGGGCAGACAAGAGAAGATAAGGATTGTCACCAAGTCAAAAGTTGGCCACCCACTTATCAATTAGTCATCAAATCAATAGTTCCCAATTTTGGCCTATAAAAGGAGGCATTTGCCATTCATTTAGGCATCTTGGTGTTCAAATCAAGATCATGCTCTTCCTTTCTCTCTTTGTATTTTTTGTAATGTTTATGTTTTGCTTTCATTAATATTAAGTTTATGCCTTTCATTTCCTTTCCTTTACTTAGTTAACTTTTATGTTCTTATTTTGTTTATCTATTTTGCTTTCTTTCATTATGTCTAGCTAAGTTAGTTATGTCAAGGTGAAAAGGTTACACTAATGGTGTAAGAATAAGTATAATGTAAACTTAATATGGACTTTAATGTTTGATACTAACATGTTTTATATTTGTTATCTTTGTTCACTCTTTAATACTTTGCTTGTTAAATGACTAATCTTGATTTATGTTGTATAACACTTGGTACAACAAATGCTTGGCACTTTCATAGCCCATAATGTATGGTATAACCGACACCTGAACTATGAAAGGAACTTGATTTATTGTTAACATAAGTTATAATCATGAATGCTTGACGAGATTTACAAGTATTAGCATTAATTGAATAGGATGACTAATGTAATCATGTTAACAATATATAATCTAATTGGAACCTCCTTTGTGTGTGGTTTCCAATTCAATAATAAGAGTTTATACTATACTTGTTTGATATACCATTAGTGGAACCTCTAACCTTGACATTTGTTGTTATTATTGTTTAATCCTTACATTAATTTTTCATCTCCAAGTTCTCATCATCATTATTATTATTATTACTACTATTATTATTACTACTACTACTATTATTATTATTATTATTATTATTGTTATTGTTATTATTATTATTATTATTATTATTAGTATTACTAGTATTACTATTATTATTAGTATTATTATTATTATTATTATTGTTATTATTGTTATTATTATTATTGTTGTTGTTATTGTTATTGTTATTATTGTTGATTATTGTTATTTATAATTTATACAAATAACCTCCCTGTGGTTCGACCCCGGTCTTGCCGGGTTATTTATTACTTCGACACTCCTGCACTTGGGAGAAGACAACAATCTTTTCGTCGTGTCACGTACATATGAGGCACCGAGTAAAACTCAACCTCATACATCTAGTGGAGGTATGTACAACCTTAGGGAAGATCATGACCTTCAAGCCAAATTTGCATCTTTAGCTAGAAAAGTTGAGGTACTAGAATTGAAAAAGAGTGGTCAATTAAACTCTATTGAAAACATTGTGTGTCAAATCTGTGAAACAAATGAACACTCAACCAATAACTGTCCAACCTTGCCTTCTTTTAAGAAATGTCTCTATGAACAAGCTCATGCTTTAAATAGTTTCCAAAGGCCCAACCATAACCCATACTCACAAACATACAATCCTGGTTGGAGAAATCACTTAAATTTCAGTTGGAAGAGTGACAATGCACAAACTTCACCACCACAGTTCCAAGCACACCATAATTTCTAAAATTATCATGGATATGCACCTCCTTATGCTCCATGTCCTACAAGAAAGTTTGAGGAAACTTTGTATGCATTCATTGAAAAGCAAGAGACAATCAACACTCAACTTGCTCAAAACATGACAGATTTTAAAGATACTCTTGCAAAATTAACATCTACTCTCAGTTTCCAAGAGAAAGGTAAGTTTCCATCTCAACCACAACAAAATCCTAAGGGGCAATACAATGCAAATGCAAGTAGTTCCCGAAGCCAACACATGGATCAAGTCAAATCAGTCACTACTCTACGCAGTGGTAAGGTTATTGAAAAACCCTCTCTTGAACCTTATGAGAAAGATGATGAGTCAATTTCTAAGGGAAAGGAAGGGGTTGAATCTGAAAATTGCAAAGAAACGACTGATTCTCTGCCAGCACTTCCATTTTATCATGCCATGACCAATCAGGAAGAAATCGAGAATGAAAAAGGCATCGAAAAGGTTGATGCGAATCTTTTATCAAAAGTGACAACAGATTCGACACCCGACATTACACCAATCGATGATTACTTTCCTGATAGATCTCTACTTTCTGTTAATTCAATGCCTTGGTTTGCTAAAAATATCAATTTTCTTGCTTCAGGATTTTTGCCAACTCATTGGAGTATTGAAGACAAAAGAAAATTTTTTAGCAACGAGCAAAATTTTTATTGGGATGACCCTTACTTATTCACTTATTGTCCTGATCAAATATTTCAAAAATGCATTCTCGACAATGAGGTAAGTAATTTCATTAAATTTTGTTACTCTAAGGCATGTGGGGATCATTTCTCATCAAAAAAGAGGATTGTAGAAATCTTACAAAGTGAATTTTACTGGCCCATCATATTCAAGGAGTCAGATGCATTCCGCAAAAACTGTGAAAATTGTCAGAAGGTGGGATTTATTTCAAAACACAGAGAGTCTTTAGATAATCTTCTATTGACTCTTAAGTCTCATCATAGTCGAGATAAGCATCGTGTAATTCATGACTTATGAACCCATTTTTATAAAGAACATACTTGACTTAGTCTTGGGAATCTGACTAAAAAAGACCCTGTTTTCCAGTTTTTAAGAAAACTGGATGGGAAGCCTATCCCCGACCCATTGAGGGCGTTTAAGCTGTTCTTGGACGTAAAACCAAGGGAAGATGTGAGCCACATTCACAACTGCGATTTGAATTTTTTTTGTTTGTAAAAACTTGTGTCTTTTGGTTTTATTATTGTGTTTTGTTATTTCTTATTTTTGTTTTAGTGTGTTTCAGGTTTTGTCAGTGTTCGTTATTTCAGGTGATATCTTCTACACTCTATCTTTCTACCTTAGAACATTGAGGACAATGTCTCGTTTTGGTTGGGGGGAGAGGGTAGTAGTTGATAAAAAAAAATTGTTTTTTATTTCATAAAGCATGTGCATAATTGTTGTTACTAGGATGACAGAGTAAAGGAGTTCTTTTGTTAAAGTGACTCTTGAGACGCATCTTAGTAACCATTCTTAACAAGGTCTATTATAATACTTCCTGAAATATTTAGATTTACAAACTCTCGCAATGTTACCACTTAATTCTGCTCGTATACTTATTTAACATGCATTCTTAAACCTAAATTTACACACACACACTTTAACATATGATTGTGGGTTGCATATTGGATTATTACATTATTTATGTTCTTTTGTTAAAGGTAACAACTAAGGGAAAGGGATTGTATATAATTAAGCAAAAAAAAAAAACATGAAAAACAAGAAAAAAAGAAAAAAGAAAAAAAAAGGAAAAACATGATGATAATAAAAAGTAGATAAGTTTGGTTTCGTAGCCTCCCTAACCTAAGCAATTAAGCCCGAAGGGGTGTTTTAACACCTAATACCCTAAAGTCAACTGACTTGGGAGCTATTGGCCCAACACTTGTTACATGGGTTGAGGAGAAAAGCTTAAGGGAATCAAACATTGCACTATCTACATATCAGTATCTACGACCCGAGTTACTAAACTCGTAGGGGTGTCTTAACACCTAATGCCCTAAGACCAACTGGTCTGGGAGTCATTAGCTGAAAGCTCGTTAAATGGGTTAAAGATGCATGGTGTTTTTAAATTATATGTATATTTTTTTTTTAAAAGCTCGTTACATGGGTTAAAGATGCATGGTGTTTTTAAATTATATGTATATTTTAAAAAAAAAAAAAAATACTAATCCCAACCCAAGGAAGTTAACCTTAAACATTAGAACAAAAATTTTGTTTTCTTCCAAGAAAAGCCCCATACTTATATGTTGATACATTGAGCACAAAAGAAAGGTTTATTAATATCTTGTTAAGAGGTATTGAGCAGATATATAAATTTAATGAGGGTTTGTTTATCTGGATAGATTCATGGAAGTTAAATGATGAATACCTTGCTTTGTGGAATTTGCAAATTGTTTTAATGCTTTGATTACTAGGGACTAGTAATAAGCTGGTTGGGAGGTGTGATTAGTACTTAAAAGTGCATTTTTGTCATGGTTTTATATCATCATTTTGCACTTGAAGTATCAATAACTCCTTAACCAAAGCATGTTTTATAATAATATATCTAATAATGTAAGATACCTTTAATTTATGGTAAATGTTCATTTTAAATGCAGGCTGCTTGACCGCTTTTTATGATCGGCTTGTTTTAACTCGCAAGTGCACGAGTGTGCGATGTAGCAATTAACTCGGTAAGATCGAGGTCATATCCACAGAGAGCTAGATCTGGAAATTAAGCTAAGTAACAAAAAAAAACTCAAGAGAAATTAAATTAACAATAACTTGGTTGAAAATAATTGATGGATTTGTTTTCAAAGATAAAAAAAAATGTAAATAGATTTTAAATGACAAGAAAAGTAAGTCTTGGTCCAAATCAATTTTAATGGTGATGTATTGGTGATTTCTTCAACATATATAAGATAACTCAACCTAATCTCAACGATGGTGATATTAGATCGGAAGATATTACAATGAAGATTAGAAAGATGAAGATTGATTATTGCTTAAGAATGAATAAGTACTTTCATATTAAGTAAGACATTGAATCAAGCAATCTCTATACCAAAACTAAAGTTTGTGCATAAAAATTCAAGATTATAACATTACCTAAATGATTTCTAAAATTTCTTTACAATAATAAATCATTCATGAAGAAAATAAGAAGATAAACATTAAGATTCATTCATATCCTAAAGAACTTACCTCAATCACCATTATCCTTGATTTGGATCCAAGAAAGAGTTTAGCCAACCATGATTATATATAAGAACACTTCAATAAACATGAAAGAACTTGAATCCAACTGAAAAAATAAGTTTTACAAACTAAAGAACCGAAATCTATAAAGAAGAACACAATACAATTTCAGAAAAAATTCGGACACAAATCTGACTCTAACTTTGGACAGCAATTCGACCCTCTTAGAAGCTTTTTTTGGAGAAGTCTATTAGAGACATATTTATAGACAATTCTGTCACCTTTCCAGATCATTAAAGAAAAGCTCATTTGGACACCTGAGTCAAAAGTTATGGGCAAAACACCGAAAGGTGTTCTGAAAAATCAAATCAAGACAGCTTTACAACTACTTTGGTGCACGTTTTTCTTCCTCATTTATGAGGTGTCTCCTTCTTCTTTTTGACCCAAAATAATGTTAAAATATCCCCTCCAGCTTTCCATCCATGTGCTTGCCTTCTTGGATCAATGGATTACCCAAAATAAATCAATTGTTATTTGTTGTGTGGACATGTAAGATCATGGATTGTGTTTGGGTTGATTTGAAGGTTGATTTGGGGCTGATTTTTGGGCTGAATTTGAGCATCAAATAAGTATACAAATGTACTTATTATTTGGGCTAAGATTGACATTGAAACCTTGAGTGTTTAATGGTTGAAGTTTGCACACAACATAAGGCAAGTTTGGGCTTGAAATAAATCATATGATATTCTTTTCTAGAATTGGAATAGAATTGATTTTTGGGACAAATTTGGAGCACTTATTTGAACCAAGATTTGCTTCAATCTTCAACTAAATATCTCTTCAATTCTTTGTTCTGAATTCCGACGTTGAATTTTCTGAATTAATTCATTTAAGCTCCAAAAACCTATCAAAACATTAAAACAAACTTCATTACTAAAAAACACATCAATTATTATAAAAACAACCAAATAAAAACAATAAATACATATGTAGAACAAGAGACTTAATGACACTTTTGATGCACAATCACACCCCCCAACTTAGATTTTGCTAGTCCTCAAGCAAAACAAAACATAAAACCTTTAAAATAAAAATAATAATAATAACAACCATAATTAGGCTCGATTCATCACACTTGAAGGACCTATCATGCAAACATTGGTATCTTTAACTTAGTGTACACAATAGCAAATAAAGAAAAATAAGCATACTCACATTCTCTAAATCAAACATCCATACAAAATTTCCAAATTCAGTCATATTTATCGTGCAACCAACATAATTGATTCATACGAAAACTCAACTTGTAATCTTCCATTCTCACCAACACAAACAAGGTAGCAAACTAGAGAAATATCTATATATTTTCTTTCTTTGTTTTTTCTTTCTTTGTTTTTTTTTTTTTTGAAGATATGATTTATTTTTTGTCTTTAAGTAGTCACTTCCCTTTTGACGCGAATACAAACATTTGTGATGAATGCACCCGGTTACTCACAAAGTCACAAACTTAAAGTGCTTTGCATACTCATATTTTAAGCTGCCGTTTGACGTAAAGATAAACATTTGTGATGAATACCCCTAGTTACTGAGCAACTCAAAACATTGGAGTAGATAGAACTTTGTACACATTTATTTATTTATTCGTATAATAATTATTACTCTATTTACTTAAACCTTGTTTAGGACTGGATCAAAAGGGATAATCACAAGTAAAGCATCATACTCATCTTTCATGCATAATCACACAACTCACACAACTTTTACAAGAAAAGATGTATTTCAGTAATCTTAAAAAAAAAGTATGCTATATCTTGCTTTATAAGATATTATCTATCCCAAATTAAAGTATGCAATGTTCAACATAATAATGAATCCAAAAATGTAATGATGATCCTAAACAAGTCTCATTCACATACGAATGCAAGTTTTTTTTTTTTTTAACAAGCATGGTTATCTCAAGCATTCAACATAATGAAATATCTAAAATTAAGTTTTACATTATCCTCAATGTAAAAGAGAAAGAGAAGAAAAGTATAAAGATTAGAAAATTGTTACTCCCCTTCTGTTTTCAAGGATGAATGTCTGATTGAATTGGGCATGAGCTGACTTCTTGCTTGATTTTTTTTTAACCTGCATATCACAACTAAAAGAAAACATTGATGTTTTTTTTTTTTTTTGAAAATAAATAACCTCACACCCCCCAACTTAAAATAATGCATTGTCCCGAATGCATGAACACGAAAATATAAGAGATGGAAGAAAGAAGAAAAAATAATAAAAATGAAAAATAAAAATAAAAATAAAATAAAAATAAAAACTCATTACTTCTAATACTACAATGGTATTGGATCTTGAAGATCCAATGTCTCAACTTCAGCCACAACATTTTCAAGATAAGGTTTCAATCGATGACCATTTACTTTGAAAATATTTCCATTCTTGGGATTTTCTACCTCAAATGCACCATGCTCAGAGATGGATTTAATCACAAATGGACCATTCCATTTTGTCCTCAACTTCCCAGGAAAGAGATGTAATCATGAATTATACAAGAGAACCTTTTGACCAACATGAAAGGATTTTCTAAGAATATGTTTATCATGCAAAGTTTTCATCTTATGTTTTGAAATTTTTGCATTTTCAAATGCATCATTTCTCAACTCCTCTAATTCATCCAATTGAAGCTTTCTATTTTTGCCAACCTCGTTTTCATTGTCATTGAATTGCCGAATAGCCCAATATGCACGGTGCTCAATCTCAACAAGGAGATGACAAGGCTTTCCATAAACTAGCCTATAAGGAGACATTCCTAAAGAGGTCTTATAAGCAGTGCGATATGCCCACAAAGCATCAACTAGTCGTAGGGACCAATCTTTACGGTTTGGATTGACTGTTTTCTCTAAAATATTCTTGATCTCCCTATTTGCCAATTCAGCTTGGCCACTAGTCTGTGGGTGATAGGGGGTACTGACCTTGTGAATTACACCATATTTTCTCATCAAAATCCCAACGGGCTTGTTACAAAAATGTTTTTCCCCATCACTAATCATAGCCCGGGGCATGCCAAAACGAGAGAAAATATTTTCTTTCAAGAATTTGACCACAACTCGATGGTCATTGGTTCGAGATGCAATGGCTTCCACCCATTTAGACACATAATCAACAGCAACAAGGATGAATTGGTAACCAAATGAACTTGGAAAAGGTCCCATGAAATCAATCCCCCAACAATCAAATATTTCCAAAACAAGGATGGGGTTAAGGGGCATCATGTTACGCCTAGTGAGGCTACCTAGTCGTTGGCATCGGTCACATGCAACACAGAAGGCATGAACATCTTTAAACATGGTAGGCCAATAAAAACCACACTGCAAGATTTTGGCAATGGTTTTCTTGGAAGAGAAATGCCCACCACAGGCTAATGCATGACAAAAATTAATGACCCTTGGAATTTCATGATCAGGGATGCACCGCCTAATAATTTGGTCAGGACAATATTTAAATAGGTAGGGGTCATCCCAAAAAAAGGTGCGCACATTGCGCAAGAATTTTTGTTTGTCAAGTTTAGACCAATGAGAAGGAATTTGACTTGTGGCTAGGTAATTTGCTATGTCAGCATACCATGGAGAACCAATGTAAGAGACAGTACCTGCACAAAATAAATTTTCATCAGCAAAGAGTTCATTTATTGGAGATTCATCAATTATGGTCTTATAGCTTGAAAGACGAGACAAATGATCAGCCACTACATTCTCTACTCCCTTTTTATCTCGAATTTCAATGTTAAACTCTTGGAGTAGGAGGATCCATCGAATCAAACGTGGTTTGGCATCTTGTTTTGTGAGCAAATATTTCAATGCTGCATGATCAGTGAAAACAATAACAAGAGATCCAACCAAATAAGACCTAAACTTGTCTAATGCAAAGACCACATCTAAGAGTTCTTTTTCAGTTGTAGTGTAATTCAATTGAGCATCATTCAAAGTCTTGCTAGCATAATATATGACATGAGGTTTCTTGTCTTTTCTTTGCCCTAAAACAGCCCCAACCGCAAAATCACTAGCATCACACATCAGTTCAAATGGTAAAGACCAATCAGGAGCTTGTATGATTGGTGTAGTTGTCAACAACCCTTTAAGCTTTTCAAAAGCTTCTTGACATTTTGATGTCCAATCAAATGGGACATCTTGTGACAACAAGTTACACAATGGTTTGGCAATGATACTAAAAGAATGAATGAATCTTCGATAAAAACCAGCATGTCCTAAAAAGGATCTCACATCTTTCACAGTCTTAGGGGTAGTTAATTTTTGAATGACTTTCACTTTTGACTTATCTACCTCTATCCCTTTTGAAGAGACAATGTGACCTAAAACAATGCCATGTGTCACCATAAAATGACACTTCTCCCAATTGAGTACAAGATTGCTCTCTTCACACCTTTCAAGAACTTTTTCTAGATTCATTAGACACAACTCATAAGAATCCCCATAAACTGAAAAATCATCCATGAAAACTTCCAAAAAATTTTCCACCATGTCACTAAAGATACTCATCATACACCTTTGAAAAGTGGCTGGTGCATTACACAAACCAAATGGCATTCTTCTATAAGCATAAGTACCAAAAGGACAAGTGAAAGTGGTTTTTTCTTGGTCTTCTAAAGAAATCTCAATTTGGTTGTAACCTGAGTATCCATCCAGAAAACAATAGAAAGCTCTTCCAGCTACTCTTTCAAGCACTTGGTCTAAAAATGGAAGCGGAAAATGGTCCTTCCTAGTCACCATGTTCAATTTACGATAATCAATGCACATACGCCATCCAGTTTGGATTCTAGTTGGTACCAGCTCATTATTTTCATTCTTCACTACCGTGACTCCAGATTTTTTTGGGACAACTTGGGTTGGACTAACCCATTTTGAGTTTGCAATAGGGTAAATGATACCTGCATCAAGTAGCTTAAGCACTTCACCTCTCACTACTTCCTTCATGTTTGGGTTCAATCGTCTTTGCATTTGCCTCACAGATTTAGCCTCTTCTTCAAGATAGATTCTATGTGTACATAAAAGAGGGCTAATTCCTTTCAAGTCAGTAATTTTCCACCCAATTGCTTTCTTGTGTTTTCTTACCACTCTCAAAAGTTAGTGTTCTTGCTCTATGCTAAGTTTTGATGAGATCACAATAGGATATGATTCATCTTCCCCTAGAAATGCATACTTAAGATCACTCGGTAAAGGCTTCCTTTCTAGTTTATCAGGCTGGACAAGAGATTCCTCAACTTTCACTTGGGGTGAAATCAAAGGCTCAAATGATGGGGTCCATTGACCTATTGACATAATAGGCATTGGATCTAGATAAGTCTCGAGTTCTCTTACTTCCTCATCAACACATTCCAAAGAACAAAATCTTTCATCATGAATTAAAGTTCTCTCCAATGGATCCTTGATCCACACTCTCTCAAAGTGTTCTTGACAAACTGTTTGGATGAAATCTACCTCTCTAATGTCCTCATGTTCCCCGATTTGTTTGGAGACATTGAATATGTTCATCTCCACAGTCATATTCCCAAAAGACAATTTCATCACCCCATTCCTACAGTTAATTAAGGCATTGGATGTAGCTAGGAAAGGTCTCCCTAAGATGACTGGGATGGGGGCATTAGAACCTTGAATTGGTGCGGTGTCTAATACTACAAAATCAACAGGAAAGTAGAATTTATCTACTTGGACCAACACATCCTCAACGATACCCCTGGGAATCTTGATTGACCTATCAGCTAATTGAAGGGTGATTCGAGTAGGCTTGATTTCTCCTAAACCTAATTGTTCGTAAACAGTGTAGGGTATTAAATTCACACTTGCTTCTAAATCCAACAAAGCTTGATCTATCTTATGACTTCCAATAATGCATGAAATGGTAGGACAACCAGGATCTTTGTATTTGGGAGGGGTCTTAAACTGGATGATGGCACTAGCATGTTCAGTTAGAAAGGCTCTTTCTTTCACATTCAATCTCCTTTTGACTGTGCATAAATCCTTAAGAAACTTTGCATAAGATGGAACTTGTTTAATTGCATCAAGGAGTGGAATATTGACTTTCACTTGTTTGAACAATTCATAGATTTCTGAGTTCATAAGATCTTGCTTAGGTTTCCCTAACCTTTGTGGAAATGGTGCTTTAGGAACAAATTCTAAGTCACTCACTTTGACTTCAATTTTTCTTGAATCATCTCCTTTCTCACTCATCTCTTTCTCATTTAGCTCACCTTCTTTATCTCTCAAACTCTCATTTGTCACTTGTGTTTTGATTCCCTCTTCACTTTCCCTAGATTTCTCCTCCACAATACCTTTAGGAATCCTAAAACCTACACCTTTGTCAACAACCTTTCCACTTCTAAGGGTAGTGATGGCTTGAACTTGTTCATGGTTTGAAGGTTCACTAGGTGAGGATTCACTCATGTGTACCTGACCTCTAGGATTGGGCATTGGTTGAGCTGGGATTTTTCCCTTCTCTTGAATGCTTAGTGATTGAGTCAACTTAGTTAGTTGACTTCGAATGTCATCTAAGGTCCTATTGGTTTGGTCTTGGAATTTGTAAACTTGGTTGTTGATTCCTCCTTGCGTTTGCATGAATTGTTGAAGAGTATCCTCTAAGGATCTCTTATGAGGTGGTTGGTATGTGTTATGTGTGGGAGCATGAAATGGTTGGGGTGGAGGTTGAAATGTTTGAGGTACTGAAGAGCCCTCATTTCTCCATCCAAAATTTGGGTGGTTCCTCCATCCAGGATTATAGGTCTCAGAGTAGGGATTGCCTACTTGGTTTGGAAATGGCTTTCTAACATTACTTGAATCAAAAGTTTGGCCATATAGCACTTCCTTGAAGGCTGGAATGGTAGGACATTCAGTTGTCCTATGCCCTTTGCTTTCACAAACAACACAACTTTCCTCTTGTTGTTCACTTATGACATGCACTTTTTTAATCTCAAGAGACTCTACTTTCCTAGCCAATGAGGCTAATCTAGCATTGAGGTCATTAGTCTCTTTCAATTGAAACTTCCCACTTGAATGAGAAATGGTGTTTCTAGACTCAACATGAACTGGGAGAGAAGTCTCCCATTGCTTTGTGTTTTCAGCCAATTGATCAAAAAAATCAAAGGCCTCACTTGGTTCTTTGTCATAAAACTCACCATTACACATGGTTGACACTAGCTTTTTAAAATCTACGGTAAGAGAGTCATAAAAGAAACTCACTAACCTCCACATCTCAAAACCATGATGAGGGCATGCATTTAACAAGTCTTTGAACCTTTCCCAAGCTTGGTGAAATGACTCATTTGGACTACAAGAAAAATTCATCATTTGACGTTGTAAAGCTGCTGTCCTATGAGTGGGGAAGTATTTTTTCAAAAATTCAGCTTGCATTTCTCTCCATGTACCTATAGACCTAGGACGCAAGGAGTTTAGCCAAAGCTTGGCTTTATCCTTTAGAGAGAATGGGAACAATTTAAGCCGAATGGTTTCCTCTGTGCATGTTCTATCAATAAAAGTATTACATACCTCTTCAAAGTCTTTAATGTGTATGTATGGATTTTCAGAATCCATACCATGAAATGTGGGAAGAAGTTGAATCATGCCCGGTTTCAAATTGAAAGCTTGTTGGTTAAGAGGTAATATAATACACGAAGGTGTACTTTGTCTAGCCGGGTGAAGATACTCTCTAAGAGTTCGAAAATTAGGTTGATCATTGAATTGTGGAGGTCCATTACCTTGAACACTCCCTTCACCCTCTACATCTTCAACATTAGCCATGATAAAATAATAATAATAAAAATAATAATAATATAACAATTATATGAAAATGAAAGGAAAGGAAAGAAAAAAAATGCAAATAAAAGTAATAGCTCAAAAATAAAAATACAACAAATTAAGAAATTCACTCTCCAACTAATAAGCACTATTAACAACAATAAACATTAAAAGACAATTATAAGAAGCTTGAATAAAAAGGCGGTGATACCGGCCAAGCACTTTAGACAATAAATATAAGAAAAATAACAACAATAAACATTAAAAAATAATTATAACAAACATGAATAAACAAAAGGCGGTAATACCGGCCAAGCACTTCAAACAATAAATATAAGAAAAATAATCATAACAAAACAACAAAATAAAAAGGAAATAAACAAGAGGCGGTAATACCGACCAAGCACTTCAAACAATAAATATAAGAAAAATAACAACAACAAATATTAAAAGATAATTATAACAAGCATGAATAAAAAGGCGGTAATACCGGCCAAGCACTTTAGACAATAAATAAAAACAATATCAACTAAATAAAATGAAATAAACAAGAAAAATATTAGCAACTAATAAGAATAGACAATAAAATAAAAATGGTTGAACCAACCAAAATCCAACAATTAATAGTCCAGTCCACAGTCCAATATCCGGAACGTTAAGGTAAAATTTTTTTTTAGGCGGTAAAACCAGCCAATTGAATTTTTTTTATATGATTTTTTTTAGTTTTCCAATAATCAAATCTAAATTTGTTACCTTTGCTTGCTAGCTCCCCGACAACGGCGCCAAAATTGCTTGACCGCTTTTTATGATCGGCTTGTTTTAACTCGCAAGTGCACGAGTGTGCGATGTAGCAATTAACTCGGTAAGATCGAGGTCATATCCACAGAGAGCTAGATCTGGAAATTAAGCTAAGTAACAAAAACAAACTCAAGAGAAATTAAATTAACAATAACTTGGTTGAAAATAATTGATGGATTTGTTTTCAAAGATAAAAAAAAATGTAAATAGATTTTAAATGACAAGAAAAGTAAGTCTTGGTCCAAATCAATTTTAATGGTGATGTATTGGTGATTTCTTCAACATATATAAGATAACTCAACCTAATCTCAACGATGGTGATATTAGATCGGAAGATATTACAATGAAGATTAGAAAGATGAAGATTGATTATTGCTTAAGAATGAATAAGTACTTTCATATTAAGTAAGACATTGAATCAAGCAATCTCTATACCAAAACTAAAGTTTGTGCATAAAAATTCAAGATTATAACATTACCTAAATGATTTCTAAAATTTCTTTACAATAATAAATCATTCATGAAGAAAATAAGAAGATAAACATTAAGATTCATTCATATCCTAAAGAACTTACCTCAATCACCATTATCCTTGATTTGGATCCAAGAAAGAGTTTAGCCAACCATGATTATATATAAGAACACTTCAATAAACATGAAAGAACTTGAATCCAACTGAAAAAATAAGTTTTACAAACTAAAGAACCGAAATCTATAAAGAAGAACACAATACAATTTCAGAAAAAATTCGGACACAAATCTGACTCTAACTTTGGACAGCAATTCGACCCTCTTAGAAGCTTTTTTTGGAGAAGTCTATTAGAGACATATTTATAGGCAATTCTGTCACCTTTCCTGATCATTAAAGAAAAGCTCATTTGGACACCTGAGTCAAAAGTTATGGGCAAAACACCGAAAGGTGTTCTGAAAAATCAAATCAAGACAGCTTTACAACTACTTTGGTGCACGTTTTTCTTCCTCATTTATGAGGTGTCTCCTTCTTCTTTTTGACCCAAAATAATGTTAAAATATCCCCTCCAGCTTTCCATCCATGTGCTTGCCTTCTTGGATCAATGGATTACCCAAAATAAATCAATTGTTATTTGTTGTGTGGACATGTAAGATCATGGATTGTGTTTGGGTTGATTTGAAGGTTGATTTGGGGTTGATTTAGGGCTGATTTGGGGCTGATTTTTGGGCTGAATTTGAGCATCAAATAAGTATACAAATGTACTTATTATTTGGGCTAAGATTGACATTGAAACCTTGAGTGTTTAATGGTTGAAGTTTGCACACAACATAAGGCAAGTTTGGGCTTGAAATAAATCATATGATATTCTTTTCTAGAATTGGAATAGAATTGATTTTTGGGACAAATTTGGAGCACTTATTTGAACCAAGATTTGCTTCAATCTTCAACTAAATATCTCTTCAATTCTTTGTTCTGAATTCCGACGTTGAATTTTCTGAATTAATTCATTTAAGCTCCAAAAACCTATCGAAACATTAAAACAAACTTCATTACTAAAAAACACATCAATTATTATAAAAACAACCAAATAAAAACAATAAATACATATGTAGAACAAGAGACTTAATGACACTTTTGATGCACAATCACAGGCCTATCACATAAATGAAAAGATTGATTGATGACTTTAAGAACTTAAATTGCAAGGATAAAGAGATGGTCAAACTTAGAAAAGAGATGTCGGTGCAATCCAAACCGGAACACTGTTCGGTAATTGGATCATATCTGGAGCTACAGATCTCAGATTTAGGTCCAATTTATATGGATGGAAATGTAAGACATTGGCCTACAACTTTGATATGGAGCCCAAGATCTAAAAAGGCCATTATCAAGTCCAAATTGTAGCAACAACAAAGAAGCCCGAATCTGTCTTCCAGCCCGAGCACTGTTCGGTATTTTGGCCATATCTGGAGTTCTAGAAGTCCAAATGAGCTGAATTGTTTACACAAGAAAGCTGAGACAATTTCCTACAACTTTCATGTTGCAACTGGCTCCAATTTTGACGTTATCAATGACGTTTTGGGCAGACAAGAGAAGATAAAGATTGTCACCAAGTCAAAAGTTGGCCACCCACTTATCAATTAGTCATCAAATCAATAGTTCTCAATTTTGGCCTATAAAAGGAGGCATTTGCCATGCATTTAGGCATCTTGGTTTCCAGATCAAGATCATGCTCTTCCTTTCTCTCTTTGTATTTTTTGTAATGTTTATGCTTTGCTTTCATTAATATTAAGTTTATGCTTTTCATTTCCTTTCCTTTACTTAGTTAGCTTTTATGTTCTTATTTTGTTTATTTATTTTGCTTTCTTTCATTATGTCTAGCTAAGTTAGTTATGTTAAGGTGAAAAGGTTACACTAATTAATATGGACTTTAATGTTTGATACTAACATGTTTTATATTTGTTATCTTGTTCACTCTTTAATACTTTGCTTGTTAAATGACTAATCTTGATTTATGTTGTATAACACTTGGTACAACAAATGCTTGGCACTTTCATAGCCCATAATGTATGGTATAACCGACACCTGAGCTATGAAAGGAACTTGATTTGTTGTTAACATAAGTTATAATCATGAATGCTTGACGAGATTTACAAGTATTAGCATTAATTGAATAAGATGACTAATGTAATCATGTTAACAATATATAATCTGATTGGAACCTCCTTTGTGTGTGGTTTCCAATTCAATAATAAGAGTTTATACTATACTTGTTTGATATACCATTAGTGGAACCTCTAACCTTGACATTTGTTATTATTCTTGTTTAATCCTTACATTAATATTTCATCTCTAAGTTCTCATCATCATCA
The DNA here is from genome assembly GCA_026413675.1 of Populus pruinosa. Lineage (NCBI taxonomy): Eukaryota > Viridiplantae > Streptophyta > Magnoliopsida > Malpighiales > Salicaceae > Populus > Populus pruinosa. The sequence continues at coordinate 11,500,666 of CM048604.1, read as the reverse complement.
TCTTCTTCTTCTTCTCTTTCTTTATTATTATTATTATTATTATTATTATTATTATTATTATTATTATTATTACTACTACTACTACTACTATTATTATTATTATTATTGTTGTTGTTGTTGTTGTTGTTGTTTATAATTTGTACAATTAACCTCCCTGTGGTTCGACCCCGGTCTTGCCGGGTTATTTATTACTTCGACACTCCTGCACTTGGGAGAAGACATCAATCTTTTAGTCGTGTCACATACCATTAGTGGATCCTCTAACCTTGACATTTGTTATTATCATTGTTTAATCGTTACATTAATATTCCATCTCAAAGTTCTCTTCTTCTTCTTCTTCTTCTCCTTCTTTTTCTTTATTATTATTATTATTATTATTATTATTATTACTACTACTACTATATTATTATTATTATTATTATTATTATTATTATTATTGTTATTACTATTATTATTATTGTTGTTGTTGTTGTTGTTGTTGTTGTTGTTGTTGTTGTATTATTGTTATTTATAATTTGTACAATTAACCTCCCTATGGTTCGATCCCGGTCTTGCCGGGTTATTTATTACTTCGACACTCCTGCACTTGGGAGAAGACATCAATCTTTTAGTCTTGTCAAGTTTTTGGCGTCGTTGCCGGGGAGGTAACTTCTTGTATAAATTATAGTAATTTTATTTTCTCTTTTCACTTTTCTTGTATATATAACTTTGTTTCTTTTCTCTTGTTTCTTCTTCTTTTGTTTTCTTCTTCTTTTTATTCTATTCCTACACGTGCATGAGAGTGTGGTCACGTACATCAAGTGGTAGACTTTGTAGGGTATCCTCATCATTTTCAGAAAATATGGCCGAAGAAGATAATCAATCACTTCACAATGAGAATAATGAGAATAACCGTGCTAGAACACTTAGAGACCATATGAATCCCACAAGAACAAGGGCACCATCATGCATAGTTTTTCCTCCCGATGCATCTCATTTTAATTTTAAACCAGGTATTATTCAACTTTTACCTTCTTTTCATAGGTTAAAATTGGAAAATCCATACTTGCATTTAAGGGAATTCGAGGAGGTCTGCAACACATATAATAATTTAAATTGTAGCATGAACACCATCAGATTAAAGCTTTTTCCTTTTTCATTAAAAGATAAAGCTAAAACATGGCTATAAAATTTGAGACCGGGATCCATTCGTGCTTGGGATGAAATGCAACAACAGTTTTTGAAGAAGTTTTTTCCATCTAACAAAACAAACTCTTTCAAAAGACAAATCACTACATTCACTCAAAAACCAGGAGAACCATTTTACCAATGTTGGAATAGGTATCGAGACTTGCTTAGTACGTACCCTCATCATGGTTTTGAAACATGGAGATTGGTTTCACATTTCTATGAAGGGTTAACACCTAAAGATAGGCAAATGGTTGAATTGATTTGCAATGGAACTTTTGAAGATAAAAACCCTGATGAAGCAATGGAGTACTTAGACTTGTTAGCTGAAAATGCTCAAAATTAAGACACCGCGGGTACTTATGAGGCACCGAGTAAAACTCAACCTCATACATCTAGTGGAGGTCTGTACAACCTTAGGAAAGATCATGACCTTCAAGCCAAGTTTGCATGTTTAGCTAGAAAAGTCGAGGCACTAGAATTGAAAAAGAGTGGTCAATTAAAATCTGTTGAAAACATTGTGTGTCAAATCTGTGAAACAAATGAACACTCAACCAATGATTGTCCAACCTTGCCTTCTTTTAAGGAATGTCTCCATGAACAAGCCCATGCTTTAAACAGTTTCCAAATGCCCAACCACAACCCATACTTACAAATATACAACCCTAGTTGGAGAAATCACTCAAATTTCAGTTGGAAGAGTGATACTAACAATGTACAAACTTCACAATCACCATTTCAAGCACACTATATGATTAGTACTTAAAAGTGCATTTTTATCATGGTTTTATATCATCATTTTGCACTTGAAGTATTAATAACTCCTTAACTAAAATATGTTTTATAATAATATATCTAATAATATAAGATACCTATAATTTGTGGTAAATGCCTATTTTTAATGCAGGCCTATCACATAAATGAAAGGATTGATTGATGACTTGAAGAACTTAAATTACAAGGATAAAGAGATGGTCAAACTTAGAGAAGAGATGTCGGTGCAATCCAAACCGGAACAATGTTCGGTAATTGGGTCATATCTGGAGCTACAGATCTCAGATTTAGGTCCAATTTATATGGATGGAAAGGTAAGACATAGGCCTACAACTTTCATATGGAGCCCAAGATCTAAAAAGTCCATTTTCAAGTCCAAATTGTAGCAACAACAAAGAAGCCCGAATCTGTCTTCCAGCCCGAGCACTGTTTGGTATTTTAGCCATATCTGGAGTTATAGAAGTCCAAATGAGCTGAATGTTTTACACAAGAAAGCTGAGACAATTGCCTACAACTTTCATGTTACAACTAGCTCTAATTTTGACGTTATCGATGACGTTTTGGGCAGACAAGAGAAGATAAGGATTGTCACCAAGTCAAAAGTTGGCCACCCACTTATCAATTAGTCATCAAATCAATAGTTCCTAATTTTGGCCTATAAAAGGAGGCATTTACCATGAATTTAGGCATCTTGGTGTTCAGATCAAGATCATGCTCTTCCTTTCTCTCTTTGTATTTTTTGTAATGTTTATGCTTTACTTTCATTAATATCAAGTTTATGCCTTTCATTTCCTTTCCTTTACTTAGTTAAGTTTTATGTTCTTATTTTGTTTATTTGTTTTTCTTTCTTTCATTATGTCTAGCTAAGTTAATTATGTCAAGGTGAAAAGGTTACACTAATGGTGGAAGAATAAGTATAGTGTAAACTTAATATGGACCTTAATGTTTGATACTAACATGTTTTATATTTGTTATCTTGTTCACTCTTTAATACTTTGCTTGTTAAATGACTAATCTTAATTTATGTTGTATAACACTTGGTACAACAAATGCTTGGCACTTCCATAGCCCATAATGTATGGTATAACCGACACCTGAGCTATGAAAGGAACTTGATTTGTTGTTAACATAAGTTATAATCATGAATGCTTGATGAGATTTACAAGTATTAGCATTAATTGAATAAGATGACTAATGTAATCATGTTAACAATATATAATCTGATTGGAACCTCCTTTGTGTGTGGTTTCCAATTCAATACTAAGAGTTTATACTATACTTGTTTGATATACCATTAGTGGAACCTCTAACCTTGACATTTGTTATTATTATTGTTTAATCCTTACATTAATTTTCCATCTTCAAGTTCTCATCATCTTCTTCTTCTTCTCTTTCTTTATTACTACTACTACTACTACTACAACTACTATTATTATTATTATTATTATTATTATTATTATTATTATTATTATTATTACTACTACTACTACTACTACTACTACTATTGTTGTCTATAATTTGTACAATTAACCTCCCTATGGTTCGACCCCGGTCTTGCCGGGTTATTTATTACTTCGACACTCCTGCACTTGGGAGAAGACATCAACCTTTTCGTCGTGTCAAGTTTTTAGCTGATGAATACCTTGCTTTGTGAAATTTGCAAATTGTTGTAACGCTTTGATTACTAGGGACTAGTAATAAGCTGGTTGAGGGGTGTGATTAGTACTTAAAAGTGCATTTTTATCAAGGTTTTATATCATCATTTTGCACTTGAAGTATTAATAACTCCTTAACTAAAATATGTTTTATAATAATATATCTAATAATATAAGATACCTATAATTTGTGGTAAATGTCTATTTTTAATGCAGGCCTATCACATAAATGAAAGGATTGATTGATGACTTGAAGAACTTAAATTGCAAGGATAAAGAGATGGTCAAACTTAGAGAAGAGATGTCGGTGCAATCCAAACCAGAACACTGTTCGGTAATTGGGTCATATCTGGAGCTACAGATCTCAGATTTAGGTCCAATTTATATGGATGGAAAGGTAAGATATAGGCCTACAACTTTCATATGGAGCCCAAGATCTAAAAAGGCCATTTTCAAGTCCAAATTATAGCAACAACAAAGAAGCCCGAATCTATCTTAAGTAGTGTGTTTTTCAACCCTACCTCTCTTTTGAGTGCGTCTTTCAGCACTCACCTCTTAAGTAGTGTGACACGACTAAAAGGTTGATGTCTTCTCCCAAGTGCAGGAGTGTCGAAGTAATAAATAACCCGGCAAGACCAGGGTCGAACCACAGGGAGGTTAATTGTACAAATTATAAACAACAATTATAAAACAACAATAACAACAACAACAATAGTAGTAGTAGTAGTAGTAGTAGTAGTAATAATAATAATAATAATAATAATAATAATAATAATAATAATAATAGTAGTAGTAGTAGTAGTAGAAGTAGTACTAATAATAATAATAATAATAATAATAATAATAATAAAGAAAGAGAAGAAGAAGAAGATGATGATGATGAAAACTTAAAGATGAAATATTAATGTAAGGATTAAACAATAATAATAACAAATGTCAAGGTTAGAGGTTCCACTAATGGTATATCAAACAAGTATAGTATAAACTCTTATTATTGAATTGGAAACCACACACAAAGGAGGTTCCAATCAGATTATATATTGTTAACATGATTACATTAGTCATCTTATTCAATTAATGCTAATACTTGTAAATCTCGTCAAGCATTCATGATTATAACTTATGTTAACAACAAATCAAGTTCTTTTCATAGCTCAGGTGTCGGTTATACCATACATTATGGGCTATGAAAGTGCCAAGCATTTGTTGTACCAAGTGTTATACAACATAAATCAAGATTAGTCATTTAACAAGCAAAGTATTAAAGAGTGAACAAGATAACAAATATAAAACATGTTAGTATCAAACATTAAAGTCCATATTAAGTTTACATTATACTTATTCTCACACCATTAGTGTAACCTTTTCACCTTGACTTAATTAACTTAGCTAGACATAATGAAGGAAACAGAAATAGATAAACAAAATAAGAACATAAAAGCTAACTAAGTAAAGGAAAGGAAATGAAAAGCATAAACTTAATATTAATGAAAGTAAAGCATAAACATTATAAAAAATACAAAGAGAGAAAGGAAGAGCATGATCTTGATCTGAACACCAAGATGCCTAAATGCATGGCAAATGCCTCCTTTTATAGGCCAAAATTGGGAACTATTGATTTGATGACTAATTGATAAGTGGGTGGCCAACTTTTGACTTGGTTACAATCCTTATCTTCTCTTGTCTGCCCAAAACGTCATTGATAACGTCAAAATTCGAGCCAGTTGTAAACATGAAAGTTGTAGGCAATTGTCTCAGCTTTCTTGTGTAAATAATTCAGCTCATTTGGACTTCTAGAACTCCTGATATGGCCAAAATACCGAACAGTGCTCGGGCTGGAAGATAGATTCGGGCTTCTTTGTTGTTGCTACAATTTGGACTTTCATCCATATAAATTGGACCTAAATCTGAGATATATAGCTCGAGATATGACCCAATTACCGAACAATGTTCCGGTTTGGATCGCACCGACATCTCTTTTCTAAGTTTGGTCATCTCTTTGCCTTTGCAATTTAAGTTCTTAAAGTCATCAATCAATTCTTTCATTTATGTGATAGGCCTGCATTTAAAATGAACATTTACCATAAATTAAAGGTATCTTATATTATTAGATATATTATTATAAAACATGCTTTAGTTAAGGAGTTATTGATACTTCAAGTGCAAAATGATGATATAAAACCATGATAAAAATGCACTTTTAAGTACTAATCACACCCCTCAACCAGCTTATTACTAGTCCTTAGTAATCAAAGCGTTAAAACAATTTGCAAATTTCACAAAGCAAGGTATTCATCATTTAACTTCCATTAATCTATCCAGATAAATAAACTCTCATTAAATTTATATATCTGCTCAATACCTCTTAACAAGATATTCATAAACCTTTCTTTTGTGCTCAATGTATCAACACATAATTATGGGGCTTTTCTTGGAAGAAAACAAAATTTTTGTTCTAATGTTTAAGGTTAACTTCTTTGGGTTGGGATTATTATTTTTGTCTTTTTTTTCTTTCTTTTTTTTTAAAAAAAAATCTATATACATATAATTTAAAAACATCATGCATCTTTAACCCATGTAATGAGCTTTCAGCTAATGACTCCCAGACTAGTTGGTCTTAGGGCATTGGGTGTTAAGACACCCCTACGAGCTTAGTAACTCGGGTCGCAGATACTGATATGTAGATAGTACAATGTTTGATTCCTTTAAGCTTTTCTCCTCAACCCATGTAACAACCGTTAGGCCAATAGCTCCCAAGTCAGTTGACTTTAGGGTATTAGGTGTTAAAACACCCCTTCGGGCTTAATTGCTTAGGTTAGGGAGGCTACGAAACCAAACTTATCTACATTTTTATTATCATCATTTTTTTTTCTTTTTTTTATGTTTTTTTTTTAATTATATACAATGTCTTTCCCTTAGTTGTTACCTTTAACAAAAGAACATAAATAATGTAATAATCCAATATGCAACCCACAATCATATGTTAAAGTGTCTATGTGTAAATTAAGGTTTAAGAATACATGTTAAATAAGTATATTAGCAGAATTAAGTGGTAACAATACTAGAGTTTGTAAACCTGAATATTTCAAGAAGTATTATAATAGACCTTGTTAAGAATGGTTACTAAGATGCGTCTCAAGAGTCACTTTAACAAAAGAGCTCCTTTACTCTGCCATCCTAGTAACAACAATTATGCACATGCTTTATGAAATGAAAAACAATTTTTTTTTATATCAACTACTACCCTCTCCCCCCAACCAAAACGAGACATTGTTCTCAATGTTCTAAGGTAGAAAGATAGAGTATAGAAGATATCACCTGAAATAACGAACACTGACAAAACCTGAAACACACTGAAACAAAAATAAGAAATAACAAAACACAATAATAAAACCAAAAGACATAAAAATTCACAAATGAAGGCTCAAATCCAATCTAAGCTTTTTACGACTTTTCTTAGATGACCAATTTATGCGACTCATGGAAGGATCAATCACAGGAGTGAAAGATTGTAGTTGGTCAATCAATTGTTCAGCAGTAGTAGCAGAGATTATGATTTGGTGTGCAGAAGATGTTAGAAATTCCTGTTCCACAGCATGATCAAGAAAAGACAACAACTTATCATAATAACCATTAACATTTAACAAACCAATGGGTTTATGGTGAATGTGCAATTGAGCCCAAGAGGAAATATGAAAGATCTCTTCCAATGTACCTAGACCACCTAGTAAAGCAATGAAAGCATCAGCATGGTTAAACATTGCATTCATTCGACCCGACATTATAGAGACCTGAAGTTTCTCTCCAATTGTTTTTCCAATGATGTCCCCTTGTGCCAAAGCTTCAGGGACGACTCCGAAAACTTGACTACCTCCTAAAAATGCAGTTATTGACACACCTCTCATTAACCCAAGACTGCCTCCCCCATACACTAAATGAATCTTTCTCTCAGCTAGCACCTGACCAAGATGATTTGCTGATTCTAAAAACTCCTTTTCTTTACCAGGACTAGATCCACCGAAAACACAAATATTTCTTATTTGATGACTTGAGGAACTTTCCATTTCTACACACTTCTGTATTTGTTGAATGTATGGGTTGAGTAGAAATGAAAGGAAGGAAAAGAGGGTTTTATAGATGAGAAATTAGAAAGGCAATCATAACATCTATATGTAGGCTAGCTAGAGTCTCACACACTCTCTCTCTCTTTTTATTTATTTATTTATTTATTTACTTTTGAAAAAAAACATGTGTATGTACAGGTAGTTGTGATTGTGGCTCATATCTTCCCTTGGTTTTACGTCCAAGAACGGCTTAAACGCCCTCTATGGGTCGGGGATAGGCTTCGCATCCAGTTTTCTTAAAAACTGGCAAACAGGGTCTTTTTTAGTCAGATTCCCAAGAGTAAGTCGATCATGTTCTTTATGAAATAGTGGCCATAAATCATGAATTGCACAATGCACATCTCCACTAGGATGCGTCTCAAGAGTCAATAGAAGATTATTTAAAGACTCCTTACTCAGGCCATCCTTAATGAATTGTATTTTATCTTCACGATTTATAGATACCATTCATAAAGAACGACATTGTGTATTACAAGTCCATCTAGCACATCGATGACAGACTTCTAGTCGTTTTGCACGACGCTTCTTTGCAAAAGTACTTTTACCTGTTCTAGGCATGTGTGAAATGAAGGAGTTAGAGGACTCACCTGATAATCGGACCTTTGCTTCAATCAACCAGCAAATATCTTCAGGAATTCCATGATTCATTAACAATCTCAATCTTGCACATCTAGCACGGTAAATGTTTGTAATTGCATTCTAAGGCAGAGCGGGAAAATACTTTTTCAATTTTTCAAGATTAGTGTCCATTTTCAAATGAGAATTGGAAGAGAGATTCAAAGAATTGCACAGATATATACACAGATATCAGTAATTGTGGGAAACTGAAAGAACCGACTTAAGTCACGGAGTACCGTTATCCGCCATTTGACCGGGGTGAGAGAAACTAGCAAAAATCACTCAAAAAGAAACACAAAAACAATGTGAGAAAAAAAATCAACCTTTATCTACAAGATCATTCCAACCAGTTGATTCATTTTCACTATGAAAATTATCAAAGTAAGTTTTCAAACGATGTCCATTTTCCTTAAAATCATTGTCATTCATTGAATTCTCAATATCATAGGCCCCATAAGGATTACTCCATCTTGGTCTTAACTCTATAGGGAATGCATAGAGTTGAGAATTATAAAACAAAACTTTTTGACCAGTATCAATCTTTTGACAATTTTCACAAGTTTTGCAGAATGCATGCATGTCCTTGAACATGGTGGGCCAATAAAATCTGTTTTGAAGGATTTTTGCAATTGTCTTTTTTGACGAGAAACAATTTCCACATGCTTCAGAATGACAAAGTTTCATGACACTACTTACCTCATTGTCGGGAATGAATCTTTGAAATATTTGATCAGGACAATATTTGAATAAGTTAGGGTCATCACAATAAAAGCTCTTCACTTCGTTCAAAAACTTTTCTTTGTCTTGGGTACTCCAATCAGCTGACAAATCTCCTAAAGCAAAAAAATTGATATTTTTATTATACCAAGGCATTGGACTAAGAGAAAGTAAGGATTCGTTAGGAAAGTAATCATCCATTAGTGTGATGTCAGATGTCGAATTTGTTGTCACTGTTGACAAAACTGTTGACAAAAGATTCGCATCAACATTTTCGGTGCTTGTTTCATCCGTGATTTCTTCCTCAGAATAAACCATTTGCAAATCTTCAGTTTCATCCAATTCATTTTTACTTAAAGTAGATTCAAGTTGATCATAAACTAATTTATAAATATGATCTACTTCTTCTAAATCATTATCATCTATAGGTTGCTTGCAAATGTTGAAAATATTCATCTCCAATGTCATGTTGAAAATATTCATTTCCAAATGACTTCGTTCAAAAACTTTTCTTTGTCAAGATACTCCAATCAGTTGGCAAATCTCCTAAAGCAAGAAAATAGATATTTTTATCATACCAAGGCATTGGACTAAGAGAAAGTAAGGATTCGTTAGGAAAGTAATCATCGATTGGTGTGATGTTAGATGTCGAATCTGTTTTCACTGTTGACAAAAGATTCGCATCAACATTTTCTGTGCGTTTGTTATCCGTGATGTCTTCCTCAGAATAAATCATTTGCAAATCTTCAGTTTCATCCAATTCATTTTTACTTAAAGTAGATTCAAGTTGATCATAAACTAATTCCTCAATATGATCTACTTCTTGTAAATCATTATCATCTCCAGGTTGCTTGCAAATGTTGAAAATATTCATCTCCAATGTCATGTTTCCAAATGATAGCTTCATCAGTCCATTCCTACAATTAATCAATGCGCTAGAGGTTGCAAGAAACAGACGTCCTAAAATAACAGGAAATGAATTACATGCTTCAACAGGTTCTGTGTCCAAGACAATAAAATCCACAGGATAAATGAATTTATCGACTTGTACTAACACATCTTCAATTATTCCTCTAGGCACTTTTACAGATCTATCGGCAAGTAAAAGAGATATAGAAGTTGGTTTTAACTCACCTAGATTGAGGCTCTGAAAAACTGAATATGAAAGTAAATTCACACTAGCTCCAAGATCAAGTAAGGCTCTTTCAATTTTATGCTCTCCAATAAAGCAGGAAATTGTAGGACAACCAGGGTCTTTATATTTCAAAGCATTATTGTTTTGAAGAATAGCACTTACTTGTTCGGCTAGAAAGGCTTTCTTTTTCACATTCAGTTTCCTCTTCACAGTGCAGAGATCTTTCAAAAATTTAGCATAGAAAGGAACCTATTTAATAGCATCCAGCAAAGGTATATTGATCCTTACCTGTTTGAAAGTTTCAAAAATTTCAGAGTTGTGATTAACTTTCCTTTGTTTGGTCATGGCTTGAGGAAATGGAAGTGCTGGCGGTGAATCAGTCATTTCTTTGCAATTTTCAGATTCATCCCCTTCCTTACCCTCAGAGATTGACTCATCACCTTTCTCATAAGGTTCAAGAGAGGGTTTTTCAATAACCTTACCACTACGCAGAGTAGTGACTGATTTGACTTGATCCATCTGTTGGCTTCCGGAACTACTTGCATTTGAATTGTATTGCCCCTTAGGATTTTGTTGCGGTTGAGATGGAAACTTACCTTTCTCTTGGAAACTGAGAGCAGATGTTAATTTAGCAAGAGTATCTTTAAAAATTGTCATGTGTTGAGCAAGTCGAGTATTGATTGTCTCTTGCTTTTCAATGAATGCATGCAATGTTTCCTCAAGATTTCTTCTAAGAGGTGGAGCATAAGGAGTTGCATATCCATGAGAATTTTGGAAATTATGGTGTGCTTGAAACGGTTGTTGTGAAGTTTGTGCATTGTTGTTCTCACTCTTCCAACTAAAATTTGGGTGATTTCTCCAACCAGGATTGTATGTTTGGGAGTATGGGTTGTGGTTCGCCCTTTGGAAACTGTTTAAAGCATGGGCTTGTTCATGGAGACATTCCTTAAAAGAAGGCAAGGTTGGACAATCGTTGGTTGAGTGTTCATTTGTTTCACAAATTTGACACACAATGTTTTCAACAGATTTTAATTGACCACTCTTTTTCAATTCTAGTGCCTCGACTTTTCTAGCTAAAGATACAAACTTGGCTTGAAGGTCATGATCTTCCCTAAGGTTGTACATACCTCCACTAGATATATGAGGTTGAGTTTTACTCGGTGCCTCATAAGTACCCGCGGTGTCCCAATTTTGAGCATTTTCAGCTAACAAGTCTAAGTACTCCATTGCTTCATCAGGGTCTTTATCTTCAAAAGTTCCATTGCACATCAATTCAACCATTTGCCTATCTTTAGGTGTTAACCCTTCATAGAAATGTGAAACCAATCTCCATGTTTCAAAACCATGATGAGGGCAAGTACTAACCAAGTCTCGATACCTATCCCAACATTGGTAAAATGCTTCTCTTGGTTTTTGAGTGAAAGTGGTGATTTGTCTCTTGAAAGAGTTTGTTCTATGAGATGGGAAAAACTTCTTTAAAAATTGTTGTTGCATTTCATCCCAAGCACGAATGGATCCTGATCTTAAATTTTGTAGCCATGTTTTAGCTTTATCTTTTAATGAAAAAGGAAAAAGCATTAATCTGATGGTGTTTATGCTACAATTTAAATTATTATATGTCTTGCAGACCTCCTCAAATTCCCTTAAATGCAAGTATGGATTTTCCAATTTTAAACCATGAAAAGAAGGTAAAAGTTTAATAATATCTGGTTTAAAATTAAAATGAGATGCATCGGGAGGAAAAACTATGCATGATGGTGCACTTTTTCTTGTGGGATTCATGTGGTCTCTAAGTGTTCTAGCACGGTTATTCTCATTATTCTCATTTTGAAGTGATTGATTATCTTCTTCGGCCATATTTTCTGAAAATGATGAGGATATCCTACAAAGTCTACCACTTGATGTACGTGACCACACTCTCATGCACGTGTAGGAATAAAATAAAATAAAAGAAGAAGAAAGCAAAAGAAGGAGGAAGAAAACAAAATAAAAAGAAACAAAAGAAAAGAAACAAAGTTATATACAAGAAAAGTGAAAAGAGAAAATAAAATAAATACTATAATTTATACAAGAACTTACCTCCCCAGCAACGGCGCCAAAAACATGACACGACTAAAAGGTTGATGTCTTCTCCCAAGTGCAGGAGTGTCGAAGTAATAAATAACCCGGCAAGACCGGGGTCGAACCACAGGGAGGTTAATTGTACAAATTATAAACAACAATTATAAAACAACAATAACAACAACAACAATAGTAGTAGTAGTAATAATAATAATAATAATAATAATAATAATAATAATAGTAGTAGTAGTAGTAGTAGTAGTAGTAGTAGTAGTACTAATAAAGAAAGAGAAGAAGAAAAAGATGATAAGAACTTGGAGATGGAAAATTAATGTAAGGATTAAACAATAATAATAACAAATGTCAAGGTTAGAGGTTCCACTAATGGTATATCAAACAAGTATAGTATAAACTCTTATTATTGAATTGGAAACCACACACAAAGGAGGTTCCAATCAGATTATATATTGTTAACATGATTACATTAGTCATCTTATTCAATTAATGCTAATACTTGTAAATCTCGTCAAGCATTCATGATTATAACTTATGTTAACAACAAATCAAGTTCTTTTCATAGCTTAGGTGTCGGTTATACCATACATTATGGGCTATGAAAGTGCCAAGCATTTGTTGTACCAAGTGTTATACAACATAAATCTAAGATTAGTCATTTAACAAGCAAAGTATTAAAGAGTGAACAAGATAACAAATATAAAACATGTTAGTATCAAACATTAAAGTCCATATTAAGTTTACATTATACTTATTCTCACACCATTAGTGTAACCTTTTCACCTTGACATAATTAACTTAGCTAGACATAATGAAGGAAAGAGAAATAGATAAACAAAATAAGAACATAAAAGCTAACAAAGTAAAGGAAAGGAAATGAAAAGCATAAACTTAATATTAATGAAAGCAAAACATAAACATTACAAAAAATACAAAGAGAGAAAGGAAGAGCATGATCTTGATCTGGAAACCAAGATGCCTAAATGCATGGCAAATGCCTCCTTTTATAGGCCAAAATTGGGAACTATTGATTTGATAACTAATTGATAAGTGGGTGGCCAACTTTTGACTTGGTGACAATCCTTATCTTCTCTTGTCTACCCAAAACGTCATTGATAACGTCCAAATTGGAGCCAGTTGTAACATGAAAGTTCTAGGCAATTGTCTCAGCTTTCTTGTGTAAATAATTCAGCTCATGTGGACTTCTAGAACTCCAGATATGGCCAAAATACCGAACAGTGCTCGGGCTGGAAGACAAATTCGGGCTTCTTTGTTGTTGCTACAATTTGGACTTGATAATGGCCTCTTTAGATCTTGGGCTCCATATGAAAGTTGTAGGCCTATGTCTTACCTTTCCATCCATATAAATTGGACCTAAATTTGAGATATATAGCTCCAGATATGACCCAATTACCGAACAATGTTCCGGTTTGGATCGTACCGACATCTCTTTTCTAGGTTTGGCCATCTCTTTGCCTTTGCAATTTAAGTTCTTAAAGTCATCAATCAATCCTTTCATTTATGTGATAGGCCTGCATTTAAAATGAACATTTACCATAAATTAAAGGTATCTTATATTATTAGATATATTATTATAAAACATGCTTTAGTTAAGGAGTTATTGATACTTCAAGTGCAAAATGATGATATAAAACCATGATAAAAATGCATTTTTAAGTACTAATCATAGTGCGTTTTCTAACTTTACCTCCTTTCAAGTGCGCTTTTTAGCATTCGTTGCTTTTCGAGTCCTATCTCTTTTTGAATACTCTATCAAGCTTCCATTGCTTGAATAGTGCACCTTCGAGTCCCATCATATTGTCTCTTGAAGACATTTCATTGTTTTAACTTTGGCTGGTTACCCATCATAATCATACCTCTTTAAAAACCCTTTTCATCTTTTATTCAATGAAACCATCTTTTAAGAAATCTTTGCATTTCTCACCACTTTCGAAATCTTCTATTTGGGCCGGTTGCCCATTATAATGAAACCATCTTTTGAGAAATCCTTGCATTTCTCACCACCTTTAAAATCTTCCATTGGGGCCGGTTGCCATTACAATGAAACTATCTTTTGAGAAATCCTTGAATTTCTCAGCACCTTCAAAATCTTCCATTTGTGCCGGTTGCCCATTATAATGAAACCATCTTTTGAGAAATCCTTGAATTTCTTAGCACCTCCAAAATCTTCTATTTGGGCCGGTTGCCCATTACAATGAAACCATCTTATGAGAAATCCTTACATTTCTTACCACTTGCAAAATCTTCCATCTGGGTTGGTGACCCCTTTTCAATAAAACCGTTTTGAGAAATCATCGTAGTTTTCATCTCTTTGAAAATCTTCATGTTTTTCACCCGGGCAGGTTGCCCATTACAACAAGACCACTTTTGAAAAAGCTTTGTATTTTTCATCACTTTGAAAAATCTTTTCATTTTTCACCATTTTGAGGAATCTTCGCATTTCTCACCACTTTGAAAAATCTTTATGTTTTTCACCTGGGTAGGTTGCCCATTACAACAAGACTACTTTTGAAAAATCTTTGTATTTTTCACCACTCTGAAAAATCTTTTCATTTCTCACCATTTTGAGGAATTTTCGCATTTCTCACCACTTTGAAAAATCTTCGTGTTTTTCACCCGAGCAGGTTGCCCATTCCAACAAGACCACTTTTGAAAAATCTTTGTATTTTTCACCACTTCAAAAAATCTCTGCATTTTTCACCTCTTCACCACTTTGAGAAATCTTTGCATTTCTCACCACTTTGAAAAATCTTTGCCTTTTTCACCACTTTGAAACTTCTTCGCGTTTTTCACCTGAGTAGGTCACCCATTACAATGAGATCACCTCAAAAAAAAAATTTTGTTGGGTAGGTCACCTATGACAATTTGACCATTTCAAAATGTTTGAATTTTCAAAAAACTCTTCCAGTTTTTACTCTAAGTACGCTTTCTAGCCCTCAAGAGGATTCATCATTTCTCAACAAGATGAGTCAATCATATCTCATCCTTTTTTTCTTCTTTACAACACTTACTATCTAAAGTCTCTTATGTGACTTTCTATCATAAGCATTGTAAAGAGGGGGGCAACTGTCATAACCCAATTCTAGGTTATTCCCCAAAATTCACTTTTTTTAAAAAAATAAAAATCAAAAAATAAAATAAAGGCTGACAATGTGGAGAAAGCTGATCTAGAAAGATTGTAAAAATAGAAAAAAATAAAGCTGCAATTTTGAAAGGAATTTCAAGGCCTAATTGTACCCTATTATGCCCAAAAATAAAAAAAATACAAATTCAAAGGTCAAATTAAATGAGCATTGGACGAATTTGCATAAAAATTAAGTCCAATGATATAATTAAATTTTTAATGGGCCAATTTGATTTAATCATGGGTCAAATTGGATTTTAATTATGTTCAAGAATTAATTTAGGTCCAATTGAAGAATTTAATTAAGTGCAAGGACTTAATTATACTTTAAATGGGTCAAATTAATTTTATTTGGGGCTTAATTGGTGAAAAAATTGAGTTTGGGAGTCTAATTTGGGCTTAATTGAGAAGATTGAAATTTGAAGAAACCAAATTTAATTTTTACCAAGTTAATTAAGTGAAATCAAGGGTCAAATTGAAGAAATTGAAAGTTTAATGGTCAATTAGGGTAAAATTGCATAAATCCGAGACCAAGGACTATAATGAAAAAGGCGTGTAAATTCAGGGTTGAAGTTGAAGTTTTATGGGTTAAAAAAAAAAAACGGGTTACTGTTCATCGTCTCCCTCGAAAAGCTGCCCGAGTAGCAACGTTCCAGGCGTATTTTCTACCTCGTTTGGCCACCAAATCCGACAACGCGTACACCAACATGTCCACCTACAACCCCTCTAGCCTCGTGAAATGTCCGGTCGGGTTTATAATATTTAAAATAGCTCTGTTGGTCGGCCTAAAGTGGCCACCTCGGGCAACCTATAGCCTGGGATTTGTCAAATTTGACAGTTCGAGGTGCACACTTTGAGCCAACGGTCTGGATTCCTCGAGTCGAATCAAGGGTTGAGAATTTTTTCCCGTTGAAGACGAGATTACCCTCTTTCCATCCCTATAAATAGGAGCAAATTGCATGCTCAGAGACAGGAAAAAGTGAACCCAAAGTTGGCCGGAAATCAACTTTTCTACCCATTTTCCCTGCAACCAGCCCTCTCCTTTTCTTTCTTCCTCCGTCGGCCTCCACAGCTGCAGCCACCGGCCACGCCGTCGTCCTCCACCAGACCGCCGGCTCTCCAATGCCAGATAAACCTCCTTGCTTAATTCTCTTCTCCGATCACCCCTCCCCGTCGTGGCTGCTACGTGCAAATTCTGCATATAGCAGCTAATTAATTAGCTGTTGGGCCAGGCCAATTATGGCCCAGCCCACGTGGCTGGGCCCAGCCCACGTGGCTGGGCCCAGCCTAGCCCAAACCAAAAATCTTGGGCCCATATCGGCCCACCTATTTTGGCCCGATTTTGGCCCCCTTTTCATGGGCTAAGCCCGGCCCAGCCCACATGTTTTAATATTTAATTATATTATATTATATTAATATAAAAAAAATCAAAAAAATTTCAAAAAATCATTTCAAAAAATTTATGATTTTCTTAAATATTTTTCTACAAAGTTTGCTTAATATGGGTTGTATACTTGCATGCTAAGATACAAGTCCGGTATTAAAATACCTGATTTTCATTGAAATGTTAAAAAAAATTCAAAAAATTTTAAAAATCATTTCAAAAAAATTTTGTGATTTTCTTAAATATTTTTCTACCAAGTTTGCTTAACATTGGGTTGTATACTTACATTGTAAGATACAAGTCCAGTATTAAAATGCCCGGTTTTCTCCAAAATATTCAAAAAACAAAAAACAATTCAAAAAGAAAAAGAAAAAAAATATTTATTTGCATACGGTCAAGTCCTAAATAATTTTTCATGTTTTTTTCAAAAATAAAAAAATTACATCTTTCTCACGATTTAAAAATCCAAAAAATGGATATCATAACTAGTTTATGATTATCCGTTAAGGTTTGACCAAAATATCAAAAAAAAAATTTTCCTTTTTTAACCCCTTTTTTAGGATTAAGATGTAGACTTTAATACTTGTAAGGTGTAAAATTACACGATAAAGTACACCCTCGGGTATTAAAGATACAAGGTGTAAATAAAGGCAATTTTAAAATTCGGACTTTAGAATGGTTAGGATTTAACCCAATAAGGTAGAGACCCCCTCATGAAAGGAGATCTGCCTTGAACCTTAGAAAAGACCAACGAATAAAAATTTAACCTAGAAAAATGATCAAACAACAATGTAGCTTACCTTAGGTAGGGTGCACTGGGTGATGCATCTTCCCCTTGCACAACCAGTCCCTTACTCAGACTCTCGTAGACCATAGGTTCCTAGTGACCATAATACTAGGTGGTAACTCCAAAGAACCAAGCAAAACACAAATAATAACAATAAAAAGATCGCCAACTGATGCCGCGTGGATTTTTCGACGTGCGATAGCACCAATCTAGCCTTTGAATCTTTCTTAGAAAGAAGATATTTCAATGCTACATGATCACTAAAAACAACAACAAGTGAGCCAACAAGATAAGATCTGAATTTTTCATATGCAAGTACTACTGCAAGGAATTCTTTTTCAGTGGTGGTATAATTCATTTGAGCACTATTTAAAGTTTTACTTGCATAGTAAATTACATAAGGTTTCTTATCTTTTCTTTATCCCAAAACAGCACCTACGACATAATCACTAATATCACACATTATTTCAAAAGGTAATGACCAATTGGGAGGTTGAATGATAGGAGCATAAGTAAGCAATTTTTTAAGTTTAACAAAGGCTTCTTCACAATGTTCAGTCCATTCAAAAATAGTATCCTTTGTTAGAAGGTTACTTAAAGGCTTAGATATTACACTAAAATCTTTGATGAACCTTCTATAAAAACCAGCATGTCCTAGGAATGATCTAACATCTTTAAGAGATTTTGGTGTTGGTAAGTTTGCAATTAACTCAATTTTAGATTTGTCAACCTCAATTCCTTTTGATGAAATAATGTGACCAAGTACAATGCCGTTTGTTACCATAAAATGATATTTTTCCCAATTCAGCACAAGATTCTTCTCTTCACACCTGGTCAAAACCTTTTCTAAGTTAGTCAAACAATCATTAAATGAATCGCCAAAAACAGAAAAATCATCCATGAAAATCTTAAGAAAACGTTCAACCATATCACTAAATATACTAAGCATGCATCTTTGAAATGTGGCTGGTGCATTACATAATCTAAAAGGCATCCTTCGATATGCAAAAGTACCAAATGGACATGTGAAAGTAGTCTTCTCTTGATCTTCCAATGCAATTTCAATTTGGTTATAACTCGAATAGCCATCTAGGAAACAATAAAATTCATGACCTGTAACTCTTTCTAGGATTTGATCCATGAAAGGTAAAGGAAAATGATCTTTTCTAGTCATTGAATTAAGTTTCCTATAGTCAATGCACATGCGCCAACTAGTAACAGTTCTAGTGGGAATTAACTCATTGTTTTCATTTGTTATCACAGTGACTCCAGACTTCTTAGGTACAACTTGGGTAGGACTTAGCCATTTGCTGTCAGAAATAGGATAAATGATTTCATTATCTAAAAGCTTAATGACTTTATTTTTCACTACTTCTTTCATATTAGGATTTAGCCTTCATTGCATTTCTCTAGAGGGTTTAGCATTTTCCTCTAAATAAATTCTGTGTGTACAAATTAAAGGACTAATTCCTTTTATATCAGCTATGGTCCATCCTAATGCATTTTTGTGCATTTTCAAAGTTTGTAATAACTTACCTTCTTGATGTGCATTAAGTTTGGAAGAGATTATTACTAGAAAAGTTTCATTTTCTCCCAAAAATGAGTATTTGAGATTGGATGACAAAGACTTCAAATCAGGTTTTGGTAGTTGAACACTTGAAGGTATGGACTTAATTGATCGTGGTGGCAATTCCTCAATTTGTGGCCTCCAACTACTTGTCTTTGATTCTTCCTGAAAATAAATCATTTGCAAATCATCAGATTCATCAATCTCAATTTCACTAGAAGTGGTTGGAAATTGATCATGAATTAATTTTTCAGTAAAGTCCACTTCCTGTAAATCATTATCATCTCTAGGTTGCTTGCAAATGTTGAAAATATTCATCTCCAATGTCATGTTTCCAAATGATAGCTTCATCAGTCCATTCCTATAATTAATCAATGCATTAGAAGTTGCAAGAAATGGACGTCCTAAAATAACAGGAAATGAATTACATACTTCAACAGGTTGTGTGTCCAAGACAATAAAATCCACAGGATAAATGAATTTATCGACTTGTACTAACACATCTTCAATTATTTCTCTAGGCACTTTTATAGATCTATCGGCAAGTAAAAGAGTTATAGAAGTTGGTTTTAACTCACCTAGATTGAGACTTTGAAAAACTGAATATGGAAGTAAATTCACACTAGCACTGAGATCAAGTAAGGCTCTTTCACAGTGCATAGATCTTTCAAAAATTTAGCATAGGAAGGAACCTGTTTAATAGCATCCAGCAAAGGTTGATGTCTTCTCCCAAGTGCAGGAGTGTCGAAGTAATAAATAACTCGGTAAGATCGGGGTCGAACCACATGGAGGTTAATTATACAAATTATAAATAACAATAATACAACAACAATAACAATAACAACAACAACAATAATAATAGTAATAACAACAACAACAACAACAATAATAATAATAATAATAAAGAAGAAGATGAAAACTTTGAGATGGAATATTAATGTAACGATTAAACAATGATAATAACAAATGTCAAGGTTAGAGGATCCACTAATGGTATGTCAAACAAGTATAGTATAAACTCTTATTATTCAATTGGAAACCACACACAAAGGAGGTTCCAATCAGATTATAGATTGTTAACATGATTACATTAGTCATCTTATTCGATTAATGCTAGTACTTGTAAATCTCGTCAAGCATTCATGATAATAATTTATGTTAACAACAAATCAAGTTCCTTTCATAGCTCAGGTGTCGGTTATACCATACAGTATGGGCTATGAAAGTACCAAGCATTTGTTGTACCAAGTGTTATACAATATAAATCAAGATTAGTCATTTAACAAGCAAAGTATTAAAGAGTGAACAAGATAACAAATACAAAACATGTTAGTATCAAACATTAAAGTCCATATTAAGTTTATATTATACTTATTCTTACACCATTAGTGTAACCTTTTCACCTTGACATAATAAACTTAGCTAGACATAATGAAAGAAAGAAAAATAAATAAACAAAATAAGAACATGAATAAGATTAAAGTTAACTAAGTAAATGCAAGGAAATGAAAGACATAAACTTGATATTAATGAAAGTAAAGCATAAACATTACAAAAAATACAAAGAGAGAAAGCAAGAGCATGATCTTGATCTTGATCTAGACATAATAAAGTTCTCATCTTCTTCTTCTTCTTCTCCATTTCTTTATTATTATTATTATTATTATTAGTATTAGTATTACTATTATTATTATTGCTACTATTACTATTGTTGTTGTTGTTACTATTGTTGTTGTTTATAATTGTTATTTATAATTTGTACAATTAACCTCCCTGTGGTTCGACCCCGATCTTGCCGGGTTATTTATTACTTCGACACTCCTGCACTTAGGAGAAGACATTAATCTTTTCATCGTGTCACCTCCCCTCTCCTAATGCTAACATGTGGAAAGCTGTGCAGGTGGAGGGATCTTTTGTTGGCATCTTTTCGGGTTGTTAGGGGAAAGGAAGTCAATGAGAAGTAGGGGAGAAAAGATCTTCTTCTTTCTTTGTTTCGCACATCCAAGGGAAGAAGAAGACCCATAGTACCGTTCAAAACAGCACCGTTTTATCCTCCCTTTCTTTTTCTTTTTTTTTTTGGTGAACAGTAGATGAAACGACACTATTTTACCTAAAATACACCATTTCATTTAAATGGGAATTGGCGTAAAAAAACACATCAGATTCAAAATCAGGCCTTCAATTTGTACGCGTTTTGAATTTTGGTCCTTAGTCATGAATTTCTTCAATTAAGTCCCTAATTGGCCATCAAATTTCAATATTTATGCAATTAAGCCACTGATTTGACCAAATTAACTCTTAAAAATTATATTTTGACCCTAGAACTTTAGTTTCTTCCAATTAAAGCCCAAATTAACTAAAAGAATAATTTTTCTTGCAATCAAACCTCTATAAATTTAATTAAATATTCAATAAAATTTAATTGTATCCATAAACATTGTATTTTGGACTTTTCTTCCTCAAATTGAATTTTTTTTGTCAATAGCACTCTCATCAGTCAACAAAATACTGTCAAATTTTAATCTTTGTAATCTTAAACCTTCTCAACCAATTTTTGACTATTTTCTAAGTATTCTAGCATCCTTTTTTCATTGTTATTTTTATTATTATTATTATTCTTTTTGCAGGGATACAAAAATAGGTTACTACAGATGTCTCTCTTTACAATACTTATGGAGCAAAGACTTTACGTAGTAAGTTTTGTAAAGAAAAACAAAACTATATTTCTAACAATGATCTTCTCAAAACTTGGTTGACCAGAAATCTTATTCGACGGTTCCTTTGCTCAAAGAGAAAAGGTTATATGTGGTTGGGCTGACCTGAGATTCCTTTCGCTAATCCCCTCTAACTAGAACCAAACTCGTATATGTGGTTAAGATAGACTGAGATTACTTTCGCCAATCCCCTTTAACCAGAATCAAATCTTGTGTGTGGTTAGGATAGACTAAGATTTCTTTCGTTAATCCCCTCCAACCAGAACCAAAACTCTTATATGTGGTTAGGATAGATTAAGATTCCTTTCGCCAATCCTCTTTAACCAGAACCAAATTCTATGTGTGGTTAGGATAGATTGAGATTCCTTTCGCTAATTCCCTCAAACCGGAACCAAAACTTCTGTGTGTGTGGTTAGGATAGACTGAGATTCTTTTCGCCAATCCCTTCTAACCAGAACCAAATCTTGTGCGTGGTTATGATAAACCAAGATTCCTTTCCCAATCCTCTTTAACCAGAACCAAAATCCTGTTTGTGGTTCTGATAGACTAAGATTCCTTTCGCCAATCCCCTCTAACCAAAACCAAAATCTTATGTATAGTTAGGATAGACTAAGATTCCTTTCGCCAATCCCCTCTATCTAAAACCAAAACTTCTGTGTGGTTCGTAACACCACGGTTTAATAAAGACTAATCTTGTAAACAAAATTGCTCCCTTCTTTTTCCTTTCTCTAGTCAAAACTAAACGCTTCGTTACTCCCCCTCAATGATTCCTTCTTTATCCACAAACTCGCTAGAATTTAACTCAAATATTTCTTTAAACAAGTCAAAAACAGAACTACGTATGCAATATTTAAAAGCGGAATGATAATGCATGCATCCTTACTGACACGACGAAGAGATTGATGTCTTCTCCCAAGTGCAGGAGTGTCGAAGTAATAAATAACCCGGCAAGACCGGGATCGAACCACAGGGAGGTTAATTGTACAAATTATAAACAACAATTATAAACAACAATAATAGTAATAATAATAATAATAATAATAATAATAATAATAATAATAATAGTAGTAGTAGTAGTACTAATAATAATAATAATAATAACAATAATAATAATAATAATAATAATAATAAAGAAAGAGAAGAAGAAGATGATGATGATGATGAGAACTTAGAGATGAAATATTAATGTAAGGATTAAACAATAATAATAACAAATGTCAAGGTTAGAGGTTCCACTAATGGTATATCAAACAAGTATAGTATAAACTCTTATTATTGAATTGGAAACCACACACAAAGGAGGTTCCAATCAGATTATATATTGTTAACATGATTACATTAGTCATCTTATTCAATTAATGCTAATACTTGTAAATCTCGTCAAGCATTCATGATTATAACTTATGTTAACAACAAATCAAGTTCCTTTCATAGCTCAGGTGTCGGTTATACCATACATTATGGGCTATGAAAGTGCCAAGCATTTGTTGTACCAAGTGTTATACAACATAAATCAAGATTAGTCATTTAACAAGCAAAGTATTAAAGAGTGAACAAGCTAACAAATATAAAACATGTTAGTATCAAACATTAAAGTCCATATTAAGTTTACATTATACTTATTCTCACACCATTAGTGTAACCTTTTCACCTTGACATAATTAGCTTAGCTAGACATAATGAAAGAAAGAAAAATAGATAAACAAAATAAGAACATAAAAGTTAACTAAATAAAAGAAAGGAAATGAAAGGCATAAACTTAATATTAATGAAAGCAAAGCATAAACATTACAAAAAATACAAAGAGAGAAAGGAAGAGCATGATCTTGATCTGAACACCAAGATGCCTAAATGCATGGCAAATGCCTCCTTTTATAGGCCAAAATTGGGAACTATTGATTTGATGACTAATTGATAAGTGGGTGGCCAACTTTTGACTTGGTGACAATCCTTATCTTCTCTTGTCTGCCCAAAACGTCATTGATAACGTCAAAAGTGGAGCCAGTTGTAAACATGAAAGTTGTAGGAAATTGTCTCAGATTTCTTGTGTAAAAAATTCAGCTCATTTGGACTTCTAGAACTCCAGATATGGCCAAAATACCGAATAGTACTCGGGCTGGAAGACAGATTCGGGCTTCTTTGTTGTTGCTACAATTTGGACTTGATAATGGCCTTTTTAGATCTTGGGCTCCATATTAAAGTTGTAGGCCTATGTCTTACCTTTCCATCCATATAAATTGGACCTATATCTGAGATCTGTAGCTCCAGATATGACCCAATTACCGAGCAGTGTTCCGGTTTGGATCGCACCGACATCTCTTTTCTAAGTTTGGCCATCTCTTTGCCTTTGCAATTTAAGTTCTTAAAGTCATCAATCAATATTTTCATTTATGTGATAGGCCTGCATTTAAAATTAACATTTACCATAAATTAAAGCTATCTTATATTATTAGATATATTATTATAAAACATGCTTTAGTTAAGGAGTTATTGATACTTCAAGTGCAAAATGATGATATAAAACCATGATAAAAATGCACTTTTAAGTACTAATCACACCCCTCAACCAGCTTATTACTAGTCCAAAGTAATCAAAGCGTTACAACAATTTGCAAATTTCACAAAGCAAGGTATTCATCATTTAACTTCCATTAATCTATCCAGATAAACAAACTCTCATTAAATTTATATATCTGCTCAATACCTCTTAACAAGATATTAATAAACCTTTTTTTTGTGCTCAATGTATCAACACATAATTATGGGGCTTTTCTTGGAAGAAAACAAAATTTTTGTTCTAATGTTTAAGGTTAACTTCCATGGGTTGGGATTATTATTTTTGTCTTTTTTTTGTCTTTTTTTGAAAAAAACAAATATATATACATATAATTTAAAAACATCATGCATCTTTAACCCATGTAACGAGCTTTCAGCTAATGACTCCCAGACCAGTTGGTCTTAGGGCATTAGGTGTTAAGACACCCCAACGAGCTTAGTAACTCGGGTCGCAGATACTGATATGTAGATAATGCAATGTTTGATTCCCTTAAGCTTTTCTCCTCAACCCATGTAACAAGCGTTGGGCCAATAGCTCCCAAGTCAGTTGACTTTAGGGTATTAGGTGTTAAAACACCCCTTCGGGCTTAATTGCTTAGGTTAGGGAGGCTACGAAACCAAACTTATCTACATTTTTATTATCATCATTTTTTTTCTTTTTTTTTCTTTTTTTTTCATGTTTTTCTTTTTTTTTTAATTATATACAATCCCTTTCCCTTAGTTGTTACCTTTAACAAAAGAACATAAATAATGTAATAATCCAATATGCAACCCACAATCATATGTTAAAGTGTGTGTGTGTAAATTAAGGTTTAAGAATACATGTTAAATAAGTATACGAGCAGAATTAAGTGGTAACAATACGAGAGTTTGTAAACCTGAATATTTCAGGAAGTATTATAATAGACCTTGTTAAGAATGGTTACTAAGATGCGTCTCAAGAGTCACTTTAACAAAAGAACTCCTTTACTCTGCCATCCTAGTAACAACAATTATGCACATGCTTTATGAAATGAAAAACAATTTTTTTTTATCAACTACTACCCTCTCCCCCCAACCAAAACGAGACATTGTCCTCAATGTTCTAAGGTAGAAAGATAGAGTATAGAAGATATCACCTGAAATAACGAACACTGACAAAACCTGAAACACACTGAAACAAAAATAAGAAATAACAAAACACAATAATAAAACCAAAATACATAAAAATTCACAAATGAAGGCTCAAATCCAATCTAAGCTTTTTACGGCTTCCCGTAGATGACCAATTTATACGACTCATGGAAGGATCAATCACAGGAATGAAAGATTGTAGTTGGTCAATCAATTGTTCAGCAGTAGTAGCAGAGATTATGATTTGTCGTGCAGAATATGTTAAAAATTCCTGTTCCACAACATGATCAAGAAAAGACAACAACTTATCATAATAACCATTAACATTTAACAAACCTATGGGTTTATGGTGAATGTGCAATTGAGCCCAAGAGGAAATATGAAAGATCTCTTCCAATGTGCCTAGACCAGCATGGTTAAACATTGCATTCATTCGAGCCGACATTGTGGAGACCTGAAGTTCCTCTCCAATTGTTTTTCCAATGATGTCCCCTTGTGCCAAAGCTTCAGGGACGACCCCCAAAACTTGACTACCTCCTAAAAATGCAGCTATTGACACACCTCCCATTAACCCAAGACTGCCTCCCCCATACACTAAATGAATCTTTCTCTCAGCTAGCACCTGACCAAGATGATTTGCTGATTCTAAAAACTCCTTTTCTTTCCCAGGACTAGATCCACTGAAAACACAAATATTTCTTATTTGATGACTTGAGGAACTTGCCATTTCTACACACTTCTGTATTTGTTGAATGTATGGGTTGAGTAGAAATGAAAGGAAGGAAAAGAGGGTTTTATAGATGAGAAAGTAGAAAGACAATCATAACACCTATATGTAGGCCAGCTGGAGTCTCACACTCTCTCTTTATTTATTTATTTATTTATTTTCTTTTGAAAAAAGCATGTGTATGTATAGGTAGTTGTGATTGTGGCTCACATCTTCCCTTGGTTTTACGTCCAAGAACGGCTTAAATGCCCTCTATGGGTCGGGGATAGGCTTCCCATCCAGTTTTCTTAAAAACTGGCAAACAGGGTCTTTTTTAGTCAGATTCCCAAGACTAAGTCGATCATGTTCTTTATGAAATAGTGGCCATA
The DNA here is from genome assembly GCA_026413675.1 of Populus pruinosa. Classification (NCBI taxonomy): domain Eukaryota; kingdom Viridiplantae; phylum Streptophyta; class Magnoliopsida; order Malpighiales; family Salicaceae; genus Populus; species Populus pruinosa. Next base: position 11,474,039 of record CM048604.1, on the reverse strand, counting down.
AATCATGAATTGCACGATGCACATCTCCACTAGGATGCGTCTCAAGAGTCAATAGAAGATTATCTAAAGACTCCTTACTCAGGCCATCCTTAATGAATTGTATTTTATCTTCATGGTTTATAGATACCATTCCTAAAGAACGACATTGTGTATTACAAGTCCATCTAGCACATCGATGACAGACTTCTAGTCGTTTTGCACGACGCTTCTTTGCAAAAGTGCTTTTACCTGTTCCAGGCATGTGTGAAATGAAGTAATTACAGGACTCACCTGATAATCGGACCTTTGCTTCAATCAACCAGCGAATATCTTCAGGAATTCCATGATTCATTAACAATCTCAATCTTGCACATCTAGCACGGTAAATTTTTGTAATCGCATTTCGAGGCAGAGCGGGAAAATACTTTTTCAATTTTTCAAGATTAGTGTCCATTATTAAATGAGAATTGGAAGATAGATTCAAAGAATTGCACAAATATATACACAAATATCAGTTATTGTGGGAAACTGAAAGAACCGACTTAAGTCACGGAGTACCGTTCTCCGCCATTTGACCGGGGTGAGAGAAACTAGCAAAAATCACTCAAAAAGAAACACAAAAACATGTGAGAAAAATAAAAATAAATAATCAACCCTTATCTACAAAATCATTCAAACCAGCTGATTCATTTTCACTAGGAAAATTATCAAAGTAAGCTTTCAAACGATGTCCATTTTCCTTAAAATCATTGTCATTCATTGAATTCTCAATATCACAGGCCCCATAAGGATTGCTCCATCTTGGTCTTAGCTCTCTAGGGATTGCATAGAGTTGAGAATCATAAAACAAAACTTTTTGACCAGTATCAATCTTTTGACAATTTTCACAAGTTTTGCAGAATGCATGCGTGTCCTTGAACATGGTGGGCCAATAAAATCCATTTTGAAAGATTTTTGCAATTGTCTTTTTTGACGAGAAACAACTTCCACATGCTTCAGAATGACAAAGTTTAATGACACTACTTACCTTATTGTCGGGAATGAATCTTTGAAATATTTGATCAGGATAATATTTGAATAAGTTAGGGTCATCACAATAAAAATTCTTTACTTCGTTCAAAAACTTTTCTTTGTCTTGGGTACTCCAATCAGCTGGCAAATCTCCTAAAGCAAGAAAATTGATATTTTTATTATACCAAGGCATTGGACTAAGAGAAAGTAAGGATTCGTTAGGAAAGTAATCATCCATTGGTTTGATGTCAGATGTCGAATCTGTTGTCACTATTGACAAAAGATTCGCATCAACATTTTCGGTGCTTATTTCATTCGTGATTTCTTCCTCAGAATAAACCATTTGCAAATCTTCAGTTTCATCCAATTCATTTTTACTTAAAGTAGATTCAAGTTGATCAGAAACTAATTCATCAATATGATCTACTTCTTGTAAATCATTATCATCTCCAGGTTGCTTGCAAATGTTGAAAATATTCATCTCCAATGTCATGTTTCCAAATGATAGCTTCATCAGTCCATTCCTACAATTAATCAATGCGTTAGAGGTTGCAAGAAACGGACGTCCTAAAATAACAGGAAATGAATTACATGCTTCAACAGGTTCTGTGTCCAAGACAATAAAATCCACAAGATAAATGAATTTATCGACTTGTACTAACACATCTTCAATTATTCCTCTAGGCACTTTTACAGATCTATCAGCAAGTAAAAGAGATATAGAAGTTGGTTTTAACTCACCTAGATTGAGACTCTGAAAAACTGAATATGGAAGTAAATTCACACTAGCACCAAGATCAAGTAAGGCTCTTTCAATTTTATGCTCTCCAATAAAGCAAGAAATTGTAGGACAACCAGGGTCTTTATATTTCAAAGCATTATTGTTTTGAAGAATAGCACTTACTTGTTCGGCTAGAAAGGCTTTCTTTTTCACATTCAGTTTCCTCTTCACAGTGCAGAGATCTTTCAAAAATTTAGCATAGGAAGGAACCTGTTTAATAGCATCCAGCAAAGGTATATTGATCCTTACCTGTTTGAAAATTTCATAAATTTCAGAATTGTGATTGACTTTCCTTTGTTTAGTCATGACTTGAGGAAATGGAAGTGCTGGCGGTGAGTCAGTCGTTTCTTTGCAATTTTCATATTCATCCCCTTCCTTACCCTCAGAGATTGACTCATCATCTTTCTCATAAGGTTCAAGAGAGGGTTTTTCAATAACCTTACCACTGCGCAGAGTAGTGACTGATTTGACTTGATCCATGTGTTGGCTTCCGGAACTACTTGCATTTGCATTGTATTGCCCTTTGGGATTTTGTTGTGTTTGAGATGGAAACTTACCTTTCTCTTGGAAACTAAGAGCAGATGTTAATTTAGCAAGAGTATCTTTAAAATCTGTCATATTTTGAACAAGTTGAGTATTAATTGTCTCTTGCTTTTCAATGAATGCATGCAATGTTTCCTCAAGATTTCTTCTAGAAGGTGGAGCATAAGAAGGTGCATATCCATGAGAATTTTGGAAATTATGGTGTGCTTGAAACGGTGGTTGTGAAGTTTGTGCATTGTTGTTCTCACTCTTCCAATTGAAGTTTGGGTGATTCCTCCAACCAGGGTTGTATGTTTGGGAGTATGGGTTGTGGTTGGCCCTTTGAAAACTGTTTAAAGCATGGGCTTATTCATGGAGACATTCCTTAAAAGAAGGCAAGGTTGGACAATCGTTGGTTGAGTGTTCATTTGTTTCACAGATTTGACACACAATGTTTTCAACAGATTTTAATTGACCACTCTTTTTTAATTCTAGTGCCTCGACTTTTCTAGCTAAAGATGCAAACTTGGCTTGAAGGTCATGATCTTCCCTAAGGTTGTACATACCTCCACTAGATGTATGAGGTTGAGTTTTACTCGGTGCCTCATATGTACCTGCAGTGTACCAATTTTGAGCATTTTCAGCTAACAAGTCTAAGTACTCCATTGCTTCATCAGGGTCTTTATCTTTAAAAGTTCCATTGCACATCAATTCAACCATTTGCCTATCTTTAGGTGTTAACCCTTCATAGAAATGTGAAACCAATCTCCATGTTTCAAAACCATGATGGGGGCAAGTACTAAGCAAGTCTCGATACCTATCCCAACATTTGTAAAATGTTTCTCCTAGTTTTTGAGTGAAAGTGGTGATTTGTCTCTTGAAAGAGTTTGTTCTATGAGATGGGAAAAACTTCTTTAAAAAGTGTTGTTGCATTTCATCCCAAGCACGAATGGATCCTGGTCTCAAATTTTGTAGCCATGTTTTAGCTTTATCTTTTAATGAAAAAGGAAAAAGCTTTAATCTGATGGTGTTCATGGTACAATTTAAGTTATTATATGTGTTGCACACCTCCTCAAATTCCCTTAAATGTAAGTATGGATTTTCCAATTCCAAGCCATGAAATGAAGGTAAAAGTTGAATAATGCCTGGCTTAAAATTAAAATGAGATGCATCAGGAGGAAAAACTATGCATAATGGTGCGCTTGTTCTTGTGGGATTCATGTGGTCTCTAAGTGTTCTAGCACGGTTATTCTCAGTATTTTCATTTTGAAGTGATTGATTATCTTCTTCAGCCATATTTTCTGAAAATGATGAGGATATCCTACAAAGTCTACCACTTGATGTACGTGACCACACTCTCATGCACGTGTAGGAATAAAATAAAAAAGAAGAAGAAAGCAAAAGAAGGAGGAAGAAAACAAAATAAAAAGAAACAAAAGAAAAGAAACAAACTTATATACAAGAAAAGTGAAAAGACAAAATAAAATAAATACTATAATTTATACAAGAACTTACCTCCCCGGCAACGGCGCCAAAAACTTGACACGACGAAGAGATTGATGTCTTCTCCCAAGTGCAGGAGTGTCGAAGTAATAAATAACCCGGCAAGACCGGGGTCGAACCACAGGGAGGTTAATTGTACAAATTATAAACAACAATTATAAACAACAATAATAGTAATAATAATAATAATAATAATAATAATAATAATAATAATAATAATAATAATAATAATAATAATAATAGTAGTAGTAGTAGTAGTAGTACTAATAATAATAATAATAATAATAATAATAATAACAATAATAATAATAATAATAATAATAATAATAATAATAATAAAGAAAGAGAAGAAGAAGAAGAAGATGATGATGAGAACTTAGAGATGAAATATTAATATAAGGATTAAACAATAATAATAACAAATGTCAAGATTAGAGGTTCCACTAATGGTATATCAAACAAGTATAGTATAAACTCTTATTATTGAATTGGAAACCACACACAAAGGAGGTTCCAATCAGATTATATATTGTTAACATGATTACATTAGTCATCTTATTCAATTAATGCTAATACTTGTAAATCTCGTCAAGCATTCATGATTATAACTTATGTTAACAACAAATCAAGTTCCTTTCATAGCTCAGGTGTCGGTTATACCATACATTATGGGCTATGAAAGTGCCAAGCATTTGTTGTACCAAGTGTTATACAACATAAATCAAGATTAGTCATTTAACAAGCAAAGTATTAAAGAGTGAACAAGCTAACAAATATAAAACATGTTAGTATCAAACATTAAAGTCCATATTAAGTTTACATTATACTTATTCTCACACCATTAGTGTAACCTTTTCACCTTGACATAATTAGCTTAGCTAGACATAATGAAAGAAAGAAAAATAGATAAACAAAATAAGAACATAAAAGTTAACTAAATAAAAGAAAGGAAATGAAAGGCATAAACTTAATATTAATGAAAGCAAAGCATAAACATTACAAAAAATACAAAGAGAGAAAGGAAGAGCATGATCTTGATCTGAACACCAAGATGCCTAAATGCATGGCAAATGCCTCCTTTTATAGGCCAAAATTGGGAACTATTGATTTGATGACTAATTGATAAGTGGGTGGCCAACTTTTGACTTGGTGACAATCCTTATCTTCTCTTGTCTGCCCAAAACGTCATTGATAATGTCAAAAGTGGAGCCAGTTGTAAACATGAAAGTTGTAGGCAATTGTCTCAGATTTCTTGTGTAAAAAATTTAGCTCATTTGGACTTCTAGAACTCCAGATATGACCAAAATACCAAACAGTGCTCGGGCTGGAAGACAGATTCGGGCTTCTTTGTTGTTGCTACAATTTGGACTTGATAATGGCCTTTTTAGATCTTGGGCTCCATATTAAAGTTGTAGGCCTATGTCTTAGCTTTCCATCCATATAAATTGGACCTATATCTGAGATCTGTAGCTCCAGATATGACCCAATTACCGAGCAGTGTTCCGGTTTGGATCGCACCGACATCTCTTTTCTAAGTTTGGTCATCTCTTTGCCTTTGCAATTTAAGTTCTTAAAGTCATCAATCAATATTTTCATTTATGTGATAGGCCTGCATTTAAAATTAACATTTACCATAAATTAAAGGTATCTTATATTATTAGATATATTATTATAAAACATGCTTTAGTTAAGGAGTTATTGATACTTCAAGTGCAAAATGATGATATAAAACCATGATAAAAATGCACTTTTAAGTACTAATCACTTACCTGTCTTGAAATATAGGTCCTCGAGGTTTCATAAAGCCCTTCCCTCGGTATGAGCTTATCTCATGTGTTCGCAGTCAGATGTTGGCATGTGTTTCTTGCACTATCCTTCTTATCCATTATATTTTAATAAAGAAATCTCCACTTTTCCACTGGTTGCCACCCTCCTTTTTCTTTATTACCCTTGTTTATCACGCTCCTTGCCAATGCTTTTATTTATCTTTCTCCACGTCAATATGAAGGGCTTTTTGGTTTTTGTCTCAGAAGAAAAAGGACAAGTTTTCTAGCAGAAATCTTTAAGGACAGGTTTTCTAGTAGAAATCTTTAACAACAACTAGAGCTTGAAATTGTTCATGACTACTAGAACTTTCAACATACATACTAAAAACTTGTTTAAGCAATTCCCATTACAAGTCTTCTTAGGTTTTGGAATGCAGTTATCTTTAGGTCAAGTTCTTCTTTTTTCTCTTCCAAAGGTGACCTTCTGTTTAATCTTTTCAAAAGGTTTCAAGCAAAGACTTGAAAAATATATATATATATAAGAATTGTCCCATACTAGCATTATTCTTGCACGGAAAATAGCAAATCACCATGCCTTTATCAGGTCCTCTAGATCATGAGACCAAAGTTTATCAAAAAAGTTACATACACTTGATTAGAAAGGGCTTTTAAAGGCTTGTAATGTGAGCTATAGTTATAAACTATGAAAGAAAAGAATTTTACAGTCTCAAAAGGTGTTTGAGGGTTTTAAAGACTTAGGATCAACTTTCTCTTAACATATAACCTTGTTAACCTTCATACGGTAACCTTGTTATCAAACCAAATCAACTATTCATCAATCATCTTTCTCTTAACATATAACCTTGTTAACCTTCATTACCAGAATTCTATTAACATAGGTTTGCTTGGATTTTCTCAATCCATGCTAGAAAATTTTAGAGCTCCTCTTGAGAAAGTTTTTTTTTATTATATAAGACCCTTCATAATTTGGAGCCTACTTGCTATGGTCTTCCCCTGTAAAGACAATAGTTTTTTCAGCACTAGATCTCCTTCTTGAAACACACAAGGTCTAACCTTCTTGTCATATACCTTAACCATTCTTTTTTGGTAAAGTTGATGATGACAGATTGCGACTATCCTTTTTTCACTAATCAAGTTTAACTATTCATATCTCACTTTGGTCCATTCAACCTCTTCTAACTCTAAATCTATCAACACCCTTAATTATGGGATTTCGACTTCTAATGACATTATTGCCTCCATTCCATATACCAACGAATATGGTGTGGCTCTGGTCGAGGTTCTTATTGCAGTGCGATATGTGTGAAGAGCGAATGGCAACATCTCGTGCCAATCTTTATAAGTGACTACCATTTTTTGAATGATTTTCTTGATGTTCTTATTGGCTACTTCCATGGCCCCATTCATCTTTAGCCTATATGGTGAGGAATTTGAATGTTTGATCTTCCATTTAGTACAAAGCTCTACTATCATTTTGCCGTTGAAATTCTATGTATTATCAGTCACTATCTTTTCTAGAAGCCCATAATGACAAATCAAGTCTTTTTTTATGAACCTCTTTATAACTTCTTAAGTTACGTGAGTGTATGAACAGACTTCTACTCATTTCGTGAAATAATTAATAGCTACAAGGATGAATTTGTGCCTATTGCTGGCTTTTGGGTTAATAGGCCTAATCACATCAATTCCCCATATTGCAAATGGCTAGGGAGATACCAGATTAAACAAAGGGGTTGGAGGTGCATTGACTTTATCGTTATGCACCTGACACTTGTGACATGTTCTAACATAGTCGATGCAGTCTTTTTCTAATGTCATTCGGAAATAACCAGCCCTTTATATTTTTCTTGCCATCATAAGTCTGCTAGCATGGGTTGAGCAATCCCTTCATGGACCTCTCGCAAAGCCATTCTAGCATCTATTGCATTTAAACACCTCAGCAAGGTTCCATCGAATGATCTTTTGTATAGAATCTCTTTGTCTAGATAAAAACCCCTAGCCAATTGCCTCAGGGTCTTCTTATCCATCTCCAAAGCTCCCTCTAGATATTCCTGCTTTTGCACAAAGTTCTTGATATTATAATACCAAGGCTTCCCATCTATCTCTCCTTCAATCGAGTAACAATAAGTTGGGTTATTTCTGATATCAATGTGTACTAGCTGCACCCTATGCCCGAGATCAATGGTAACCATATGACATGACTAAAAGATTGATGTCTTCCCCCAAGTGCAGGAGTGTCGAAGTAATAAATAACCCAGCAAGACCGAGGTCGAACCATAGTGAGGTTAATTATATAAATTATAAATAACAATAATACAACAACAATAATAATAACAACAACAACAATAATAATAGCAATAACAATAATAATAATAATAGCAATAATAATAGTAATACTAATACTAATACTAATAATAATAATAATAATAATAATAATAATAATAATAATAATAATAAAGAAAAAAAAGAAGATGATGGGAACTTTGAGATGAAATATTAATGTAACGATTAAACAATGATAATAACAAATGTCAAGGTTAGAGGATCCACTAATGGTATGTCAAACAAGTATAGTATAAACTCTTATTATTCAATTGGAAACCACACACAAAGAAGGTTCCAATTAGATTATAAATTGTTAACATGATTACATTAGTCATCTTATTCAATTAATGCTAATACTTGTAAATTTCATCAAGCATTCATGATTATAAATTATGTTAACAATAAATCAAGTTCCTTTCATAGCTCAGGTGTCGGTTATACTATACAGTATGGGCTATGAAAGTGCCAAGCATTTGTTGTACCGAGTGTTATACAACATAAATCAAGATTAGTCATTTAACAAGCAAAGTATTAAAGAGTGAATAAGATAACAAATACAAAACATGTTAGTATCAAACATTAAAATCCATATTAAGTTTACACTATAGTTATTCTTACATCATTAGTGTAACCTTTTCACCTTGACATAATAAACTTAGCTAGACATAATGAATGAAAGAAAAATAAATAAATAAAATAAAAACATAAATAACATAAAAGTTAACTAAGTAAATGAAAGGAAATGCAATTCATAAACTTGATATTAATGAAAGCAAAGCATAAACATTACAAAAAATACAAAGAGAGAAAGCAAGAGCATGATCTTGATTTGGAAACCAAGATGCCTAAATGCATGGCAAATGCCTCCTTTTATAGGCCACAATTGGGAACTATTGATTTGATGACTAATTGATGAGTGGGTGACCAACTCTTGACTTGGTGACAATTCTTATCTTCTCTTGTCTGCCCAAAACGTCATTAATAACATCAAAAGTGGAGTCACTTGAAAACATAAAAATTGTAGAAAATTGTCTCAATTTTCTTGTGTAAAAAAATCATCTCATTTGGACTTCTAGAACTCTAGATATGGCCACAATACTGAATAGTGCTCGGGCTGGAGGACAAATTCGGGCTTCTTTGTTGTTGCTATAATTTGGTCTTGAAAATGGCCTTTTTAGATCTTGGGATCAATATGAAAGTTGTAGGCCTATGTCTTACCTTTTCATCCATATAAAGTAGACCTAAATCTGAGATCTATAGCTTCAGATATGACCCAATTACCGAACAGTGTTCCAGTTTGAATTGCACCGACATCTCTTTTCTAAGTTTGGCCATCTCTTTATCCTTTCAATTTCAGTTCTTAAATTCATCAATCAATCCTTTCATTTATGTGATAGACCTACATTTAAAATGAACATTTACCACAGATTAAATGTATCTTATATTATTAGATATATTATTATAAAACATGCTCTAGTTAAGGAGTTATTGATACTTCAAGTGCAAAATGATGATAACAAACCATGATAAAAATACACTTTTAAGTATCAATCACCATAGTAGCCAATGTAGCTAAAGCATCTGCAAAATGGTTCCCTTCTCTTCCCAGATGAGTGAACTTTATTTCTTTGAAGTTGTTTAATAGTGTGGACAAGTATTCCTGGTAAGACCTTAACTTATCTTCCTTGGTTTGCCATTTTCCTTTCACTTGACAGATAATCAACATTGAATCACCATATACGTCCAGCTTTTTAATCTTCATCTCTAATGCAGCTTCTAAACTGAGTATACAAGCTTCATATTCAGCTGTATTATTGGTGCATTCAAAATACAATTTAACTGAAACTGGATATAGCTTATGATCAGGAGAGATTATCACTACGCTGACCCCGTTACCATATACATTCACTGCTTTGTCAAAAAACATAGTCCACCAATCTGTCTTTTTTTTTCCTTCCTCTATTGCTAATAAATTTTCATCCGGAAAATCAAAATTCAGTGGTTCCTAATCCTCAATAACATTATCAGCTAAATGGTCAACAATCACGCTCCCTTTTACAGCTTTCTATGTCACGTATGCTATGTTATACTCTGACAACAAAACCTGTCACCTTGCATTTCGACTGGAGAGATAGGGCTTGTTACATATATATCTCAATGGATCTACTTTTAAAATCAACCAAATGGTGTGATATAACATATAATGTTGTAATCTTTTTGCCGCCCATCCCAATACACAATATAGTTTCTTTATTACTATGTATCTAAACTCACATTTAGTGAACTTCTTACTTAGGTAATAGATAGCCCTTTCTTTCCTGCTTGTTTCATCATGCTGCCCCAATACATATCCCATAGCTATCTCTGTTACCATCAGATACAAAATTAAAGGCCTTCCCGACACAGGAGGAACAAGTAACGGCGGACTTTGCATATAGCACTTGATTTTATTAAATGCCTCCTCACACTCCTCATTCCAAGTTCCCAGATTCTTTTTCTTGAGTAGTTAGAAGATAGGTTCACATGTGGTAGTTAGTTGAGCTATAAATCTAGCAATATAGTTTAACCTCCCCAAAAATCCCTTCTCCTCTTTCTCTAACTTTGGGGTTGACATGGATTGGATGACTTTTGCTTTGTTAGGATCCACCTCTATACCTTTGCTATTGACTACAAATCCTAACAACTTACCGGACTTAACCCCAAACGAACATTTTGTAGGATTGAGCCTTAGTTCATACTTTCTCAATCTCTCAAATAACTTTCTCAACACCTTGACATGATCTTCTCCTTTTGACTTTGCAATCATATCATCTATATACACCTCAATTTCCTTATGCATCACATCATGAAATAGAGTTATCATGGCTCTTTGATAAGTGGCCCTTGCATTCTTTAAACTGAATGACATAACCTCCATAAATTTAATTAAACCTTCGATAAAATTTAATTGTATCCATAAACATCTTATTTTGGGCTTTTCTTCCTCAAATTAAATTTTCTTTGTCAATAGGACTCTCATCAGTCAACAAAATACTGCCAAATTTTAATCTTTGTAATCTTAAACCTTCTCAACCAATTTTGACTATTTTCTGACTATTCTAGCATCCTTTTTTTTACTATTGACACGACTAAAAGGTTGATGTCTTCTCCCAAGTGCAGGAGTGTCGAAGTAATAAATAACCCGGCAAGACCGGGGTCGAACCACAGGGAGGTTAATTGTACAAATTATAGACAATAATTATAAACAACAATAATAGCAATAACAACAATAGTAATAGTAATAATAATAATAATAATAATAATAATAATAATAATAATAATAATAATAATAATAATAATAATAATAATAATAATAAAGAAAGAGAAGAAGAAGAAGATGATGATAATGAGAACTTAGAGATGAAATATTAATGTAAGGATTAAACAATGATAGTAACAAATGTCAAGCTTAGAGGATCCACTAATGGTATGTCAAACAAGTATAGTATAAACTCTTATTATTCAATTGGAAACCACACATAAAGGAGGTTCCAATTATATTATAGATTGTTAACATGATTATATTAGTCATCTTATTTGATTAATGCTAATACTTGTAAATCTCGTCAAGCATTCATGATTATAACTTATGTTAACAACAAATCAAGTTCCTTTCATAGCTCAGGTGTCGGTTATACCATACATTATGGGCTATGAAAGTGCCAAGCATTTGTTGTACCAAGTGTTATACAACATAAATCAAGATTAATCATTTAACAAGCAAAGTATTAAAGAGTGAACAAGATAACAAATATAAAACATGTTAGTATCAAACATTAAAGCCCATATTAAGTTTACATTATACTTATTCTCACACCATTAGTGTAACCTTTTCACCTTGACATAATTAACTTAGCTAGACATAATGAAAGAAAGGAAAACAAATAAACAAAATAAGAACATAAAAGTTAACTAAGTAAAGGAAAGGAAATGAAAGGCATAAACTTGATATTAATGAAAGTAAAACATAAACATTACAAAAAATATAAAGAGAGAAAGGAAGAGCATGATCTTGATCTGAACACCAAAATGTCTAAATGCATGGCAAATGCCTCCTTTTATAGGCCAAAATTGGGAACTATTGATTTGATGACTAATTGATAAGTGGGTGGCCAACTGTTGACTTGGTGACAATCCTTATCTTCTCTTGTCTGCCCAAAAAATCATTGATAACGTCAAAATTGGAGCCAGTTGTAAACATGAAAGTTGTAGGAAATTGTCTCAGCTTTCTTGTGTAAAACATTCAGCTCATTTGGACTTCTAGAACTCCAGATATGGACAAAATACCGAACAGTGCTCGGGCTGGAAGACAGATTCGGGCTTCTTTGTTGTTGCTACAATTTGGACTTGCAAATGGCCTTTTTAGATCTTGGGCTCCATATGAAAGTTGTAGGCCTATGTCTTACCTTTTCATCCATATAAATTGGACCTAAATCTGAGATCTGTAGCTCCAGATATGACCCAATTACTGAACAGTGTTCTGGTTTGGATTGCACCGACATCTCTTCTCTACGTTTGACCATCTTTTTATCCTTGCAATTTAAGTTCTTCAAGTCATCAATCAATCCTTTCATTTATGTGATAGGCCTGCATTAAAAATAGACATTTACCACAAATTATAGGTATCTTATATTATTACATACATTATTATAAAACATATTTTAGTTAAGGAGTTATTGATACTTCAAGTGCAAAATGATGATATAAAACCATGATAAAAATGCACTTTTAAGTACTAATCAACTATTATTTTTTTTTTATTCTTTTTGCGGGGATCCAAAAATAAGTTACAATACCTAGTTAAAACTATGATAAATAACTTATCTATTCTCTTTTATTTTGAATTTTTTTATGGTTTACTATTTTTTTTATTGATGCATGGACATCTTTAGCTTTGTGATAATTAAACAATTAAAAATTAATTAATTAATATAAACAAATTAAAGAGGAGGAATCTATTATTTCTCTCCTCACAAAGCATTGTATTAAACAAGTTTAATATATTTTTTAATTTTATTTTTTAACATTAATTTTTTTCTTGACATTATGATTTGAGATGCTAGTTTGAGGTTAAACTCATTTTTTTCCTTTTTTTTTTGTGTTAGATCTTTTTCTTTAATTTCATCATTCTATATTTTGTTAATTTAAAATATCATAACTTTTTTATGAGGTTATCTTGATTTCGTTATCTAGATTACACAGGCTTGGCGAGTTGACTCGAGTTGTTTTATGTTTTTTTTAATTATTTTTTTTCAATTTTATCTAACAATATTAAGTTGATTGTGAATTGAATTTTATAATTTATTTTAATTTGCTTTTTATAATATTATCCCAGTCATATAACTCGGGTTGTGGGTTTGACATATTAACTTAAGTTGACTCGAGTTGCTTGTTTCTTGGTCCTTTTTTTGTATTTAATTTTTTTTTATTTTATCTTTTAATATTTAATTATTTGAAAATTGAATTTTATAATTTGTTTTGATTTTATTTTATAAAGTTATCATAATCTCATGATTCAAGTCTCGAATTTGATAAATTAACTCAAGTTAATGTAGAATGATGTAATATATTTCTATTTTATTTTTTTTAAAATGATGTTATGAAAATTTTTTAATCAAATTATTTTTTAATAATTATTTAAATTATCTTTTAACTTGAATAGCGAATCCATCTAATTTTTTTAAATTAAAAAATACTTTAGCAACAACTAAACATTTGCTTACGCTAAAAAAAAAAAACTAATGTGAACGCTTGCTCTAGTTGTTAAATCTAAAAACCAGATTGACGGCGAAAAACTTTCGAGTGCTTATTTAATAGTGGGTACTGATAGCATGGATCAATTGAACTCATTTTCTGTAATTCATTTCTCAACATTAAAGTAAATAATTCCCACTAAGTAATTAAGACAATACAAAGAAGGCGTGGCATTGGATCCTGACATCAGGCACCCAAAGCACGAAGCAGAGAGAGACTGAAGACGTACGTGAAGAAGAAGATAGAGTCAAACTGTTCAAAAAAAGGGAAGAAATTATAACTCCCAATCTCATAAGTGGGTAGGGGTCGTAGAGGATAAGAAAGCCATTTTCTTTCCATAATTCCTCCTACATACGCTCTCTTCTTTGTCTTTTCTCTTCCTCACAATTGCCCCTCCTTTCTCTCTGTGTTTGTACAGCTTATAAAATAAATAAATAAATATTATCTTTGAACAGCCCCCCGTCCTCTCTCTTTCATCCTCTCCTCCGAAAACCACACTTTTTTTCTCTTTATGTCTGGAACTAGAATGTTGCGGAGATGCAGGAAACTCAAGGATGCAACGAATCCTCTGTTACTCTCTTCCCGTTTCGAAACCCCGGTCCGTTTCTCAAGAGGAATCTCCACCCACTTGAACTACTTAAACATCGGGTGTAACCGCCGGAAGGAATCATTGATCGGAATCCAAGAGCGCTACAAGTGGGAGAATTCTAAGGACGACAACAATGTTCGGAAAATTAGGGCAGAAGCGAATTGTCCGAGGTGCTCAAAACACATGGATGTGCTCTTCTCCAATCGGAGTTTCGTATTTAGTAATAATTCTAATCTTGATCATCATCATCATCCTCATTTGAGTCGCAATAATGATACTGCTAATAATAATACTAATAATACTACAACTGCTGATACTGGCGCTAATGGAAATGGGCATAATAATAATTATCAGGCTGTGAATTTCTGTCCTAATTGTAAGACAGCCTATTATTTTAGGCCGGATAAGATTGCGCCGTTACAAGGCAGTTTTGTTGAGATTGGTAGGATTAGTAATAAGGGGAATGGAAGAAATGGGAATAAGGGAGGTAAGGAAGGGAGTAATGGTGGTGAAGAGGGGGTGGATTATGCCAATGTTACAAATACTATTAATAATAGGTTAAGGGTATCGTTTTGGGAGACGTTGAGGTCGTATGGAGGGGATCCGCCTGAGAATTGGCCTCAGGGGATTCCTCCTCCGCCACCCCCGGGTGGGAATGGGTTGGCTGTGCATACGCCTCCTGGTCCGCCGTTTACTCCGGGGGTTAGCGTCGTTAGGGCTTTTAAGCCAGGTGGAGAAAAGAGTGGAGGTGGTGGTGGGAATGGAGGTGGTGAGAAGAATGGTGCTGGATGGGGTGGGTCAAATTTGGGGAAGGAATTGCCGACGCCAAAGGAGATTTGCAAAGGTCTTGATAAGTTTGTTATTGGACAGGACAGAGCAAAAAAGGTTTGCTTTTTTTAACAACATTTCGTTCTCATTTGGGTTTTTGATCTAGCTAGTTGGTATTCGGTTGCAATCAGTTTCTGAGTTTTGATGCTTATAAGTTTTTTGAATTATTAACAGATGCATGTTGATTATGGATTATCATTGTGTGTCAAAGATTTCACACTGGTATTTGGGTACTTATGAAGGCTGTCCTGTTAGAGTTTTTGTTGCATTGTATTTAGAAACCCTTTTCAAATTGTCTTGTCAAGTGAATCATCATCCCTTTATTCTTTCTTTTCATCTTGGATTGTTTTTGATGAATGTGTCATAGTTGTTTGTTTTCTGGGATATTGTCGACATGACTTTGTTAAGATGCTTGTTGTATCAGTTGTTTGAACCAACATAACCGAAGTGCTGGTAAATTGAATATAGCATGTTGAAGATATCAAATGTTTCTGGTTGGGGGAACTGAGTGATAGAACATCATTTATTTAACAGGCTACACTGTCAGTTTCCTGAAAGCTTGATTTTGGATTCATGCTTGACATAGCCTTGAGCAGTTTGTAGTCTTTTGAGAGTACTCAACAAGTGATTCATGTTTATGTTATAGGTACTTTCTGTGGCTGTCTACAACCATTATAAGAGGATTTATCATTCCTCCTTGCGGAAAGGGTTAGTTTCCAGTTACATTCTTGTCTTCTCATAATGCTGCTATTGAAATAATTGAACCATAGAATTTATAATGATTGGTGCTTTATTTCATTACCTTGAATAGCAAAGTTTAGTATATTTTTAAGTGGTTTAAAAAAGTGGTCTCAAATTATCACAATTAGTTGACTTGTGAAAGAATACTGAAGTGATGTATTCTAATACTAGGCCAGGAGCAGAATCAGGAACTTTGGAGGCTATAGATGATGAAGACAATGTGGAACTGGAAAAAAGCAATGTACTCTTGATGGGCCCAACTGGCTCAGGTAATGACTCTACACTTTCTCTATGTGTTTCAAGTCCCCGTGACTTGCTGTGAAAATCAGTGCTTATTATTTTGTTAGTCCTGCTTTCAAGCTTCTGAATTCTGGACTTCTGTTCTAACTTATATGTGAAATAGGGAAGACATTGTTGGCAAAAACACTAGCACGCTTTGTGAATGTGCCATTTGTGATTGCTGATGCAACAACACTAACCCAGGCAAGTCTGCTTTGTATTGATATCTTACTTCAAAGACTAGAAATACCTTATGGTTGTTTTTATTTCACAATTAGTAGTGGACATTCACATCAAAATTTGAACTTTGACATTTAGGCAATCTTGAATAATCGAATGATTTCTTTGTTTTCAACATGCCTGCATATTTGATGTCTTTCATTAAATCTAATCATGATTTATTGAAAAGGGAAAATTGGCACCCTCATTGATGGAACTCATTTGTTTCTCTCATATCTTATTTTATCCACAAAAGTGAAGGAAGTCCTAGAGTAGTAATGTATGCTTATATCCAACTGTTCAAAGTAAAACTGCTGGGTCGCATTTTAGTTTCTTTTGTCTCGCTATGTATTTTTCCATGGTCACATGATTTTTGATCTTTCTCTCTCCATACCTATTCGCAGGCTCCTTACTGTTTAACTGAATGAGGCAACTAATTTTTGCAGGCTGGTTACGTTGGTGAAGATGTTGAATCAATATTGTATAAATTACTCTCGGTATATCTCACCTTTTATCTTTTGAACTTATGTAAATTCTAGTTGTTGTTTCTTAGCCTTGGAGTTGCATTGTCTATGCACTTGGTGCCTTTTTGTATAGGTTCAGTTTCACCAGTCCTGATTTAAGTGAATTTGTGTCTAATTGTGTCTTTGCTATATAAGATACATGTATTTTCTTGATGGAGGAAGGAGGTTGCCAATGATAATTACTGTTCTTCAAAATAAATGCCTTTATGAGGCAAAGGAAATGATCTCACTTAGGAAGCAGCAGTGGAATTCATCAAAGAACTTGCTAGAAAAAGAATATTTGGTAATTATAGATTTTGATGTTAAACAACCATGGATGCATTGGAGTTGTAGGAATTAACACTCTAGGTTTTAACCAAGGTTATCCTGGCCTATGAAAATATGCTAGTTATTTTTTTCCTATTGTTTTTAAAACAATAAAACTCTGATGAATAAGAGTCATCAAGGCAGTCACAGCAGCTTGTTAAGACAAT
Source organism: Populus pruinosa (assembly GCA_026413675.1). Lineage (NCBI taxonomy): Eukaryota > Viridiplantae > Streptophyta > Magnoliopsida > Malpighiales > Salicaceae > Populus > Populus pruinosa. The sequence continues at coordinate 11,456,685 of CM048604.1, read as the reverse complement.
ATTTTTGGTGGTAGTATCTGAACTTTTTAGGTTCGATTGTCTTAATTGCTGGGGCCTTGAATACTTGAAATATTGTGATAAATAAAGGGGGGGGGGGGGGGGAGTGATTGCAATTCTGATTCATACAGGACCAGTTATGTTTCTACTGAAAGGACATAATGGGAGACAAAATATTGAACTAATTTTATTGCTAAACATTCTTGAATTTGTTAGTTGTCTGAGAAATTTTAACTCAATTAATGTTTGTTTGAAATTATGTTTTCTCTTCATTTTTCCTACTGTAGGCTGGGGTTGCATTTAATGCTCAAAAACTCATTCTCGATGGGTTTGGGTAGACTTGTTCAGCTAACACTAGCATAATCCTGTTCCAGAATTGTTTTTGGGTGGGGATTGACTGGTTTCCATCCAGTAATCATGTTCCAGAATTTTGCAGCTCTTCCAGAATTAATCACACTTCCAGTTTGTTTGATTGTTACCTTCGATAAAAGTTTCAACTATTGTTTATGCAAATGTACATACAAGTCATCCAAGTTTTGACTATTGTTTATATTTTGTTTAAATATTCTTTCTTCCAGAAATTACATACAAGTCATCCAAGTTTTGACTATTGTTTATATTTTGTTTAAATATTCTTTCTTCCAGAAATTGAACTTTTTATGGAAGCATTGAAATCTACTGAAGTTGATATTTTTCCCATCAAACTACGTTTGTATAAAGTGCAATCAGAGCTATGATCTGTCCCTTTGAAGTACACATAGTTGTGTGCTTCAGTTCATGCGCTTATTTATGAGAGGAATAGCCCTTTCAGTTGTCTCTAATAATTTTTTTGGGTATTTCATGTGTTCATTCATCTCCATCCCAAACTTTTGCTTTCGTGCATGAATTCAAAGAAGTCTAATGTGTGCTGATTCAAAGACCTAACATGCTTTCCTCTATTGATGAACACTACTTTTATTTATCATTATTCAACATCTAACCATCTTTATGGGATGAAATTCTTTTTACTGGAATGTTGGCTGCAATTCATTATCAAGCATTTGAATTGTGTACTGACTATATATCTGATGGATGTTTATCCCAAACAGGGTTTGCCTGGAACTAACATTTAATTATGCTGAAGTGTCCTGTTGTAGCAAACTATTCTCTGTTAAGCAGGTGTTTTTATTTATTTATTTAAAAGTTTGATCAGTATAGTTTCTGTTCATGCTTGCTTCACATGCTCTCACAACTTATTAGCTGAATATAATAAGAATGGAAAACCCATTGACTTTTCACATATTACAGAACTTACATAGAGTTCCTTCTTGACTTTAGGCAGCTGAATTTAATGTGCAAGCAGCTCAACAAGGAATGGTCTACATTGATGAAGTTGATAAGATAACAAAGAAGGTCCTGTTAATTTTCCATCTTACCAATTAGTTTTTGTAACATTCGATGCACACAATCTCTTAAGACTTAAATGTTGTGACAATTTTGCAGGCTGAGAGCTTAAATATAAGCAGGGATGTTTCTGGTGAGGGTGTCCAACAGGCATTATTGAAAATGCTGGAAGGAACTGTGAGTGCATGAGACTATACTGCTTATCATTTGTTTACTAGATGTCTTGCTCCTGTTTCACCTCTGTGAGGCTGATTTCAGAAATTTTACTGAATGATTTGTGTGAAATTGTACTTGTCCCATATGATATTCTTATTTTATTCTGGCTTCATTTAGTTGCTGTTTCTATAAATATATTTGGATTCCTTAGCAATTATGCTGATTATAATTTAAGATATCATGCTGGATGTATCATATAAGTCAGAGGTGACATATTGCAATGTAATGAATCTTAAGTTAAATGTCACAAAGTTTTGAAAGAGTAAAAGGTATGCTGGATATATCACATAGGTCAGAGGTGATATATTGCAATTTGATGAATCTGAAATTAAATGTCATAAAGTTTTGAAAGAGTCAAAGGTAACCTCTTCATAGAGGCTAGTGGACTGGTGAACAGGAGTACTTGTTTGCAGATACCTTTAACAACAGAGTTAATTTGAAAGAGTGAATTGGAGAAGGTGTAAGATAAAAGAGACCTTCGATGGAGTCCATAGGTGGACATTTAACGGGAAGACATTTTTCATTATAGGGATGAATTCCATTTTTTATTATTCGAATGCTTGAACTGCAAGTTCAGCTCTTTTAGGAGAATGAAGTAATTTATTCACTTTTTGGACAGAAGGGGATCAAACAAAAAGTTGGTTGATAATTTATGATCTTTCAGAAAGCTTCAGGGAGAATTTGAAGTTGAATTGCTGTTAACTTTCTGACAATAAGGGATTGAACTTTGAAAGTTGGTTTAGTAACCCAGTATGCTTGGAAACCACTGCTGAGCTGTAACTTCAAAACTTGAATTTGGGTATGGAATTTTGTGGTAATTATGATGATACTGTGCTACTTTTTTAATTATGAGGAAGTTCTGCTTTTCTGATGTCAAGATGATGCAGAATCTTAATATTCTGCTCCTAAACACTGAGGTTTACAGAAGTTATAGATGGTTTTGGGTGTAACTAAAGAGTTGTTTTGTAGTTTAGGTAGATTTTTTTAAGGATAATTATGCTATTCAGGAAGTAAACAAATCAAGAACTAAAGATCTTCAGGAGAACTCGATAGGTAAAAGGAAAAGAAACCTAGAATCGCACCAGGGATCCTAGAAATCACTCCTAGGTATTCTTAGGCATCACACGTCTATCAAAGTTTGCTGAAATTTCTATAACATATATATATTCCTTCCTTTAAAATTGGGATTATGAGTTCTATAAATGGATAAGCCAATAAGGATGTGACTTGTGGAGGTGTTTGAGGAGGTGCAGCATAGCTATTGTTAGCTGGCCATTTAACTTCTTAATAGTGAAGTGGTGAAGTAGCTGACTGGATTTTGCAAAATGACAAAATTACCTCTATGAAAACGAAAATTACAAACTGCCCTGGTACAACCCCCAAATCCTACACTACTAGTTAACTAAAAATCTTATTTAGACAAGTTCTAGATGAGATTCTAGCGAAATAATGATGTTGATGCAGACAATACAAGAAGCAGAATTACTGTATTTCTATGTGGTTTTTGTAGACAAGGGTAATTCTGTAATTCAGATATCTTGGAAATTATTCGAGTTAAGGTTTATTTCTATTAGTATTTTATTAGTTCTACAAGTAAACAGGTTTTTTAGGTTTTTCCTATTCTAAATATGAATGATACTCCCTCTGGTCAAACATTGTTTCATGAATGTGGCTCTTATATTCTAGTTTTGATCTTAACTTTAATTGAAGTGCAGGGGCCTTTTATGGCCACCCAACAAATCTCATTGTATTGGCACTAAATTCAATGTAATAAACTTATCCATGATAGATTTGATATCAACTCTTCAAATTCAAGAGATGATAGTTTGATTCTAACAATGGTCAAAAGGCCTCCATTGCTTTGTTCATTTTTCTTTGTTCAATGGATTACTTGATTTTTAGAATGGAACAGCTCTTTGAAAGTTTAACCTACTCAATTGCATTGTAAATCATATCTAACTATAGCTAATCAGAATATAATCTGTTTTAATTTACTATAACTAACCAGAATACAGTTAATTTCAGTTAGGTTATTTATTTATTTTTTATTTTTTATCCTTTCCCAAAATTTAAAAAATCCATATCCTTCATTTTGTTTTTTTCATAGAAAATCGATGGCCTTAAACTCTATTATTCATCATCTCTCTTTATGCCAATTGTCATCTTCCTTAATAATTTTAAAAGGAAAGGCTTAACAGGGTGTGATGCTTGATGTGTACTCATTTTTTTGAAGTTGTGTTATAAAGGTGCCACGCGTCAGAACAAAGTGGTGTGTATTGTAATCCAGGTTTTAAATTATATTAAGAGTAGTTTTTTCTTAACTAATTGAAAAAAGAAAGACATAATGCTAAATTTAAATAAGGGATAGTTATAGAATCATGTAGAATTACGACTAAAATTAGAATGTTGGGACCAAAGTTAGTGGGTAATGGGGAGTTATGTTTTTTCCCTTGAACTTATATTTTTAGACTCGATGATAACAAGGAAAAGTATAATGTGTTCTTAGGTATCTATTTATATTAAAAAAATTTAAAAGATCCCTCATGCCATCACCTATTCTCTAATGGCCATGAAAGTAGAATACAACGCTTTATCATGTGCCCTAAGGGCACAAGCTAGCCGAACCAAGTATCATATTATATATAATTGTGTGTCAACAACTTAATGCTTTCATTGGTTTACAATTTAAATTATTATTTTTATCGAAATCACTTTGGTGATCAAAACGTATCATGGTTTCTTTGACATGGCAGTATAACTTCTTGCTTATCATATTCCACTTCTGTTTTGAAGCTAAGAAAGATGATTAATATTATTCTGGATGTGAAAAAATAAAAATAAAACAGCATTGCACGATTTTGCTTTCTGCTAACTAAATCTTTTACGCTTTGCAACCCTCTGATTACATTATATTGAGCAGTTGGTACCCCTGAAAAAGAAATGATTTCTAATATTTTGACTGGTATTCAGGCATTTACAGGTTGCTATGCTACTGACATGCAATTCTATAATATTCCTAGCACATGGCAAGTCCTATGGTTGTAACTTTTGTTAGTTGACTAAGAAGAATTTTTCATCTGCATTTTACACTGTAAGTCTTGCCCATAAAACTTAATTTAGGTGACAATAGACAAGGATTCAGTTGCCACATTTAACAGTGTTTTCCTTGTAATGGTTATCTGCAAACTGCAGGTACAAGTTTGAGTTCACTGATGAGTTTTTGTGAAACACAGGTTGCCATATAGGCTTTGCATGTTGCATTTTTTTCATTATTGTTTTCCTGCACCATATTTTTGTTGTTTTGAAATGTTAGTTACTGTTGCGGCAGCACTTTGTGAACAGTTTGCTGCAGAGGTTTACATGAAAATCTATAGTGGTTGGATTTTTATCCCCAGAGATATTAAAGAATATGAAACTTGTTATAAAATTGCTAAAGCAGAACTTTCTGTTTCCAGATAGTAAATGTTCCTGAGAAGGGGGCGAGGAAGCATCCTCGGGGTGATAACATACAGGTATATAGTCTCAAAATGGTTTTCCTTTTCTTTTTCGTCGTTGAATTTTTTTGTCATATGCAATGTGTCCTGTATGAGGTAAAGTCTACTGCTTGAGAAATGCTCATCCTAGAATCTTCTTATTCTTGTATTGCTGATAACTTGTATTTTGCTGGAACCAGATTAAGCATTATCATACTCCAGATTTCTAACATAGCCTCATTTTATTTATGCATTCCTTTCATTGAGATCATGAATAATTCCTTTATATTCTTTCCTCCCAAGTTGAAAAGATATTAAATGTTTGCTTAGATTTTTGGTTCGGAACTCTTATGTATTTGCAGCATCCTATTAATTCATATTCAGAAAATTAATAATAACCAGCAATGATGTTGCCTCGCAAGGATTATTCACCATCATCATAATCAGAGAATTGGCACTATTTATGTCTTGGTGCTGCTTCTCAAATTAAATCTTAAATTCATATAAATGTTCTGCAGATAGATACAAAAAATATCCTCTTTATATGTGGTGGAGCATTTGTTGATCTTGAAAAGACCATTTCAGAGAGGTAATGGCTTCAAACAGTTTTCCTGCATAATTATCTGCAAAATATAGTTTTTGTCTGTTTCGGGGTATCTAATCTGAAAATATTTCATGTCATTTTATCAGACGACAAGATTCATCAATTGGATTTGGAGCACCTGTTCGTGCTAATATGAGAGCAGGTGGAGTAACCAATGCTGCAATCACTTCATCTTTGCTAGAATCCGTAAGAATGAAGACCTTCCTATGTTAGTGAAATGGGAGTTTAATATTTATAGAGTTTCTACCTTTCTATGTATGATTTCAGTTTTCAACATTATTAATGATGTTAGTTGTTAAGCATGGAAGTTACTGGTGAAACCTTTCCTTGAAAAGTAAATTTTACATTGTCAGGTTGAGAGTGCGGATCTTATTGCTTATGGCCTTATACCGGAGTTTATTGGACGCTTTCCAATATTAGTTAGTTTGGCAGCTCTAACTGAGGATCAACTTGTTAGGGTAATACTCTGTTATACTGGTATTTTTGTGTTTTTATCTTCTATTTTAATACACCCTGTGCCAGTCTATATTTGTTATCATCCCATTTTGGGCTGTTTGTGAATGACTAGAAACCATTCAGAATGTGAGAATAATTAGCAACTGAATGTAGCAATTTATGATGTTACAAACATGTTACATTCAAACTCTAATTATTCACTACTAGTTTACTGAAAAGAAAAGAAATTTCTTTCAGCTCACTCAAGTATGCTAATTTATTTTGTGCTAGTAAGCCTCATTGTTTTTTTCACTCAGGTTTTCATCATTGCCCTAAGAAGTTCAAGAGTGTCGTTTCTAAGATACCAGTATATATTTCTGTAGCTAGGAAATTACTGACTTGACATTAATATTTGGGAAATTTTCCTTAGCTTGTAAAATTTCACCACCCATTTTGGTTTGATTAAAATGGAAACATTAGAACACCCCTGCCCTTCCAAATGCACATCTCAATCTGTGCTTATCATGTATTTTGTTTAATGCACTTTATATTCTTAGTTTCTCCTAGAAATGAGCAGGCCAGATTTGAAATTATAGTTTTCATTATAAAACATTTTCTTGCTCACGTAAATTACAGGTCCTCATGGAACCGAGAAATGCCCTTGGTAAACAGTATAAGAAGTTGTTTAGCATGAATAATGTACGACTCTCTCTCTCTCTCTGATCATTTAGTAGTTAAATTCATTTGATTACTTTTGTGTAATGGTTATTTACCACTTGCATAATTCCAGGTGAAGCTACATTTTACTGAAAAGGCACTAAGACTAATTGCGAAAAAGGCAATGGCTAAGAATACTGGTGCCAGGGGTTTAAGAGCCATACTTGAAAGCATTCTAACTGAAGCCATGTATGAGGTATGTGATTCCCCAAGGCTTATAAGTAGATATTATCCACCATCTCTATAAAGCATTTGATTATGGATATTGACATGTTAAAAGGTTTTGTTGCTTATTTGCTTCAGATCCCAGACATCAAAACAGGAAGTGATAGAGTAGATGCTGTTGTAATTGATGAGGAGTCTGTAGGTTCAGTGCATGCTCCTGGAAGTGGTGGGAAAATCCTGCGTGGAGATGGTGCATTGGAGCATTACCTAGCGGAATATAAGGTATAGAATTTAGTGGTATGGTTTCAATTTATAGATTAGTCTACGACCATTGGTATGCTTTTGTCTGAACTATTGTGTTATTTAATAAATAATTATTGTGACAGGAACTGGCTGAGTAGAATCTGTTGGTTGAAAGTCACTTCTAACCACCCTTCTTACATTTAATCACCAGCATCCTTGGTTTTCTTTTGTATAGTATTTTGCCTGTTGAACAATGGACTTTATCAGACAAATTATTGCATAGTTTTTAATCTATATTATTTGGGATTATTCTGGTTGACATGTGTTTTTGTACTGTAAAAGACTACTAATTGAGCATTTCTTATTTATGTTATAGGACACTGTTGAGGCAGCTGATGGGGAGTTGCAGGACGCTGAATCAGAGGTTTCATCAAGAGCAATGAGCATGTAGCACTACTACAAAGATAACTGTTAAAGTTACAATTCCTCTTTTTATTTGTAAAAAACAAATTCATGATTGGATGTAATAATCCCTTGTAGAACAGCATAGTTTCTGGTTGAAAAGTTAATTGGATAATAGGAAAAGTAAATGAGGAAAATACGTAGGACATTGTACAAAAGTTCTATTCATTCTCTTCAAGGAGACATAATTTCTCAATTTTCAATTTGATGTCGTGTTTCCACGTACGCATCTCCTTTCACTCCCCGTTGGCCATGCTCCAGAGAGAGCTAAAATCCAGGCCATCTAGCGGAGCTACGAATTGTAATCTCATCATGTGCACAAACTTGCCTTGCAGAGAACTTGCGTGGATAAACTCCATGGAGGTTGGATTTCTGTCATGCTTCCATTTTCAGTAGCTGTGCTTGGACACACAAGAAGATTTTGAAGGTGCCTCATGCCCTAATCAAGGCAAGAACTGGTAAGATGAGTCAACGCTAATCTCAAAAGATAATTATTATTAAAGAATAATATAAATTATATTCTAGAATTTTATTTAATAGTTTAAACTTTTAGATGAGATTATTTATTCGATAAAAATCCCTATTTATTCGATAAAAATTAAACATAAGGTAATATGGGTCTGTGTGAGTTTCAAGCCCAAAGGCTTTTACTTGAGGGGGTATGTTAGAGAATAATATAAATTATATTTTGGAATCTTATCTAATAACTTAACTTTTTAGATAAGATAGTTTTTTAATAATTATTTTTTTGATTATGATGTTCTGGTATGATGTTAGGTCGGGCGTTTCATCTTGTGTTTGTAACAGGTATGGTTAATAAGTTGGTGTTATGAATGTTAGTTCAAGATGCATTGAAGAATCCTCCTCCCTTGCTAGGATTCTTGGCCCTAGTTGATGCCGTGTTCTATTTTATTACCTCCTTCCCCGTAAGCTAATATTTTGAGAGTGGGATTTATGTTTGTGCTCTCCAATTTTCATGGCTCTGGTCTTCTGTTTTCACTAAGCTTTCTCTCTAGCAAGTATCAAAACTTGTGAGAATCAAGATTTTGTTGTGTTTACTATTAAGCTAAATGTTGAGTCTAAATATGCCAAGCAGTTTTGGAGTGATGCACTCAGTCTTCACAACGGTTCTCCATTTCATGTATTTTGCCGGGGATTTGAACCCGTACCATGTTGATGGGCATGACATCAATGTTTAGATGTTATATGGATAAAGTCATAGTAATTTAACAACCAAAAGAATCAATAGAAAAAGAAAGAATCTAAATTAATCACTATATTTTGCAAAACAACCGAAAAGGTGAAATATAAGTCATGGATCAATTAAACTCTTTGGAAGATTTGTATAAGAATAAGAAACAGGTATATACCATGAAATAAAGTTTCATCCTTTATGGGAATTCTATAAATATTCCATTCAAAAAAAAAAAAAAAGAAAAAAAACATTATAAACAATTGAATTTTTTTTAAGATTGGGTGTAGTTACTAATTAATGATCTCGCATATCCAGGTTAATAATTTTATTTTTAATTTTATAAGAATTTTTATGAAAGTTGTTTGATTATTTTTTTCAATGAAAATTTTATTTTTTCAGAATATATTTTAATTTGTAGTTTTTTTTTTTAATGATTGATTCAACCTCTAATGTCAGGTTATATTTCATACTCTGCTCATGTTTTTAACTTTTCTCCTCCTCTGTGGGTAGTAAAATTGGACCCCTATCAAGTTTCGTTGTAATTTGGGGCCACCCGGATGGTTAGACAGCCTCTGATCCTGCCGTAACGTCTCACAAAACATTGCTGTGATTTTTGGTGATTATACTTTCATTTTTTTGGTTCTTGTTACCCCTACCCATATGCACTGACATGCCATTGTAGAATAGTCCAAAGAGCATCAAAGTTTTGTGAAGTTACTTCAAAATCAGCAAAGTCACTTGATTTATTCAAGAGAGAGAGGCTATCCTTCACTCTCAGAGCTCCTAAAAAAAAACTAAACAGAAGAAAACGTCACTATTTGTCAAAGCGTTTGAAACAACTTTTTTTCCGTAAATATTGATAATTCTTTTTTTATTTTTCCAACAAAAAAGGGATGTAAAATTCGTTCAGTTTTGATTGAAGTAGCAGGTATGTCTCATGTTAATTTTAAAAATTAGAATAAATTTCACCATGTTCATATTTTAGATTATTCTGAATTTTTCTACTAAATCTTGATCGACATGTTTCAGTCAGATAAAAGTTCGATAAAACTAAAGTATAATTTTATTATTAATTGAGTAAGATAAAAAAAAAACTAAAAAATCTAGGCTATACCTAAAAACCTATCTAAGGAAATAGAGATCCAAAGGATCTCTTTCCTCTCTAGCTGAAGGACACGATATAAAATGATTCTTTCCTTGATTAACTGAGCCAATAAATAAATTTAAGGTAACCATAGATGAGAGTTGCTTGAAATAAAATTACCTGGAAAATATAAGGCAACATTCTACATTTCAATGTAGCAACAATTTGGTAAAGATAAATTAAATTCAGGTAATAATTTTTATTGCTTGTATTTTTTAAATATAAATTATGTTTCTGTATCTATAACATTTGAATTTATTAAATTTTTATCTTAATTAGTTGCATGTGGGAGAAATTTAGCAATCATACTATAAAATATCAAAAGCTTGCTTTAGACAATGTTAAATTACTTTAAATTAAAATTCTTTTTAATCTCAACTATTTAGAAATGCTTTAAATTTTAAAATTAATTTTAGATGCTTTATATTGTGATTATATTGTATAATTTGAATTAATTTATTTTTAGATTCGAAATAAAATCATGCATTTTAAAAGACACACATACATAATATATGATCTTGAAATAGAATGTTGAGATGCTCTAAAATTAAAATTTATCATTCTAATAAGAAAAATAAAATGTCAATAGAATAAAATTGACTATCTTGATTTAAAGTGAAGTTTGTTGGTGGAGTGGTTGTTCATGTAATTTTCTTTTGAAGATAAACAAAAGTTGTTATTATACCACCAAATTTGTTGATTTTCTTTTTTTTTTATTATTATTTTAATTATGGAAAAGAAGGTGGAAAATTGAAATACAAATAGGAAATAGATCCACTTGTTAAAATTAGATATATGAGATTTCTAGCTTAAAAAAGGTTTCTAAATAATATAATTATTTTAAAAAGGTATTAAGACAATAACTTCTTGAATTATTTGATGTTAACTTTAGCTAAATTACGAAACTGATAATCCAAGTTATGGATCCAATTAGATTAATAACTTCATCTTTTTGAAACAATTCTTGGTTTAATTATACCAAAAAACAGATATTTATAGAAAAACAACCAAATAAAATTTCAAAAACAAATATGATAAAGATAGGCTATAAAAAAAAATGTTTGCTAATTTTATAAAACAACAACTATAATCTTATTTGAAAACAAATTAAAAATTAAATTATTTTTAATAAAATAATATCTAAAACATAAATGATATTCTTAATTAATAAAATAAATAAATAAAATAATATAATTAATATATTTGAAAATAATTTTTAAAAAATAAATTTAAACTAAATAAAAAATATTAAAAAAAGCATAGGCATGCAGGTTTGGATGCCCTATTGCTCCTGTTCCATTAAAAACTTGTCAAGTTGACTCGCACGACTTGATCTTTTTTGTTTTTAATTTTAAAAAGGATGGATGAATACTGATTTTAGAAAATACAACAAATGATATATCATTTTCATACTCAATTTTCAACCACCGGAAAGGTTGTTGGAAAATCTAAAAGACTTAAAAAAGTCTAAAAGAAGGGATGAATTAGGGTTTTATTGAAGATTCTAACACTTTTTTACAAAATTTCTCAATTACTTTAAGAATACTAAAATTCACATAATATTCAAAAATAATTTTATCTTTTTAAATTCAATAACAAGAATAATTAATCAAACCACAAGTAAATTAAGATAGATTGAGGGAGATAAATACATTGATTTTTATAGTTGTTTGGACAGCCCCTTCTCCACTCATCAAATCTTTATTCAAGTATTCATTATTTCACAAAATACTCTTAAACAAAATACTCTTAAAGGAAAGACCTTAACAATTATACAATCTTTTATCCAATTTAAGATTTAAACATAATTCTTTTACGGGTTTAGGAACCAAAATTTTATCATAATCTTGTTATGGGTTCATGATTCAAAACCAATCATTTTACAGGTTAATGATCAAATCTAACTCAATAATCTTTCTTAAGAAAATGACTAAAACCTCTATCTGGTTTATAACTAAAAAAATAACCAAATGATTTTAAGTGTCACTTATATTTTCACAAATGATATATCTCTAACAAGAGAATCATCGCATCTTACTTAAGAAAAAGAAAAGATTACAAAGATTAAGCTCATGTATTTTGATTAGTACTTAAAAGTATATTTTTATCAAGGTTTTATATTATTATTTTGCACTTGAAGTATCAATAACACCTTAACTAAAACATATTTTATAATATCATATCTAATAATATAAGATACCTTTAATTTGTGGTAAATGCTCATTTTAAATGCAGGCCTATCACATAAATAAAAGGATTGATTGATGAGTTTAAAAACTGAAATTGAAAGGATAAAGAGATGGCCAAACATAGAAAAGAGATGTTGATGCAGTCCAAACCAGAACACTGTTCGGTAATTGAGTCATATCTGGAGCTATAGATCTCAGATTTAGGTCTACTTTATATGGATGGAAAGGTAAGACATAGGCCTACAACTTTTATATAAGCCTAAGATTTAAAAAGGTCATTTTCAAGTTGACACGACTCAAAGATTGATGTCTTCTCCCAAGTGCAGGAGTGTCGAAGTAATAAATAACCCGGCAAGACCGGGGTCGAACCACAGGGAGGTTAATTGTACAAATTATAAACAACAATTATAAAACAACAATAACAACAACAACAATAGTAGTAATAATAATAATAATAATAATAATAATAATAATAATAATAGTAGTAGTAGTAGTAGTAGTAGTAGTAGTAGTAGTACTAATAATAATAATAATAATAATAATAATAATAATAATAATAATAAAGAAAGAGAAGAAGAAGAAGATGATGATGAGAACTTGGAGATCAAATATTAATGTAAGGATTAAGCAATAATAATAACAAATGTCAAGGTTAGAGATTCCACTAATGGTATATCAAACAAGTATAGTATAAACTATTATTATTGAATTGGAAACCACACACAAAGGAGGTTCCAATCAGATTATATATTGTTAACATGATTACATTAGTCATCTTATTCAATTAATGCTAATACTTGTAAATCTCGTCAAGCATTCATGATTATAACTTATGTTAACAACAAATCAAGTTCCTTTCATAGCTCAGGTGTCGGTTATACCATACATTATGGGCTATGAAAGTGCCAAGCATTTGTTGTACCAAGTGTTATACAACATAAATCAAGATTAGTCATTTAACAAGCAAAGTATTAAAGAGTGAACAAGATAACAAATATAAAACATGTTAGTATCAAACATTAAAGTCCATATTAAGTTTACATTATACTTATTCTTACACCATTAGTGTAACCTTTTCACCTTGATATAATTAACTTAGCTAGACATAATGAAAAAAAGAAAAATAGATAAACAAAATAAGAACATAAAAGCTAACTAAGTAAAAGATAGGAAATGAAAGGCATAAACTTACTATTAATGAAAGCAAAGCATAAACATTACAAAAAATACAAAGAGAGAAAGGAAGAGCATGATCTTGATCTGAACACCAAGATGCCTAAATGCATGGCAAATGCCTCCTTTTATAGGCCAAAATTGGGAACTATTGATTTGATGACTAATTGATAAGTGGTTGGCCAACTTTTGACTTGGTGACAATCCTTATCTTCTCTTGTCTGCCCAAAACGTCATTGATAACGTCAAAACTGGAGCCAGGTGCAAACATGAAAGTTGTAGGCAATTGTCTCAGCTTTTTTGTGTAAAAATTCAGCTCATTTGGACTTCTAGAACTCCAGATATGGCCAAAATACCGAACAGTGCTCGGGCTGGAAGACAGATTCGGGCTTCTTTGTTGTTGCTACAATTTGGACTTGATAATGGCCTTTTTAGATCTTGGGCTCCATATGAAAGTTGTAGGCCTATGTCTTACCTTTCCATCCATATAAATTGGACCTAAATCTGAGATCTGTAGCTCCAGATATGGCCCAATTACCGAACAGTGTTCCGGTTTGGATTGCACCGACATCTCTTCTCTAAGTTTGACCATCTCTTTATCCTTGCAATTTAAGTTCTTCAAGTCATCAATCAATCCTTTCATTTATTTGATAGGCCTGCATTAAAAATAGACATTTACCATAAATTATAGGTATCTTATATTATTAGATACATTATTATAAAACATATTTTAGTTAAGGAGTTATTGATACTTCAAGTGCAAAATGATGATATAAAACCATGATAAAAATGCACTTTTAAGTACCAATCACACCCCTCAACCAGCTTATTACTAGTCCCTAGTAATCAAAGCGTTAAAACAATTTGCAAATTTCACAAAGCAAGGTATTCATCATTTAACTTCCATTAATCTATCCAGATAAACAAACTCTCATTAAATTTATATATCTGCTCAATACCACTTAACAAGATATTAATAAACCTTTCTTTTGTGCTCAATGTATCAACACATAATTATGGGGCTTTTCTTGGAAGAAAACAAAATTTTTGTTCTAATGTTTAAGGTTAACTTCCTTGGGTTGGGATTACTATTTTTGTCTTTTTTTTTTTTTTAACTCTATATACATATACTTTAAAAACATCATGCATCTTTAACCCATGTAACGAGCTTTCAGCTAATGACTCCCAGACCAGTTGGTCTTAGGGCATTAGGTGTTAAGACACCCCTACGAGCTTAGTAACTCGGGTCGCAGATACTGATATGTAGATAGTGCAATGTTTGATTCCCTTAAGCTTTTCTCCTCAACCCATGTAACAAGCGTTGGGCCAATAGCTCCCAAGTCAGTTGACTTGAGGGTATTAGGTGTTAAAACACCCCTTCGGGCTTAATTGCTTAGGTTAGGGAGGCTACGAAACCAAACTTATCTACATTTTTATTATCATCATTTTTTTTTTTGTTTTTTTTCATGTTTTTCTTTTTTTTTAATTATATACAATCCCTTTCCCTTAGTTGTTACCTTTAACAAAAGAACATAAATAATGTAATAATCCAATATGCAACCCACAATCATATGTTAAAGTGTGTGTGTGTAAATTAAGGTTTAAAAATACATGTTAAATAAGTATATGAGCAGAATTAAGTGGTAACAATACGAGAGTTTGTAAACCTGAATATTTCAGGAAGTATTATAATAGACCTTGTTAAGAATGGTTACTAAGATGCGTCTCAAGAGTCACTTTAACAAAAGAACTCCTTTACTCTGCCATCCTAGTAACAACAATTATGCACATGCTTTATGAAATGAAAAACAATTTATTTTTTTTTATCAACTACTACCCTCTCCCCCCAACCAAAACGAGACATTGTCCTCAATGTTCTAAGGTAGAAAGATAGAGTATAAAAGATATCACCTGAAATAACGAACACTGACAAAACCTGAAACACACTAAAACAAAAATAAGAAATAACAAAACACAATAATAAAACCAAAAGACACAAAAAATTCACAAATGAAGGCTCAAATCCAATCTAATCTTTTTACGGCTTCCCGTAGATGACCAATTTATGCGACTCATGGAAGGATCAATCACAGGAATGAAAGATTGTAGTTGGTCAATAAATTGTTCAGCAGTAGTAGCAGAGATTATGATTTGTCGTGCAGAAGATGTTAGAAAATCCTGTTCCACAGCATGATCAAGAAAAGACAACAACTTATCATAATAACCATTAACATTTAACAAACCTATGGGTTTATGGTGAATGTGCAGTTGAGCCCAAGAGGAAATATGAAAGATCTCTTCCAATGTGCCTAGACCACCTGGTAAAGCAATAAAAGCATCAGCATGGTTAAACATTGCATTCATTCGAGCCGACATTGTGGAGACCTGAAGTTCCTCTCCAATTGTTTTTCCAATGATGTCCCCTTGTGCCAAAGCTTCAGGGACGACTCCTAAAACTTGACTACCTCCTAAAAATGCAGCTATTGACACACCTCTCATTAACCCAAGACTGCCTCCCCCATACACTAAATGAATCTTTCTCTCAGCTAGCACCTGACCAAGATGATTTGCTGATTCTAAAAACTCTTTTTCTTTCCCAGGACTAGATCCACCGAAAACACAAATATTTCTTATTTGATGACTTGAGGAACTTGCCATTTCTACACACTTCTGTATTTGTTGAATGTATGGGTTGAGTAGAAATGAAAGGAAGGAAAATAGGGTTTTATAGATGAGAAAGTAGAAAGGCAATCATAACATCTATATGTAGGCCAGCTAGAGTCTCACACACTCTCTCTCTCTTTTTATTTATTTATTTATTTACTTTTGAAAAAAACATGTGTATGTACAGGTAGTTGTGATTGTGGCTCACATCTTCCCTTGGTTTTACGTCCAAGAACGGCTTAAACGCCCTCTATGGGTCGGGGATAGGCTTCCCATCCAGTTTTCTTAAAAACTGGCAAACAGGGTCTTTTTTAGTCAGATTCCCAAGACTAAGTCGATCATGTTCTTTATGAAATAGTGGCCATAAATCATGAATTGCACGATGCACATCTCCACTAGGATGTGTCTCAAGAGTCAATAGAAGATTATCTAAAGACTCCTTACTCAAGCCATCCTTAATGAATTGTATTTTATCTTCACGGTTTATAGATACCATTCCTAAAGAACGACATTGTGTATTACAAGTCCATCTAGCACATCGATGACAGACATCCAGTCGTTTTGCACGACGCTTCTTTGCAAAAGTGCTTTTACCTGTTCCAGGCATGTGTGAAATGAAGAAGTTAGAGGACTCACCTGATAATCGGACCTTTGCTTCAATCAACCAACGAATATCTTCAGGAATTCCATGATTCATTAATAATCTCAATCTTGCACATCTAGCACGGTAAATTTTTGTAATCGTATTCTGAGGTAGAGCGGGAAAATACTTTTTCAATTTTTCAAGATTAGTGTCCTTTTTCAAATGAGAATTGGAAGAGAGATTCAAAGAATTGCACAGATATATACACAGATATCAGTAATTGTGGGAAACTGAAAGAACCGACTTAAGTCACGGAGTACCGTTATCCGCCATTTAACCGGGGTGAGAAAAACTAACAAAAATCACTCAAAAAGAAACACAAAAACAATGTGAGAAAAAAAAATTAACCTTTATCTACAAGATCAGTCCAACCAGTTGATTCATTTTCTCTAGGAAAATTATCAAAGTAAGCTTTCAAACGATGTCCATTTTCATTAAAATCATTGTCATTCATTGAATTTTCAATATCACAGGCCCCATAAGGATTGCTCCATCTTGGTCTTAGCTCTCTAGGGAATGCATAGAGTTGAGAATTATAAAACAAAACTTTTTGACCTGTATCAATCTTTTGACAATTTTCACAAGTTTTGCAGAATGCATGCGTGTCCTTGAACATGGTGGGCCGATAAAATCCATTTTGAAAGATTTTTGTAGCTGTCTTTTTTGACGAGAAACAACTTCCACATGCTTCAGAATGACAAAGTTTAATGACACTACTTACCTCATTGTCGGGAATGAATCTTTGAAATATTTGATCAGGACAATATTTGAATAAGTTAGGGTCATCACAGTAAAAGCTCTTCACTTCGTTCAAAAACTTTTCTTTGTCTTGCGTACTCCAATCAGCTGGCAAATCTCCTAAAGAAAGAAAATTGATATTTTTATTATACCAAGGCATTGGACTAAGAGAAAGTAAGGATTCGTTAGGAAAGTAATCATCCATTGGTGTGATGTCAGGTATCGAATTTGTTGTCACTGTTGACAAAAAATTCGCATCAACATTTTCGGTGCTTGTTTCATCCGTGATTTCTTCCTCAGAATAAACCATTTGCAAATCTTCAGTTTCATCCAATTCATTTTTACTTAAAGTAGATTCAAGTTGATCATAAACTAATTCGTCAATATGATCTACTTCTTGTAAATCATTATCATCTCTAGGTTGCTTGCAAATGTTGAAAATATTCATCTCCAATGTCATGTTTCCAAATGATAGCTTCATCAGTCCATTCCTACAATTAATCAATGCGTTAGAGGTTGCAAGAAACGGACGTCCTAAAATAACAGGAAATGAATTACATGCTTCAACAGGTTCTGTGTCCAAGACAATAAAATCCACAGGATAAATGAATTTATCGACTTGTACTAACACATCTTCAATTATTCCTCTAGGCACTTTTACAGATCTATCGGCAAGTAAAAGAGATATAGAAGTTGGTTTTAACTCACCTAGATTGAGACTTTGAAAAACTGAATATGGAAGTAAATTCACACTAGCACCAAGATCAAGTAAGGCTCTTTCAATTTTATGCTCTCCAATAAAGCAAGAAATTGTAGGATAACCAGGGTCTTTATATTTCAAAGCATTATTGTTTTGAAGAATAGCACTTACTTGTTCGGCTAAAAAGGCTTTCTTTTTCACATTCAGTTTCCTCTTCACAGTGCATAGATCTTTCAAAAATTTAGCATAGGAAGGAACCTGTTTAATAGCATCCAGCAAAGGTATATTGATCCTTACCTGTTTGAAAATTTCATAAATTTCAGAATTGTGATTGACTTTCCTTTGTTTGGTCATGGCTTGAGGAAATGGAAGTGCTGGCGGTGAATCAGTCGTTTCTTTGTAATTTTCAGATTCATCCCCTTCCTTACCCTCAGAGATTGATTCATCATCTTTCTCATAAGGTTCAAGAGAGGGTTTTTCAATAACCTTACCACTGCGCAGAGTAGTGACTGATTTGACTTGATCCATGTGTTGGCTTCCGGAACTACTTGCATTTGCATTGTATTGCCCTTTGGGATTTTGTTGTGTTTGAGATGGAAACTTACCTTTCTCTTGAAAACTAAGAGCAGATGTTAATTTAGCAAGAGTATCTTTAAAATCTGTCATGTTTTGAACAAGTTGAGTATTAATTGTCTCTTGCTTTTCAATGAATGCATGCAATGTTTCCTCAAGATTTCTTCTAGAAGGTGGAGCATAAGAAGGTGCATATCCATGAGAATTTTGGAAATTATGGTGTGCTTGAAATGGTGGTTGTGAAGTTTGTGCATTGTTGTTCTCACTCTTCCAACTGAAATTTGGGTGATTCCTCCAACCAGGGTTGTATGTTTGGGAGTATGGGTTGTGGTTGGCCCTTTGGAAACAGTTTAAAGCATGTGCTTGTTCATGGAGACATTCCTTAAAACAAGGCAAGGTTGGACAATCATTGGTTGAGTGTTCATTTGTTTCACAGATTTGACACACAATGTTTTCAACAGATTTTAATTGACCACTCTTTTTCAATTCTAGTGCCTCGACTTTTCTAGCTAAAGATGCAAACTTGGCTTGAAGGTCATGATCTTCCCTAAGGTTGTACATACCTCCACTAAATGTATGAGGTTGAGTTTTACTCAGTGCCTTATATGTACCCGCAGTGTCCCAATTTTGAGCATTTTCAGCTAACAAGTCTAAGTACTCCATTGCTTCATCAGGGTCTTTATCTTCAAAAGTTCCATTGCACATCAATTCAACCATTTGCCTATTTTTAGGTGTTAACCCTTCATAGAAATGTGAAACCAATCTCCATGTTTCAAAACCATGATGAGGGCAAGTACTACGCAAGTCTCGATACCTATCCCAACATTGGTAAAATGTTTCTGCTGGTTTTTGAGTGAAAGTGGTGATTTGTCTTTTGAAAGAATTTGTTCTATGAGATGGGAAAAACTTCTTTAAAAACTGTTGTTTCATTTCATCCCAAGCACGAATGGATCCTGGTCTCAAATTTTGTAGCCATGTTTTAGCTTTATCTTTTAATGAAAAAGGAAAAAGCTTTAATGTGATGGTGTTCATGCTATAATTTAAATTATTATATGTGTTGCAGACCTCCTTAAATTGTAGGAATGGATTGATGAAGCTATCATTTGGAAACATGACATTGGAGATGAATATTTTCAATATTTGCAAGCAACCTGGAGATGATAATGATTTACAAGAAGTAGATCATATTGACGAATTAGTTTATGATCAACTTGAATCTACTTTAAGTAAAAATGAGATTGATGAATCTGAAGATTTGCAAATGATTTAGTCTAAGGAAGAAATCACGGATGAAACAAGCACCAAAAATATTGATGCAGAATCTTTTGTTAACAGTGACAACAGATTCGACATCTGACATTACACCAATTGATGATTACTTTCCTAACGAATCCTTACTTTCTCTTAGTCCAATGCCTTGGTATGATAAAAATATTAATTTTCTTGCTTTAGGAGATTTGCCAGCTGATTGGAGTAATCAAGACAAAGAAAAGTTTTTGAACGAATTGAAGAATTTTTATTGTGATGACCCTAACTTATTCAAATATTGTCCTCATCAAATATTTCAAAGATTCATTCCCGACAATGAGGTAACTAGTGTCATCAAATATTTCAAAGATTCATTCCCGACAATAATATAAGATACCTTTAATTTGTGGTAAATATTCATTTTAAATGCAGGCCTATCACATAAATGAAAGGATTGATTGATGACTTTAGGAACTTAAATTGCAAGGGCAAAAAGATGACCAAAATTAGAAAAGAGATGTCAGTGCAATCCAAACCGGAACACTGTTTGGTAATTGGGTCATATCTGGAGCTATAGATCTCAGATTTAGGTCTACTTTATATGGATGGAAAGATAAGACATAGGCCTACAACTTTTATATGGAGCCCAAGATCTAAAAAGGTCATTTTCAAGTCCAAATTATTGCAACAACAAAGAAGCCTAAAGCTATCCTCCAACCCAAGCACTGTTTAGTATTTTGGCAATATCTGGAGTTCTAGAAGCCCAAATGAGCTGAATTTTTTACACAAGAAAGCTGAGACAATTGCCTACAATTTTCATATTTTGAGTGGCTCTAATCTTGACGTTATTAATTATGTTTTGGGCAGATAAGAGAAGATAAGGATTGTCACCAAGTCAAGAGTTGGCTACCCACTCATCAATTAGTCATCAAATCAATAGTTCCCAATTTTGGCCTATAAAAGGAGGCATTTGCCATGCATGTAGGCATTTTGGTGTCCAGATCAAGATCATGCTCTTCCTTTCTCTCTTTGTATTTTTTGTAATGTTTATGTTTTGCTTTCATTAATATCAAGTTTATGCCTTTCATTTCCTTTCCTTTACTTAGTTAACTCTTATCTTATTTATGTTCTTATTTTGTTTATTTATTTTTCTTTCTTTCATTATGTCTAGCTAAGTTTATTATGTCAAGGTGAAAAGGTTACACTAATGGTGTAAGAATAAGTATAATATACACTTAATATGGACTTTAATGTTTGATACTAACATGTTTTATATTTGTTATCTTGTTCACTCTTTAATACTTTGCTTGTTAAATAACTAATCTTGATTTATGTTGTATAACACTTGGTACAACAAATGCTTGGTACTTTCATAGTTCATATTGTATGGTATAACCGACACCTGAGCTATGAAAGGAACTTGATTTGTTGTTAACATAAGTTATAATCATGAATGCTTGACGATATTTACAAGTATTAGCATTAATTGAATAAGATGACTAATGTAATCATGTTAACAATCTATAATCAAATTGGAACCTCTTTTGTGTGTGGTTTCCAATTGAATAATAAGAGTTTATACTATACTTGTTTGATATACCATTAGTGGAACCTCTAACCTTGACATTTGTTATTATAATTGTTTAATCGTTACATTAATATTCCATCTCAAAGTTCTCATGTTCTTCTTCTTCTTCTCCTTCTTTTTCTTTATTATTATTATTATTATATTACTACTATTATTAGTATTACTACTACTACTACTACTACTACTACTACTACTATTATTATTATTATTATTATTATTATTATTACTATTATTGTTATTATTGTTGTTGTATTATTGTTATTTTTAATTTGTACAATTAACCTCCCTATGGTTCGACCCCGGTCTTGTTGGGTTATTTATTACTTCGACACTCCTGCACTTGGGAGAAGACAACAATCTTTTCATCGTGTCAGCAGGCCTATCACAAAAATAAAAGGATTGATTGATGAGTTTAAGAACTGAAATTGAAAGGACAAAGAGATGACCAAACTTAGAAAAGATATGTCAGTGCTGTCCAAACCATAACACTGTTCAGTAATTGAGTCATATCTAAAAGTGTAGATCTCATATATAGGTCCAATTTATATGGATGGAAAGGTAAGACATAGGCTTACAATTTTCATGGAGCCCAAGATTTAAAAAGGTCATTTTCAATTCCAAATTATAGTAACAACAAAGAAGTCCGAATGTGTCCTGTAGCCCGAACATTGTTCAGTGTTTAGCCCATATCTAGAGCTTTAGAAGTCCAAATGACCTCCATTTTTATTTCCTGGAAAACTAAGACAATTTCCTACAACTTTCATGTTTTCAAGTGGTTCCGATTCTAACGGTATCAATGATGTTTTGGGTAGATAAGAGAAGATAAAGATTGTCACCAAGTCAAGAATTGGTCACCCACTCATCAATTAGTCATCAAATCAATAGTTTCCAATTTTGGCCTATAAAAAGAGTCATTTGTCATGCATTTAGGCATCTTGGTCTCCAGATTAAGATCATGCTTTTGTTTTCTCTCTTTGTATTTTTGTAATCTTTAAATTTTATTTTCATTAATATCTTGTTTATACCTTTCATTTCATTTCCTTTACTTAGTTAACTTTTATCTTATTTATGTTCTTATTTTGTTTATTTATTTTTCTTTCTTTCGTTATGTTTAGTTAAGTTTATTATGTCAAGGTTAAAAGGTTACACTAATGGTGTAAGAATAAGTATAGTGTAAACTCAACATGGATCTTAATGTTTGATACTAACATGTTTTGTATTTGTTATCTTGTTTACTCTTTAATACTTTGCTTGTTAAATGACTAATCTAGATTTATATTGTATAACACTTGATACAACAAATACTTAGTACTTTCATAGCCCAACCGTATGGCATAACCTACACTTGAGCTATGAAAGGAACTTGATTTGTTGTTAACATAAGTTATAAGCATGAATTGACAATATTTACAAGTATTAGCATTATTCAAATAAGATAACTAATGTAATCATGTTAATAATTTATAATCTAATTGGAACCTTTTTTGTGTGTGGTTTCCATTAAAGTAATAAGATTTTATACTATACTTATTTGAAATACCATCAGTGGATCCTCTAACCTTGACATTTGTTGTTATCATTATTTAATCCTTACGTTAATCTTCTATCTCAAAGTTCTCATCAACTTATTTTTCTTCTTCTTCCTCCTCCACTTTATTATTATTATTATTATTTTTATTATTACTATTACTATTACTACTACTACTCCTCCTCCTCCTCCTCCTCCTCCTTCTCCTACTGCTACTACTACTACTACTACTATTATTATTATTATCATCATCATCATCATTACTATTGTTGTTGTTATTGTTGTATTATTGTTATCTATAATTTATACAATTAACTTTTTTGTGGTTCGACTCCAGTCTTGCAAGATAATTTATTACTTCGACACTCCTACACTTAGAAGAAGATATCAATCTTTTGGTCATGTCAGGGGTCGAACCACAGGGAAGTTAACTATATAAATTATAAATAGTAATAATAATAATAATAAGAAGAAGAAGAACAACAACAACAACAAGGATGATGATGGTGGTGAAAATGAGTTAAAGAGGACTTTGAGATGTAAGATTAATGTAAAGATTATACAATGATAAAAATAAATGTCAAGATTAGAGGATACACTAATAGTATTAGAGATAAGTAAAGTATAAACTCTTTATAAATTATCAACATGATCATAGTAATCATCTTATTTACGTAACACCATACTTATAAATTTTATCAAATATTCATGATGCTAATATATGTTAACAACAAATCAAGTTCCTCTTATAATAACGATGCCGACCGAAGACTATGAAGGATCAAGTATTTGATGTACCATGTGTTATAGAACACAAATCTAGATTAACTATTTAACAAGTAAGATATTAAGAATTAATAAGATAAAAATGGTAAGACATGTTAATAGCAAGTTGTTTAGGATATAAGCATTGAAGTCCATATTGAGTTTATATTATACTTATCCTAACACCACTAGTGAAACCTTTTCACCTTGATATAATTAACTTAGCTAGACATTATGAAGGAGAAAAACTTAAATAAATAATATAAGAACATAAACATGATATAAGTTAACTAAGTATAGTAAAGGACATGAAAAGCATGAACAAGATATTAATGAAAGCAAAACTTAAGCATTACAAAAATATATAGAGAGAGAGCAAGAACATGATCTTGATATGAAAAACAATATGCCTCAATGAATGGAAAATGCCTCATTTTATAGGCTAAAATTCATAACTATTCATTTGGTAATTGATAATTGATGTAGTGGCTAACTATTGATTTAGTGGACTTGGTGGATAGCAGCACTCAAGCATTTTGGCTGGATGAATTGACATTGATGCAATCAAAATTGGGTAAAGTGTTCTTATGAAAGTTGTTTTAAATTGTCTTTTCCTTCCACCCACCAAATTTCACTTCATTTGGCCTTTTAGAACTCCAGTTATAGGTAAAAATTTGAGTAGTGTTTAGGCTAGATTGCAGGACAAATTCTAACTTCTCTATTATAGCCAAACTTTGAAATTGAAAATGACAAATTTGGGTCTTTCCATACACATGAAAGTTGTAGGCCTATTTCTTATCTTTCTATCCATATAAATTAATTTGAAATCCAAGATCTATAGCTCTAAATATGATCCAATGACTAAACAGTGTTCAAATTTGAATTGAATCGGCATCTCCTTTCTAAGCTTAGCCTTTTTTTTGTCCTTTCGCTTCTAATAATGAATCACAACAATTAATCCTTTAAATTATAAGAATACCTACATTTAAAATGAGCATTTACCAAAAATTAAAGGTATCTTATCACAACAATCAATCCTTTGAATTATAAGAATACCTACATTTAAAATGAGCATTTACCAAAACTTAAAGGTATCTTATATTATCACACTTGTTATTATAAAACATACTTTAGTTAAGGAGTTATTGATACTTCAAATGCAAAATCATGATGTAAAACCTTGATAAAAATGCACTTTAAATACTAATTACTATTGTTAAATAATTGATTGATCAATTACAATCTTTCATCCCAGTAATTGATTCCTCCATGAGTCGAATAAAATGGTCAAACAAGGAAAGCCGTAAAAAGTTGAGATTGGATTTGAGCCTTAGTTTGTAAAAACTTGTGTCTTTTGGTTTTATTAGTAACATATTATTTTGTTTTGTTATTTCTCATATTTATTTAAGTGTGTTTAAGGTGATGTCTTTTATACTATCTTTCTACCTTAGGACATTGAGGATAATGTCTCGTTTTGGTTGGGGGGATAGGGTAGTAATTGATATAAAAAATAATAGTAACTAACTGTGTTTTCTATTTCATAAGCCGTTTAACAAAACTGTTATTAGGATGACAAAGTAAGGAGGAATTTTACTGACTCTTGAGATGCATCTTGGTAAATATTTTTCAATAATTATTTTCAATATTAATATCAAGATCTATCACACTCTTCTCATGAAATATTCAGATTTACAAACTCTTGCATTATTATCACTTGATTCTGCTTATATACTTATTTAACATGTATTCTTAAACCTTTATTTTCACAAACACGTTTTAACATATGATTGTGAGTTGCAGATTGAATTATTACATTATTTATGTTCTTTTGTTAAAGGTAACAACTAAGAAAAAATGATAGTATATAATTTTTTTTTAAAAAAAAGAAAAAAATGATAATAAATATAAATAAATAAATAAATAAAAACATATATAAGTTTGGTTTTGTAGCCTCCCTAACCTAAGCAATTACGCCTGAAGAGGTGTTTTAACACCTAATATCTTAAAGTCAACTAACTTGAGAGCTATTGGCTCAATGCTTGTTATATAGGTTAAAGAAAAAAGCTTAAGAGAATCAAACATTGCACTATCTATGTATTAGTATCTGTAATCCGAGTTACTAAGCTCGTACGGGTGTCTCAACACCTAATACCCTAATACCAACTAGTCTGAGAGTCATTAGCCAAAAGCTCATTATATGAGTCAAAGATGCATTTTGTTATATGTATATATATTTAAAAAGAGAAAACAAATGATAATAATCTCAATCCAAGGAAGTTAAACTTAAATATTAGAACATAATATTGTTTTCTACCTATACAAGCCCCATAATCTATGTTTTCATACATTGAAAACATAAAAAAAAGTTTATTAATATCTTATTGAAGAAGTATAAAGCAAATATATAAATTTAATAAGAGTTTGTTTACTTGGATATAATAATGAAAGTTCAATGATGAATGCTTCATGGAACTTGCAAATTTTTTTTCTATTTTAACGCTTTGATTACTAGGGAATAGTAATAAGTTGGTTGAGGAGTATGATTAGTACTAAAAAGTGCAATTTTATCAAGGTTTTATATCAATATTTTGCACTTAAAGTATCAATAACTCCTTCACTAAAACATGTTTTATAATAACAAGTCTGATACTATAAGATACCTTTAATTTAAGGTAAATATTCATCTTAAATACAGGCCTATAACATAAATCAAAGGATTAATTGATGAGTTCAACTACTGAAATTGAGAAGACAAAGAGATCATGAAGTTTAGAAAAGAGATGTTGGTTCAGTCTAAACTAAAACATTGTTAAGTCATTGAGTTATATTTGGAGCTATAGAACTTGGATTTGAGTTTGCTCTATATGGATGAAAAGCTAAGGTATTCATGATTATACAAAACTTAAAACATTCATGATTATTCAAAACACAATTCTACCGTTTGAAAGTCCAAATCTTAGCATAAAAAAAAAGTTGGAATCTGTCCTACAGCCTAGATATTGTTTAGTGTTCAGCCCATATCTTAAGTTCTAGAAGTCCAAATTACCTCAATTATTTTTGTTGAAAATCTGAGACAATTTCCTAAAACTTTTATGATTCAAGCTTGTTTGAATTCTGATATTAGCAATGATGTTTTTTTCAAGTAAGAAGATAAAGATTGTCACCAACTCAAGAGTTAGCCACTCACTCAATAATTAGTCATCAAATCAATAGCTTTAAATTTTAGCATATAAAAGGAGGTATTTGTCATGTATTTATGCATCTTGGTTTTCAAATCAAGATCATGTTTTTGCTTTCTCTCTTTGTATTTTTGTTAATGTTTATGTTTTGCTTTCATTAATATCAAATTTATATCTTTCATTTTCTTTTCTTTACTTAGTTAACTATTATCTTATTTATGTTCTTATTTTATTTATTTATTTTTCTTTCTTTCATTATGTAAAGTTAATTTTATTATGTCAAGGTGAAAAGGTTACACTAATGGTGTAAGAATAAGTATAGTGCAAACTCAACATGGACCTTAATGTTTGATACTAACATGTTTTGTATTTGTTATCTTTTTTACTCTTAATACTTTTCTTGTTAAATGGTTAATCTAGATTTATATTATATAACACTTAGTACAACAAATACTTGACACTTTCATAACTCAACCGTATAGTGTAACTAACACTTGCGCTATGAAAGGAACTTGATTTATTGTTAACATAAGTTATAATGATGAATACCTGACAATATTTACAAGTATTATCATTATTCGAATAAGATAACTAATTTAATTATGTTAACCATTTATAATTTGATTGGAACCTTATTTGTGTGTGGTTTTCAATTGAGTAATAAAAAGACTTTATGCTATACTTGTTTGAAATACTGTTAGTAGATCCTCTAACCTTGATATTTATTTTTATCCTTGTTTAATCCCCGCTTTAATCTTACAATCTCAAAGTCCTCTTTAACTTATTATTGTTGTTGTTGTTTATAATTTATATAGTTAACCCTCTATGATTCGACCCTGATCTTGTTAGGTTATTTATTACTTCGACACTCCTACACTTGGAAGAAAACATGAATCTTTTGGTCATGTCATAGTCCAAACATATATTATCTCTTTGAAGAGTAAAAACACTTCAATATCATCAATTACTCTAATTGGTGCTATTAAACCTCCATAATCTTGCAAAACAGTATTCAATCTTATTCTCACTACACTTAAACATCTTCAAACCCTATAAGTGTTATCTTATGAGATATAAATATATTAGAACTTTCACGTGTATTATCCACTATATTGAAAGACTTAGTTGTGATACCAAAATCACTCTTATAAACTTTTGAGAGTTAGGTAAAAACTCTTGGTATTAGTGAGGTAATTTTACCAAGAAAAGATCTTGAAAATGGTACATCTTCAAGTGGAAAAAATCTTGAAGATGACATAACTTTAAGTGGTGTAAAAATTTTGAAGAGAAAATATCTTCAAGTGGTGTAAAAATCTTAGTGTGGATTCATCAAATTGCTATTATACTCTCAAACCAAGACTAGTGAAGGAATACAATATTGAAGTACGGGTTAGTATTTGAGATGTAGATGTAGGCTTGCCAAACCATGTTAAGAACAAGTTTTCATATTCTATACCTTATCTATTTACTTTAAACACTTAAATTATATTATTGATTATTATGTTTACTTGAAGTAATTTGTGTTATTTGTAGAAATTAATGATACATCTAATTCATGCCCTTCTTAAGTGTTAATTTGTCTTAATCATTGAACAATAATTATAAGGTATTTTTAGGAAGAAAATAATTATTGCAAAAGCATGCTAAAAAAATGAGTTTGCATCTTAGATAAAATAGCTCTTGAGTGTTTAGTAAACTTGTTCCAAAATAGATATAAACTTTTAGTGTGATAAAAAAGTGCAAGGACATAATTAATCAAATATATGTTATCTGTTTGAAAGCATTTTAGTGATAAATATCACAACATATTATAAAATAATTTTTCATAAGGTATTTTTCACTATATCTTAATTTTGGCAATGAAAATATTTTTGTATAAGAATTTGAAAATAAAATATTTATAGATGAAAATAATTTTTGTGATGCCAAATTAAATCCTATAAAGATTTGATTACATAAATATTAAGCTTAGACATCTTTAAGCCTATATAGCATCCAAGGAGTTTATATAACGTTCAAATGATATGTAGAAATCCCTACAACATTAAATTCTTGGATAAGCATATTAAATCAATTAATTGTTGTTATCATCGAAACAAATAAGCCATATTTGATTAAAGATCTCAAGGCTAATAATCTTCTTGTTTTGACGATGACAAACAATAACAAGCAATAAATAGATAAATATACCAAATAAAATTATGTTCCTCCTATCACAAGTAATATGTGTTAATATGTATCATTAATAAATAAAGCTCGTCTTATCACATACAGGTCTAAACAAACCCAAAGGGTCATAAGAAAACCAAGAAAAGATTGAAAAGCATAAAGTAGCTAAAAAACTCTAGTTTGAAGGCAAAAAAAAAATAAAAAGTAAAAAAATTTAAAAAGTAAATTTTAGGGTAACAAATGAATAAGCATGTTAAAGGTGGTAAAAATAGATTGAAGTAGGACTTAGTCACACAAATTAGATGAAACTGAGAAGTTTAGGAATTCAATTGTACCAATAGAAGGTTTAACTAGAGAAAAACATTGAAGATTAGGGTTTAGTTGCTAAAAAATATTGAAGATTATGATGAGTCTATAAAACTTAGGACTTAATTGAACTTTTGATAATCTTGATTGGCTTAGTTGCAGGTTTAATTTGAAGAAAAATCAAGTTTGGAATTCAATTTAACAAAAATTGGAAGTTCTAGAACCCAATTGAACTTTGGTTTGGTTTAATCAATTCCATCAGGGATACAATTGAAGAAAATTAAAGTTTAAGAGTCAATTCAAGTTAAAATTACAAGAATTAAAAGTTCAAGAACAAAATTACAAAATTACAAAACCAAAAACTAAATTGTAAAAGGTGTCAAAAGCTAAGGGTCTAATTAAAAATCCTAAGGGGTATGGTTGAGATGATTTCCAAGGATGAAAAATGATTGAGGGTTTAATAATGGAGTTTTAAAAGATGGGAGACCAAAGTTGAATTGGAAAAGATTGAAAACCTTAATGAACTTAGGGTTAAAATTTTTAAAGAAACAATTTGTTTTGAGTAAAATAGTGGGCAATAAAAAGAGATAATGTCATTTTGATTGTGTTGAAAAAATATATTATTTGTATGTTGTTCATCTTTCTCAAGTAACCTTATGAAGCTTGGTCGAGCTCGCACCTTTCAAGCCATTATTCATCCTTATCTTTGCATCAAACCATATTTAAAATAGTACATTCAATGACCTAGATATTTTATTGCACAACTAGAATTTTTTAATTTATTAGCAAAATATTTTTTTTTATAGTTAGACATTGAATTTGTAGGGATGAATTTCACCAACGGGCTAATAGACAGTTACTATTCATCAAAAAAACTTCTTGGACTAAAAAAATTTATATTCAAGTATTTTTCATCTAAAAACACCAAAGAAACATCCTATAATCAAGAGAAAAAAACAT
This sequence comes from Populus pruinosa, assembly GCA_026413675.1. Taxonomy (NCBI): domain Eukaryota; kingdom Viridiplantae; phylum Streptophyta; class Magnoliopsida; order Malpighiales; family Salicaceae; genus Populus; species Populus pruinosa. The sequence goes on along the minus strand of CM048604.1, from coordinate 11,426,228 downwards.
ATAATATCAATCAACCTTTAATTGATAAAAAGAATCCCTAGTCTCAATAACTTTTTCTAGCAAAATGCTTAAAAATACTTAGCAAAATACTTAAAAAATACTTAAATAAGATTCTTTTTGCCAAATAAAATTTATTAACAACAATATCAACATAGTTTGTTGCTAAAATATAACCAACCAACAATTTTCCCTCTCTTCCCTTATTTTTCAAGGACTCCACCATTTCTTAAATTTAAGGACTAAAATATAAACAAAATAAAACTTTAAAATAAAATATTAGAATTAAAAGGATTAAAAATGAAGCCAATAGAGAATATATAAACATAACTAAATTTTTTCCGAACAAATTTTAAAAAATACATGCAATTTTTTTTTCTTTTAGTTTGGTCTTTTTTTCTATTAATTGTGTATTTAGGCTTAAAATTAAAAATTTATCTTATTAAATTGTGCTCTAATCAAGTTTGAAAATCTAATAAAACCCCTTAATCCTCAAGATCATTTAAATAGAAGAAATAATAAACTTAAAAAACAAACCACAAAACAACACATGCAAGGATGCAATAAAAGTTTGTTGACAAAAATGAAAAGAGAAAAAAAACAAAAAAAACCCTACAATCAACGTTGAAAATGAAGAGTGTGTACAGCACAACGGTACAAGTAAAATCACCATAACTTTTAATTTATTTTGAAATTATTATTATTATTATTATATATAGAGGTTTGTACTTGGGACATTTTATGAGAAGGGGGAAATTATACCAGTTGAGCTATGGCTCCTTGGCAAAAATTATGTAGTTTACAATACATTTATTGGAGGAGGAGCCACAAACTGAACTAAGCTACATAGACTTGGAAGAGATTATTACTCAAAGTTATAGTGCTTGTCTACACCAACTGAAACATCCCAAGTGCAGCTCATTCCTTTTGGGAACTCAACCAAATCACCGGCAGTAATCTCGACAGGCTCTTCTGCCCCATCAGGATACACCTTTACTTTGCCTTCCAGAAGATAGCATGTCTCTTTGGCAGAATATGTCCATGGAAATTTGCTAGGAGGACAACCCCACCTGTAAAAAATTGTAAACAATCAACATCCAAATGTAGGAATTTCTATTGATACGTGGAATTGCATACAGATGCACGTAAAAGCAAAAAGAAAAAAAAACACAGTATAAGAGGCAGAACCTCCTCCTTTTTTCTCCCCTCCTCTTTCAGTATGTGCGACTATTGCAACTCATCAAATTCAAAAGTTCTTTAGAGTATTCATCTAAAACTAAAAAGCACAAGCACATTGTTCCAAAGATCTAAAATTAAAATATAAACTACTTCATATCTTTTAACCACATGAAAGGTTCCCAACACAAGCCAAGTGCATAATGGTGTGTAAGTATGCGTGTTGCAATATGTAGCTGTGTGTTTGCGACTGTTTTAAGATCAACACACAAAGCGTGTAGTTATATCACATTTAATTGCTCCAGAAAAAGAAAACATGGGAATGGGAAAATCCAATCAGAGCTTCCATGCATGCAGAGATTCAGGTTTATGCAGAACATACAATAAAAAAAGTCACCAGATTCCAGGAAAAACAACATCCAAACACAAAACGATCCAATCATCTTCCCAGCACAGAGGGATCAGTTTTGAGAATGGCAATTTAGAAAAAGAAGTAAGCAGTACAAGTGAGGTTGGTTCCCAAGATATTGAGGGTGCAGAAGGTGGGATCACTCCTAAAAGCAAGATTAATCTTATATATGAGAACAAGTATCCAATAAACTTGGATGACTTCCGTTAGCAAAAGATAGCAATCCAGGAAATAGGAATTTGAATAGACAGAAACCTTGCCATGCCCCAAGGAAAAACAAAGAACAGGGCCAAGGCCGACTCACAGTTTAGGTAAATTCTTTGGTCATTTGTTAGTTTTAAGGGCCCCTTAAAGTTTTTTTGTGATGGGATTTGCCTAACAGCACTCCACAGTGAACACTAGACTTAAATGAACAATTCAAGAGACAAACTTGCTTCTTTAAAGGGGCCAGTTTTCGGAAGCAAAGCTTATTCTTTTCACACATAATGCGCATCGATCACCTTCCTTTTCTTCTTCTTCTTCTTTGACATTGAGCGATCGTTTTCTTTGCACAAGTGTATTGCTGGGAATCAAGTTTCAAAAACACCATAATTCCCCGCCACAGCTCCAAGATTATTGCTTTGATTTAAAACGAATGCGCAGTTGAAGAACAATGAACCAAACAATATCATTGAACCATTCATTGTAAGGGTTAAATGCTATCAATTATAGATCTAGATTTAAACAAGAAACTGCAAGCCTACACCTCTTTTTAACATCAAATTGGTACATAATTTTACGTATAAATAAGTTTCATGGATAATATAGTTTGGAAATTCTACTCTTTCCTAAATCTGAAACTTTAACTTCCCATACATAAGGTTAATGGATAATTACAAAAAAATTGTACATAAACCCGTTACAGAAAACGTAGTGATGAAAGCAAAACAACAACTAAAACTTTAGCTGCAAATTCAAAAACAAAGATATGGAAACAGATCGAGGGCTTTAGAGTTACTTACTTGGGCCACTTGCGGACACCAAGTTCAGTAAGTTTGGACTCCGGAGGATTCCTAACAACCTTAATTCCAGATTTCTCAATAGTCAAGGTCTCTGCTTTTACTATTGGTTTTGCCATACGCCTCAAGCCCACCCTTGTTCTTCTTCTTGCACTTGAAAAAGGAAGAGAAGCACCAAAAGACGCAGATGAGTCGATACGATGTTGACCCTTTTGGCTTTGAGGACCAAGCCTAGACTGGTTCAACAATATTAGTAAACTGGTACTGCTGCCACTCGCACATGCCATTTCGTTTTTCTATTACCCTTGAGTATAGTGGTTTCTCGGTGTAAAGTGCCGAAGGGCTTGGAGAGGGTTGATTGATTTTTTCCATGGCTGGTCTCAGTCCAATTTCATTATGGGCCACTCATCCATCATCTTTCGGTTATCCATTAGTTTTCCATTATTTCTTAAGGCTCGCAATTTTTGCATAACCTTTCTTTTCACTTTCATGGATTTTAATTTTTTTTGTTCCCAATAATTTTTTTTTAATCAGCCCTTTTGTAAATTCAAGTTTTTTGTTTCAAATAATTCTATGGTAAATTTTAAAAGAATTGAAAAAATTTTGGGTATTATATCATTGTATTTGATTTGATGAGTGTTTGGCATTATAATATTATAAAAATATATATATTTGTAATTAAAACCAAATTTAAATTGTCCTATAATCCTAAAAATAAAACTTAAAGATATCCACATTTATTTATTATAATTTTAAATATAATTAGCATATCACCCTGACATAAATAGAAAATAATTGAGTCTACATTTAGTTCTTTAAAGAAAAATTTTAAAATATACACTAGTTATTAAAATTTAAATAAAAATTTGATTATATTTAAGAAAATATAAAAATCACCCTCATTGTATCTTTTCCAATTAAAAATTAAATATTTTATTTGTTTTTTAAAAATTTATTTCATGCATACCATTATTTATCTAAATTATTTTCTGAGCTTATTCATAAGTTATTTGTTGTCAATAAAGTATTCGTCTAATTAGCATTAATTTCTATATCAAAAGTTTTACAACTTGATAAATATTCAGTTTTTAAAATTAATTAACTATTTATTTATTTATAATTTTCATCCTCCATCATTTTTTATATTTTTCATTCACTTTGCATGAATTTTTTTAGTTATTTTAAAAATAACATGAGCTGCCTCAAATTTTTTGATAGTTGTTAAATTTATCTCTTTAAAGAAATTTTATTTTAAAATTAAATTAAATTAATATATTTTATCCTTCAAAATTTAATTTTTCAGGTGTTGAGTTTTTAGGTGGAGTGCAAGTTGAGAATTTAATAGATTATAGATTTGAGAGTTTACTTGAGTTTAAAATATTCACTTAAACTTGATTTTTTTAAAGTTTTTTTCATTATTTTTTCATTATATATTTATTTTATTCTCTTTCTATAAGATTTATTTTCTTTTTAAATAACAAGGGTTGTCTTATGTGTTTTCAATCTTTGTTAAATTTATCTTTTTAAAAAAGATTTTTTAATTAAATTTAATTAATTAATTTCATTCTTTCATATTTAATTAGGTGAATGTTAAGCTTATTAATTTAGTCCTTATCTAAAATGTAATTAGTCATAAGTTTGAGAGATTAATTAAAGCTTATAAAGTTGACACATGGTTACTTGTTATATATATATATATATATATTTAATTTTATTTACCAATATTTTTTTATTCACTTTTTATTAGATTTTTCTCTAGTTTTGAAAGTAACAAGGGTTAACTTCAAATTTTTTTCAAACTTTGTTGAATCTAGCTTTTTCAAAAAGAATTAATTTTTAGTTAAATTAAATTAATTATATGAGAGCAAGCATGAGATGCTTGACTCATGGTATTTTGTTTTTGTTTGCCTTTTGAATTATTTTTCTAATAACAAATGTGACCTTTTCAATTATCAAATTCTTAGATTTTTCTTTATATTTTTAAAATGTTAATATTACATGAATATCCTTTTGTACGTTGGCAAAAACTACCATAACTTGCCGCATAGTACAAGCCATTTATCTAGTAAATATATATCTTCAGTTAAGTTCAGGTGGTTTTTAGATTGGGTTATATACATAGCTTACCTCTTATTTATCATGTCCAAAAAAATATTTAATCATTCAAGTGGAGTTAGGTCGGCATCTATTAAGTTTAGATTTCTGATCTGTTTTTGTATTTTAAAAGTATTTTTTTAAAAAATAAATTTATTTATTTTTTTGTTTTAAATTAATATTTTTTAGTATTTTCAGATGATTTTAATATACTAATATCAAAAATAATTTTTAAAAAATAATAAAAAAATTATTTTAATATATTTTTAAATAAAAAATATTTTTTAAAATAACAGCATAATACTCTTCCGTCCGTATCATCGGTAAATATATGGCGGACAAGTAGGCAGATTCTCTAACAAGGTATCCAAATACATAGACCCTAATTTCCATGTGGATCCTTGGATTTCATAATAGTGTACTTATCCGTTGATAACATAGGGGTAAAACTTAAGACTCCTTGGTTAACTCTCTAAAGAGCTGAGTTAGAACAATAGTTCTTTATACGAGAGTTGTTACTTGTAAGTGACTTGAGTTTGAAATAGTTTACACTAGCAAATGTCTTTGAGTTAGGATAGTGTTTTGAGTTCATTTGAAACGTAAGAAAATTTTTATTATTATAATTTCTTAATACAAGTAAAATTAATTTATCTTATATTTAATTAAAAAAATAAAGATAAATTATAATAATCCATTGGAGGTATTATTACATTATAGAAGCTACCAAAAGAATTATTACTACTTAAAAAAATTAAACAAAAAATAAAAATTAAAGAGAAGATATTAAATAAAAAATAAATTAAAAAGACAAAACATTGTTGGATCATATTCAAAACCTATTTTTATACAATTTTATGATAATAAAAATATACATTCATAACAATTCTAATGATTATATTCTCCAATACAAATGTATTTTTCAATTCAAATTTTATTTTTTTATATAAGAATTCATAACAATTCTAAAACATATCTTTTTCATATAAGAACCAAAGTGTTTTAAATAAAAACTTATCATGATTTTTATATGAAAAAACAATAACTTTATATTTTTTATGAGACATTACAAGAAAATAAAAAAAAAGATTGCTTTGATAAAAATACATAAAAAATAAAAATAAAATATTTTATTCTCACTAGATATTCCTTGTTGAATTTTATAAAAACAATCAGGATGTTAGTGATTAGTACTTAAAAATGCATTTTTATTAAGGTTTTATATCATCATTTTGCACTTGAGATATTAATAACTCCTTAATTAAAATATATTTTATAATAACAAGTCTGATACCATAAGATACATTTAGTTTATAGTAAATTTTTATCCTAAATGTAGGCCTATCACATAAATAAAATGATTGATCGATGAGTTCAAGTATTGAAATTAAAAAGAAAAAGAGAGGATGAAGCTTAGAAAAGAAATGCTAGTTTAGTCTAAACTGAAATACTGTTTAGTAATTGGATCATAACTAGAGCTGTAGAATTGGATTTAGGTATGCTTTATATGGATGAAAAGCTAAGAGATATGCCTAAAACTTTCATAGAAAGACAAGACTCAATTCTGCTGTTTGAAAGTCCAAATGTTAGCAACAACGTAAAAGTCTAAATATGTCATATAGCCTAAACACTGTTAAGTGTTCAGCCCATATCTTGAGTTCTAGAAGTCCAAATGACCTCAATGTCTATTTTCTAGAAAGCTGAGACAATTTCATAGGACTTTCATAGTAAGGTTGGTTCAAATTCTAACGTTATCAATGATATTTTATTCATACAAGAAAATAAGGATTGTCATTAAGTCAACATGTGGCCACCCACTCAACAATTAATTATTAAATCAATAGTTTCTAATTTTGACCTATAAAAGGAGGCATTTGCCATGATTTAGACATCTTGGTTTTTAAATCAAGATCATGTTGTTGCTCTCTTTTTATTGTAATGCTGAAGTTTTATTTAAATTAATCTCTTGTTTATGTTTTTCATTTCCTTTTCTTTACTTAGTTAACTTTTATCTTATTTATGTTTTTATCTTATTTATTTATATTTCTCTTCTTTTATTATATTTAGTTAAATTTATTATGTCAAGGTGAAAAGGTTACACACTAATGGTGTAAGAATAAGTATAGTGTAAGCTCAATATAGACCTTAATTTTTGATACTAACATGTTTTATATTTGTTATCTTGTTCACTTTTAATACTTTACTTGTTAAATGGTTAATCTATATTTGTTTTGTATAATACTTAGTACAACAAATACTTGACACTTTCATAGCTCAACCATATGGTATAACCTACACTTATGCTATGAAAAGAACTTGATTTATTGTTAACTTAAGTTATAATTTACAAATATTAACATTATTCGAATAAGATAACTAATATAATCATATTAACCATTTATAATCCAATTAGAACCTCTTTTGTGTGTGGTTTTCACTTGAGTAATAAAAAGAGTTTATATTATACTTGTTTGAAATACCATTAGTGAATCCTTTAACCTTAACAATTATTTTTATCATTGTTTAATCATCACATTAATCTTACAATCTCAAAGTCCTCTTTAACTTACTACTATTACTACTACTACTATTATTATTGTTGTTGTTGTTTGACACGACTGAAAGATTGATGCCTTCTTCCAAGTGCAGGAGTGTCGAAGTAATAAATAACCCGGCAAGACCGGGGTCGAACCACAGGGAGGTTAATTGTACAAATTATAACAACAATGAAAATAATAATAATAATAATAATAATAATAATAATAATAATAATAATAATAATAATAATAATAATAAAGAAAGAGAAGAAGAAGAAGATAATGAGAACTTGGAGATGGAAAATTAATGTAAGGATTAAACAATAATAATAACAAATGTCAAGGTTAGAAGTTTCACTAATGGTATGTCAAACAAGTATAGTATAAACTCTTATTATTCAATTGGAAACCACATAAAAAGGAGGTTCCAATCAGATTATAGATTGTTAACATGATTACATTAGTCATCTTATTCGATTAATGCTAGTACTTGTAAATCTCGTCAAGCATTCATGATTATAATTTATGTTAACAACAAATCAAGTTCCTTTCATAGCTCAGGTGTCGGTTATACCATATAGTATGAACTATGAAAGTACCAAGCATTTGTTGTACCAAGTGTTATACAACATAAATCAAGATTAGTCATTTAACAAGCAAAGTATTAAAGAGTGAACAAGATAACAAATACAAAACATGTTAGTATCAAACATTAAAGTCCATATTAAGTTTACACTATACTTATTCTTACACCATTAGTGTAACCTTTTCACCTTGACATAATAAACTTAGTTAGACATAATGAAAGAAAGAAAAATAAATAAACAAAATAAGAACATAAATAAGATAGAAGTTAACTAAGTAAATGAAAGGAAATGAAAGGCATAAACTTAATATTAATAAAAGCAAAGCATAAACATTACAAAAAATATAAAGAGAGAAAGCAAAAGCATGATCTTGATCTGGAGACCAAGATGCCTAAATGCATGACAAATGCCTCCTTTTATAGGCCAAAATTGGGAACTATTGATTTGATGACTAATTGATGAGTGGGTGGCCAACTCTTGACTTGGTGACAATCCTTATCTTCTCTTGTTGGCCCAAAACGTCATTGATAACATCAAAATTGGAGCCATATGAAAACATGAAAGTTGTAGCCAATTGTCTCAGCTTTCTTATGTAAAAACTTCAACCCATTTTGACTTTTAGAACTCCAGATATGGCCAAAATACTGAACAATACTCGGGCTGGAAGACAACTTCGGGCTTCTTTGTTGTTGCAATAATTTGGACTTGAAAATGACCTTTTTAGATCTTGGGGTCCATATGAAAGTTGTAGGCCTATGTCTTACCTTTCCATCTATATAAAGTTGACCTAAATCGGAGATCTATAACTCTGGATATGACCTAATTACCGAATAGTGTTCTGGTTTGGATTGCGCCGACATCTGTTTTCTAAGTTTGGCCATCTCTTTATCCTTTCAATTTCAGTTCTTAAGTTCATCAATCAATCCTTTCATTTATCTGATAGATCTGCATTTAAAATGAATGTTTACCATAAATTAAAGGTATCTTATATTATTAGATAAAACATGCTTTAGTTGAGGAGTTATTGATACTTCAAGTGCAAAATGATGATATAAAACCATGATAAAAATGCACTTTTAAGTACTAATTACACCCCCCAACCAGCTTATTACTAGTCCCTAGTAATCAAAGCGTTAAAATAGAAAAACAATTTGCAAATTCCACAAAGCAAGGTATTCATCATTTAACTTCCATTAATCTATCCAGATAAATAAACTCTCGTTAAATTTGTATACCTGCTCAATACCTCTTAACAAGATATTCATAAACCTTTCTTTTGTGCTCAATGTATCAACACATAATTATGGGGCTTTTCTTGGAAGAAAACAAAATTTTTGTTCTAATGTTTAAGGTTAACTTCCTTGGGTTAGGATTATTATTTTTGTCCTTTTTTTATTTTTTTATTTTTTTCTTTTTAAATATATATACATATAATTTAAAAACACCATGCATCTTTAACTTATGTAACGAGTTTTCGGCTAATGACTCCCAAACCAGTTGGTCTTAGGGCATTAGGTGTTAAGACACCTCTACGAGCTTAGTAACTTGGGTCGTAGATACTGATATGTAGATAGTGCAATGTTTGATTCCCTTAAGCTTTTCTCCTTAACCCATGTAACAAGCGTTGGGCCAATAGCTCCCAAGTCAGTTGACTTTAGGGTATTAGGTGTTAAAACACCCCTTCAGGCTTAATTGCTTAGGTTAGGGAGGCTACGAAACCAAACTTATCTATATTTTTATTATGATTATTTTTTTTCTTTTTTTTAATTATATACAATCCCTTTCCCTTAGTTGTTACCTTTAACAAAAGAACATAAATAATGTAATAATCCAATATGCAACTCACAATCATATGTTAAAGTGTGTGTGTGTAAATTAAGGTTTAAGAATACATGTTAAATAAGTATATGACCAGAATTAAGTGATAACAATGCGAGAGTTTGTAAATCTGAATATTTCATGATGTATTATAATAGACCTTGTTAAGAATGGTTACTAAGATGCGTCTCAAGAGTCACAAAAGTTCTCCTTGCTCTGCCATCATAGTAACAACAATTTTGCACATGCTTTATGAAATAGAAAACACAGTTTTTTTTTTAGCTACTACCCTCTCCCCCCAACTAAAACGAGACATTGTCCTCAATGTTTAAAGGTAGAAAGATAAAGTATAGAAGATATGACATGAAATAACGAACATTGACAAACCTAAAACACACTGAAACAAATATAAGAAACAACAAAACATAATAATAAAACCAAAAGACACAAAGATTCACAAATGAAGGCTCAAATCCAGTCTAAGCTTTTTACGACTTTTCTTAGTTGACCAATTTATACGACTCATGAAAGGATCAATTACAGGAATGAAAGATTGTAGTTGGTCAATCAATTGTTCAGCAGTAGCAGCAGAGATTATGATTTGTCGTGCAGAAGATGTTAGAAATTTCTGTTCCACAGCATAATCAAGAAAAGACAACCACTTATCATAATAACCATTAACATTTAACAAACTTATCATAAGAAAAGACATATGATTTTGTAGATGAGAAATTAGAAAGGCAATCATACAACCTATATGTAGGCTAGCTAGAGTCTCTCACACTCTCTATCTCTCTCTCTCTATTTATTTATTTGTTTACTTTTGAAAAAACATGTGTATGTACAGGTAGTTGTGATTGTGGCTCACATCTTCCCTTCATTTTACGTCCAAGAACGACTTAAACGCCCTCTATGGGTCGGGGATAGGCTTCCTATCTAGTTTTCTTAAAAACTAGCAAACAGGATCTTTTATAGTTAGATTCCCAAGACTAAGTCGATCATGTTATTTATGAAATAGTGGCCATAAATCATGAATTACACGATGCACATCTCCACTAAGATGCGTCTCAAGAGGCAATAGAAGATTATCTAAAGACTCCTTACTCAGGCCATCCTTAATGAATTGTATTTTATCTTCATAGTTTATAGATATCATTCCTAAAGAACGACATTGTGTATTACAAGTCCATCTAGCACATCGATGACAGACTTTCAGTCGTTTTGCACGACGTTTCTTTGCAAAAGTGCTTTTACTTGTTCCAGGCATGTGTGAAATGAAGGAGTTAGAGGACTCACCTGATAATCGGACCTTTGCTTCAATCAACCAGTGAATATCTTCAGGAATTCCATGATTCATTAACAATCTCAATCTTGCACATCTAGCACGGTAAATTTTTGTAATCGCATTCTAAGGCAAAGTGGGAAAATACTTTTTCAATTTTTCAAGATTAGTGTCCATTTTCAAGAGAGATTCAAAGAATTGCACAAATATATACACAGATATCAGTTATTGTGGGAAACTAAAAGAACCAACTTAAGTCATGGAGTACTGTTATCCGCCATTTGATCGGGGTGAGAAAAACTAGCAGAAATCACTCAAAAAGAAACAAAAAAAAAATCAATCTTTATATACAGGATCACCCAATTCAATAAAGTCATGTTCAACTGAAAAATTATCAAAGTAAACTTTCAGACGATGTCCATTTACCTTGAAAACATTGCCATTCTTTGGATTCTCGATGTCATAGGCCCCATATGGATGCACATGTTTCATAATAAAAGGAACGCTCCATCTTGATCTTAATTTTCCAGGAAATAAATGCAGTCGAGAATCATAAAGCAAGACTTTTTGACCAACATTGAATGTTTTTCTCAGTATTTTCTTGTCATGAAACTCTTTAATTCTTGCTTTATGAATTCTTGAATTTTCATATGCATCATTTCTTATTTCCTCAAGCTCATTTATTTGTAATTTTTGCAGTTGACTAGCATCATCCAGATTTGAATTGAAAGCTTTAATAGCCCAATAAGCTTTATGTTCAAGTTCCACAGGCAAGTGACAAGGTTTTTCATAAACTAGTCTATAAGGTGACATACCTAATGATGTTTTATAAGCAGTTTGATAAGCCGAAAGTGCATCATTAAGTCTTAAAGACTAGTCTTTTCTATTAGGGTTCACTGTTTTCTCCAAAATATGTTTGATCTCCCTATTAGCAAGCTCTACTTGTCCACTTGTTTGAGGGTGATAAGGGGTGGCAACTTTGTGTGTGATTCCATATTTCTTCATTAAAGACTCAAATGGCTTGTTGTAGAAATGTGTTCCACCATCACTTATTATGGCTCGAGAGACTCCAAATCGACTTAAAATATTTTCTTTCAAAAACTTTATCACTGTTTTATGATCATTATTTCAACTTGGAATTGCCTCTATCCATTTTGAAACATAATCTACTATGACTAATATGTATAAGAAACCAAATGATAGAGGGAATGGACCCATGAAATCTATACCCCATCAGTCAAAGATCTCAATGACAATAATAGGATTTAAAGGCATCAAGTGACGTTTTGAAATAGATCCCAACTTTTGATAATTTTCACAAGACTTGCAGAATGCATGTGAGTCTTTGAACATGGTGGGCCAATAAAATCCACTTTGTAAGATTTTTGCAGTTGTCTTTCTTGACGAGAAATGGCCCCCACATGCCTTAGAATGACAAAATTTAATGACACTACTTACCTCATTGTCAAGAATGCATCTTCGAAATATTTGATTAGGACAATATTTGAATAAATAAGGATCATCCCAATAAAAGTTCTTCACTTCATTCAAGAACTTTCTTTTATCTTGGGTACTCCAATGAGCTGGCAATTGTCCTTAAACAAGAAAATTAACAATATTAGCAAACCAAGGCATTTTAGAGATAGAAAATAAAGATTCATCGGGAAAGTAGTCATTGATTGGTGTGATGTCAATTTTCGAATCTGTTGTCAATCTTGACAAGTGATTTGCGACAACATTTTCGCTGCCTTTCTTATCTTTGATTGTGATATCAAATTCTTGAAGTAACAAAATCCACCGCACCAATCTACCCTTAGAATCTTTCTTAGAAAGAAGATATTTCAATGCTGCATGATCACTACAAACAACAATAGGTGAGCCAACAAGATAAGACCTGAATTTTTCACATGCAAATACTACTGCAAGTAATTCTTTGTCAGTGGTAGTATAATTCACTTGAGCACTATTTAAAATTTTACTTGCATAGTAAATTACATAAGATTTCTTATCTTTTCTTTGTCGCAAAACAGCACCTACGGCATAATCACTAGCATCACACATTATTTCAAAAGGTAATGACCAATCGGGAGGTTGAATGATAGGAGCACAAGTAAGCAAGTTTTTAAGTTTAACAAAGGTTTCTTCACAATGTTTAGTCCATTCAAAAATAGTATCCTTTGTTAGAAGGTTACTTAAAGGCTTAGATATTACACTAAAATCTTTGATGAACCTTTTATAAAAACCAGTATGTCCTAGGAATGATCTAACATCTTTAAGAGATTTTGGTATTGACAAGTTTGCAATTAACTCGATTTTAGATTTGTCAACCTCAATTCCTTTTGATGAAACAATGTGATCAAGTACAATGCTATTTGTTACCATAAAATGACATTTTTCCCAATTCAGCACAAGATTCTTCTCTTCACACCTGGTCAAAACCTTTTCTAAGTTAGTCAAACAATCATCAAATGAATCGCTAAAAACAAAAAAATCATCCATGAAAATCTCAAGAAAATATTCAACAATATCACTAAATATACTAAGCATGCATCTTTGAAATGTGGCTGGTGCATTACATAATCCAAAAGGCATCCTTTGATGCAAAAATACCAAATGGACATGTGAGAGTAGTCTTCTCTTGATCTTCCAATGCAATTTTAATTTGGTTGTAACCCGAATAACCATCTAGAAAACAATAAAATTCATGACCTACAACTCTTTCTAGGATTTGATCCATGCAAGGTAAAGGAAAATGATCTTTTCTAGTCATTGAATTAAGTTTCCTATAGTCAATGCACATGCGCCAACTAGTAACAGTTCTAGTAGGAATTAACTCATTGTTCTCATTTGTTATCACAGTGACTCCAGACTTCTTGGGTATAATTTGGGTAGGACTTACCGATTTGCTGTCAGAAATAGGATAAATGATTTCATTATCTAGAAGCTTAATGACTTCATTTTTCACTACTTCTTTCATATTAGGATTTAACATTCGTTGCATTTCTCTAGAGGGTTTAGCATTTTCCTCTAAATAAATTCTGTGTGTACAAATCAAAGGACTAATTCCTTTTATATCAGCTATGGTCCATCCTAATGTATTTTTGTGCATTTTAAGAGTTTGTAATAACTTACCTTGATGTACATTAAGTTTGGAAGAGATTATTACCGGAAAAGTTTCATTTTCTCCCAAAAATGAGTATTTGAGATTGGATGGCAACGACTTCAAATCAGGTTTTGGTGGTTGAAAACTTGAAGGTATGGACTTAATTGATCGTGGTGGCAATTCCTCAATTTGTGGCCTCCAATTACTTGTCTTTGATTCTTTCTGAAAATAAATCATTTGCAAATCATCAGATTCATTAATCTCAATTTCACTGGAAGTGGTTAGAAATTGATCATGAATTAATTTTTTAGTAAAGTCCACTTCCTATAAATCATTATCATCTCTAGGTTGCTTGCAAATGTTGAAAATATTCATCTCTAATATCATGTTTCCAAATGATAGCTTCATCAATCCATTCCTACAATTAATCAATGCCTTAGAAGTTGCAAGAAATGGACGTCCTAAAATAACAGGAAATGAATTACATCCTTCAACAGGTTGTGTGTCCAAGACAATAAAATCTATATGATAAATGAATTTATCGACTTGTACTAACACATCTTCAATTATTCCTCTAGGCACTTTTAGAGATCTATCGGCAAGAAAGAGTTATAGAAGTTGGTTTTAACTCACCGAGATTAAGACTTTGAAAAACTGAATATGGAAGTAAATTCACACTAGCACCAAGATCAAGTAAGGCTCTTTCAATTTTATGCTCTCCAATAAAGCAAGAAATTGTAGGACAACCAAGGTCTTTATATTTCAAAACATTATTGTTCTAAAGAATAGCACTTACTTGTTCGGCTAGAAAGACTTTCTTTTTCACATTTAGTTTCCTCTTCATAGTGCATAGATCTTTCAAAAATTTAGCATAGGAAGGAACCTGTTTAGTAGCATCCAGCAAAGGTATATTGATCCTTACCTGTTTGAAAGTTTCAAAGATTTTAGAGTTGTTGACACGACTAAAAGGTTGATGTCTTCTCCCAAGTGCAGGAGTGTCGAAGTAATAAATAACCCGGCAAGACCGGGGTCGAACCACAGGGAGGTTAATTGTATAAATTATAAACAACAATTATAAAACAATAATAACAACAACAACAATAGTAATAATAATAATACTACTAGTAGTAGTAGTAGTAGTACTACTACTACTACTACTAATAATAATAATAATAATAAAGAAAGAGAAGAAGAAGATGATGATGATGATGAGAACTTAGAGATGAAATATTAATGTAAGGATTAAGCAATAATAATAACAAATGTCAAGGTTAGAGGTTCCACTAATGGTATATCAAACAAGTATAGTATAAACTCTTATTATTGAATTGGAAACCACACACAAAGAAGGTTCCAATCAGATTATATATTGTTAACATGATTACATTAGTCATCTTATTCAATTAATGCTAATACTTGTAAATCTCATCAAGCATTCATGATTATAACTTATGTTAACAACAAATCAAGTTCCTTTCATAGCTCAAGTGTCGGTTATACCATACATTATAGGCTATGAAAGTGCCAAGCATTTGTTGTACCAAGTGTTATACAACATAAATCAAGATTAGTCATTTAACAAGTAAAATATTAAAGAGTGAACAAGATAACAAATATAAAACATGTTAGTATCAAACATTAAAGTCCATATTAAGTTTACATTATACTTATTCTCACACCATTAATGTAACCTTTTCACCTTGACATAATTAACTTAGCTAGACATAATGAAAGAAAGAAAAATAGATAAACAAAATAAGAACATAAAAGCTAACTAAGTAAAGGAAAGAAAATGAAAGGCATAAACTTGATATTAATGAGAGCAAAGCATAAATATTACAAAAAATACAAAGAGAGAAAGGAAGAGCATGATCTTGATTTGGAAACCAAGATGCCTAAATGCATGGCAAATGCCTCATTTTATAGGCCAAAATTGGGAACTATTGATTTGATGACTAATTGATAAGTGGGTGGCCAACTTTTGACTTGGTGACAATCCTTATCTTCTCTTGTCTGCCCAAAACATCATTGATAACGTCAAAATTGGAGCCAATTGTAAACATGAAAGTTGTAGGCAATTGTCTCAGATTTCTTGTGTAAAATATTCAGCTCATTTGGACTTCTAGAACTCCAGATATGGCCAAAATACCGAACAGTGCTCGGGCTGGAAGATAGATTCGGGCTTCTTTGTTGTTGCTATAATTTGGACTTGATAATGGCCTTTTTAGATCTTGGGCTCCATATGAAAGTTGTAGGCCTATGTCTTACCTTTCCATTCATATAAATTGGACCTAAATCTGAGATCTGTAGCTCCAGATATGACCCAATTACCGAACAGTGTTCCGATTTGGATCGCACCGACATCTCTTTGCCTTTGCAATTTAAGTTCTTAAAGTCATCAATCAATATTTTCATTTATGTGATAGGCCTGCATTTAAAATGAACATCTATCATAAATTAAAGGTATCTTATATTATTAGATATATTATTATAAAACATGCTTTAGTTAAGGAGTTATTGATACTTCAAGTGCAAAATGATGATATAAAACCATGATAAAAATGCACTTTTAAGTACTAATCAGTTGTGATTGACTTTTCTTTGTTTGGTCATGGCTTGAGGAAATGGAAGTGCTGGCAGAAAATCAGTCTTTTCTTTGCAGTTTTCAGATTCAACCCCTTCCTTACCCTCAGAATTGACTCATCATCTTTCTTATAAGGTTTAAGAGATGGTTTTTCAATAACCTTACTGACGTGACTAAAAGATTGATGTCTTCTCCCAAGTGGAGGAGTGTCGAAGTAATAAATAACCCGGCAAGACCGGGGTCGAACCACAAGGAGGTTAATTATATAAATTATAAATAACAACAATACATCAACAACAACAACAACAATAATAATAATGGTAAGAACATCAACAACAATAATAATAATAATGGTAAGAACATCATCAACAACAACAACAATAATAATAATAATAATAATAATAATAATAATAATAATAATAATAATATTAGTAGTAGTAGTAATATTAATAATAATAATACTAATAATAAAGAAAAAGAAGAAGAAGAAGATGAAGATGAGAACTTTGAGATGAAATATTAACGTAAAGATTTAACAACGATAACAATAAATGTCAAGGTTAGAGGATCCACTAATGGTATGTCAAACAAGTATAGTATAAACTTTTATTAGTCAATTAGAAACCACACACAAAGGAGGTTCCAGTCAGATGATAGATTGTTAGCATGATTACATTAGTCATCTTATTCGATTAATGCTAATACTTGTAAATCTCGTCAAGCATTCATGATTATAACTTATGTTAACAACAAATCAAGTTCCTTTCATTACTCAAGTGTCAGTTATACCATACAGTATGGGCTATGAAAATGCCAAGCATTTGTTGTACCAAGTGTTATACAACATAAATCAAGATTAGTCATTTAACAAGGAAAGTATTAAAGAGTGAACAAGATAACAAATATAAAACATGTTAGTATCAAATATTAAAGTCTATATTAAGTTTATACTATACTTATTCTTACACCATTAGTGTAACCTTTTCAACTTGACATAATAAACTTAGCTAGACATAATGAAAGAAAAAAAAAATAAACAAAATAAGAACATAAATAAGATAAAAGTTAGCTAAGGAAATGAAAGGAAATGAAAGGCATAAACTTGATATTAATGAAATCAAAGCATAAACATTACAAAAAATACAAAGAGAGAAAGCAACAGCATGATCTTGATCTGGAGACCAAGATGCCTAAATGCATGGCAAATGCCTCATTTTATAGGCCAAAATTGGGAACTATTGATTTGATGACTAATTGATGAGTGGGTGGCCAACTCTTGACTTGGTGACAATCCTTATCTTCTCTTGTCTGCCTAAAACATCATTGATAACTTCAAAATTGGAGCCACTAAAAAACATAAACGTTGTAGGCAATTGTCTCAACTTTCTTGTGTATAACATTCAGCTCATTTCCACTTCTAGAACTCTAGATATGGCCAAAATACTGAACAGTACTCGGGCTGGAGGACAGATTCGGGCTTCTTTGTTGTTGTAATAATTTGGACTTAAAAATGGCCTTTTTAGATCTTGGGCTCCATATGAAAGTTGTAGGCCTATGTCTTACCTTTCCATCTGATTAGTACTTAAAAGTGCATTTTTATCATGGTTTTATATCATTATTTTGCATTTGAAGTATCAATAACTCCTTAACTAAAATATGTTTTATAATAATGTATCTAATAATATAAGATACCTATAATTTGTGGTAAATGTCTATTTTTAATGCAGGTCTATCACACAAATGAAAGGATTGATTGAAGACTTGAAGAACTTAAATTGCAAGGATAAAGAGATGGCCAAACTTATGGAGCCCAAGATCTAAAAAGGCCATTATCAAGTCCAAATTGTAGCAACAACAAAGAAGCCCGAATCTGTCTTCCAGCCCGAGCACTGTTCGGTATTTTGGCCATATCTGGAGTTCTAGAAGTCCAAATGAGCTGAATTGTTTACACAAGAAAGCTGAGATAATTTCCTACAACTTTCATGTTTGCACCTGGCTCCAGTTTTGATGTTATCAATGACGTTTTGGGCAGACAAGAGAAGATAAGGATTGTCACCAAGTCAAAAGTTGGCCACCCACTTATCAATTAGTCATCAAATCAATAGTTCCCAATTTTGGCCTATAAAAGGAGGCATTTGCCATGCATTTAGGCATCTTGGTTTCCAGATCAAGATCATGCTCTTCCTCTCTCTCTTTGTATTTTTTGTAATGTTTATGCTTTGCCTTCATTAATATCAAGTTTATGCCTTTCATTTCCTTTCCTTCACTTAGTTAACTTTTATGTTCTTATTTTGTTTATTTGTTTTCCTTTCTTTCATTATGTCTAGCTAAGTTAATTATGTCAAGGTGAAAAGGTTACACTAATGGTGTAAGAATAAGTATAATGTAAACTTAATATGGACTTTAATGTTTGGTACTAACATGTTTTATATTTGTTATCTTGTTCACTCTTTAATACTTTGCTTGTTAAATGATTAATCTTGATTTATGTTGTATAAAACTTGGTACACCAAATGCTTGGCACTTTCATAGCCCATAATGTATGGTATAACGGACACCTGAGCTATGAAAGGAACTTGATTTGTTGTTAACATAAGTTATAATCATGAATGCTTGACGAGATTTACAAGTATTAGCATTAATTGAATAAGATGACTAATGTAATCATGTTAACAATATATAATCTGATTGGAACCTCCTTTGTGTGTGGTTTCCAATTCAATAATAAGAGTTTATACTATACTTGTTTGATATACCATTAGTGGAACCTCTAACCTTGACATTTGTTATTATTATTGTTTAATCCTTACATTAATTTTTCATCTCCAAGTTCTCATCATCTTCTTCTTCTTCTCTTTCTTTATTATTATTATTATTATTACTACTACTAATATTACTACTACTACTACTACTACTATTATTATTATTATTATTACTACTACTATTGTTGTTGTTGTTATTATTGTTTATAATTGTTGTCTATAATTTGTACAATTAACCTCCCTGTGGTTCGACCCCGGTCTTGCCGGGTTATTTATTACTTCGACACTCCTGCACTTGGGAGAAGACATCAACCTTTTAGTCGTGTCAAGTTTTTGGCGCCGTTGCCGGGGAGGTAAGTTCTTGTATAAATTATAGTATTTATTTTATTTTCTCTTTTCACTTTTCTTGTATATAACTTTGTTTCTTTTCTTTTGTTTTTTTTTTATTTTGTTTTCTTCCTCTTTCTTTTGCTTTCTTCTTCTTTTTTATTTTATTCCTACACGTGCATGAGAGTGTGGTCACGTACATCAAGTGGTAGACTTTGTAGGGTATCCTCATCATTTTCAGAAAATATGGCTGAAGAAGATAATCAATCACTTCATAATGAAAATAATGAGAATAACCGTGCTAGAACGCTTAGAGACCACATGAATCCCACAAGAACAAGTGCACCATCATGCATAGTTTTTCCTTCCGATGCATCTCATTTTAATTTTAAACCAGGTATTATTCAACTTTTACCTTTTTTTCATGGTTTAGAATTGGAAAATCCATACTTGCATTTAAGGGAATTTGAGGAGGTGTGCAACACATATAATAATTTAAATTGTAGCATGAACACCATCAGATTAAAGCTTTTTCCTTTTTCATTAAAAGATAAAGCTAAAACATGGCTACAAAATTTGAGACCAGGATCCATTCGTGCTTGGGATGAAATGCAAGAACAGTTTTTAAAGAAGTTTTTCCCATCTCATAGAACAAACTCTTTCAAAAGACAAATCACCACTTTCACTCAAAAACCAGGAGAAACATTTTATAAATATTGGGATAGGTATCGAGACTTGCTTAGTACTTGCCCTCATCATGGTTTTGAAACATGGAGATTGGTTTCACATTTCTATGAAGGGTTAACACCTAAAGATAGGCAAATGGTTGAATTGATGTGCAATGGAACTTTTGAAGATAAAGACCCTGATGAAGCAATGGAGTACTTAGACTTGTTAGCTGAAAATGCTCAAAATTGGGACACTGCAGGTACATATGAGGCATCGAGTAAAACTCAACCTCATACATCTAGTGAAGGTATGTACAACCTTAGGGAAGATCATGACCTTCAAGCCAAATTTGCATCTTTAGCTAGAAAAGTTGAGGCACTTGAATTGAAAAAGAGTGGTTAATTAAAATCTGTTGAAAACATTGTGTGTCAAATCTGTGAAACAAATGAACACTCAACCAACGATTGTCCAACCTTGCCTTCTTTTAAGGAATGTCTCCATGAACAAGCCCATGCTTTAAACAGTTTCCAAAGGCCCAACCACAACCCATACTCCCAAACATACAACCCTGGTTGGAGGAATCACCCAAATTTCAGTTGGAAGAGTGAGAACAACAATGCACAAACTTCACAACCACCGTTTCAAGCACACCATAAATCATGTGTATGTACAGGAGGAACTTACCATTTCTACACACTTCTGTATTTGTTGAATGTATGGGTTGAGTAGAAATGAAAGGAAGGAAGAGAGGGTTTTATAGATGAGAAATTAGAAAGGTAATTATACCACCTATATGTAGGCCAGCTAGAGTCTCACACACTCTCTCTCTCTCTCTTTATTTATTTACTTTTGAAAAAGCATGTGTATGTACAGGTAGTTGTGATTGTGGCTCACATCTTTCCTTGGTTTTACGTCCAAGAACGACTTAAACGCCCTCTATGGGTCGGGGATAGGCTTCCCATCTAGTTTTCTTAAAAACTAGCAAACATGGTCTTTTTTAGTTAGATTCCCAAGACTAAGTCGATCATGTTCTTTATGAAATAGTGGCCATAAATCATGAATTACACGATACACATCTTCACTAGGATGCGTCTCAAGAGTCAATAGAAGATTATCTAAAGACTCCTTACTCAGGCCATCCTTAATGAATTTTATTTTATCTTCACGGTTTATAGATACCATTCCTAAAGAACGACATTGTGCATTACAAGTCCATCTAGCACATCGATGAGAGACTTTCAGTCGTTTTGCACGACGTTTCTTTGCAAAAGTGCTTTTACCTATTCCAGGCATGTGTGAAATGAAGGAGTTAGAGGACTCACCTGATAATCGGACCTTTACCTCAATCAACCAGTGAATATCTTCAGGAATTCCATGATTCATTAATAATCTCAATCTTGCACATCTAGCATGGTAAATTTTTGTAATCGCATTCTGAGGTAGAGTGGGAAAATACTTTTTCAATTTTTCAAGATTAGTGTCCATTTTCAAATGAGAATTGGAAGAGAGATTCAAAGAATTGCACAAATATATACACAGATATCAGTTATTGTGGGAAACTGAAAGAACCGACTTAAGTCACGGAGTACCGTTATCCGCCATTTGACCAGGATGAGAGAAGCTAGCAAAAATTACTCAAAAAGAAACACAAAAACAATGTAAGAAAAACAAAATAATCAACCTTTATCTATAAGATCATTTAAACCATTTGATTCATTTTCACTCGGAAAATTATCAAAGTAAGCTTTTAAACGATGTCCATTTTCCTTAAAATAATTGTCATTCATTGAATTCTCAATATCATAGGCCTCATAAGGATTGTTCCATCTTGATCTTAGCTCTCTAGGGAATGAATAGAGTTAAGAATTATAAAACAAAACTTTCTTACCAGTGTCAACTTTTTGACAATTTTCACAAGTTTTGCAGAATGCATGGGTGTCCTTGAACATGGTGGGCCAATAAAATCCATTTTGAAAGATTTTTGCAGCTGTCTTTTTTGACGAGAAATAACTTCCATATGCTTCAGAATGACAAAGTTTAATGACGCTACTTACCTAATTGTCAGGAATGAATCTTTGAAGTATTTGATCAGGACAATATTTGAATAAGTTAGGGTCATCACAATAAAAATTCTTCACTTCGTTCAAAAACTTTTCTTTGTCTTGAGTACTCCAATCAGCTGGCAAATCTCCTAAAGCAAGAAAATTGATATTTTTATCATACCAAGGCATTGGACTAAGAGAAAGTAAGGATTCGTTAGGAAAGTAATCATCGATTGGTGTGATGTTAGATGTCGAATTTGCTGTCACTTTTGACAAAAGATCCGCATCAATATTTTCGGTGCGTTTTTCATCCGTGATTTCTTCCTCATAATAAATCATTTGCAAATCTTCTAATTCATCCAACTTATTTTTACTTAAAGTAGATTCAAGTTGATCATAAACTAATTCGTCAATATGATCTACTTCTTGTAAATCATTATCTTCTCCAGGTTGTTTGCAAATGTTGAAAATATTCATCTCCAATGTCATGTTTCCAAATGATAGCTTCATCAGTCCATTCCTACAATTAATCAATGCGTTAGAAGTTACAAGAAACGGACGTCCTAAAATAACAAGAAATTAATTACATGCTTCAACAGGTTGTGTGTCCAAGACAATAAAATCCATAGGATAAATGAATTTATCGACTTATACTAACACATCTTCAATTATTCCTCTAGGCACTTTTACAGATCTATCGGCAAGTAAAAGAGCTATAGAAATTGGTTTTAACTCACCTAGATTGAGACTCTGAAAAACTGAATATGGAAGTAAATTCACACTAGCTCCAAGATCAAGTAAGGCTCTTTCAATTTTATGCTCTCCAATAAAGCAAGAAATTGTAGGACAACCAGGGTCTTTATATTTCAAAGCATTATTGTTCTGAAGAATAGCACTTACTTGTTCGGCTTGAAAGGCTTTCTTTTTCACTTTCAATTTCCTCTTCACAATTCATAGATCTTTTAAAAATTTAGCATAGAAAGGAAGTTGTTTAATAGCATCTAGCAAAGGTATATTGATTCTTACCTGTTTGAAAGTTTCAAAAAATTTCAGAGTTGTGATTGACTTTCCTTTGTTTGGTCATGGCTTGAGGAAATGGAAGTGCTGGCGGAGAATCAGTCTTTTCTTTGTAATTTTCAGATTCAACCCCTTCCTTACCCTCAGAAATTGACTCATCATTTTTCTCATAAGGTTCAAAAGAGGGTTTTTCAATAACCTTACCACTGCGCAGAGTAGTGACTGATTTGACTTGATCCATGTGTTGGCTTCCAAAACTACTTGCATTTGCATTGTATTGCCCCTTGGGATTTTGTTGTGGTTGAGATGGAAACTTACCTTTCTCTTGGAAACTGAGAGAAGATGTCAATTTTGCAAGAGTATCTTTAAAATCTGTCATGTTTTGAGCAAGTATTGATTGTCTCTTGTTTTTCAATGAATGCATGCAATGTTTCCTCAAGATTTCTTCTAGGAGGTGGAGCATAAAGAGGTGTATATCCATGAGAAGTTTGTGCATTGTTGTTCTCACTCTTCCAACTAAAATTTGGGTGATTTCTCCAACTAGGGTTGTATGTTTGTGAGTATGGGTTGTCGTTGGCCCTTTGGAAACTGTTTAAAGCATGAGCTTATTCATGGAGACATTCCTTAAAAGAAGGCAAGGTTGGACAGTTACTGGTTGAGTGTTCATTTGTTTCACATATTTGACATACAATGTTTTCAACAGATTTTAATTGACCACTTTTTTTCAATTCTAGTGCCTCAACTTTTCTAGCTAAAGATGCAAACTTAGCTTGGAGGTCATGATCTTCCCTATGGTTGTACATACCTCTACTAGATGTATGAGGTTGAGTTTTACTTGGTGCCTCATAAGTACCCGCGGTGTCCCAATTTCGAGCATTTTAAGCTAACAAGTCTAAGTACTCCATTGCTTCATCAGGGTCTTTATCTTTAAAGGTTCCATTGCACATCAATTCAACCATTTGCCTATCTCTAGGTGTTAACCCTTCATAAAAATGTGAAACCAATCTCCATGTTTCAAAACCATGATGAGGGCAAGTACTAAGCAAGTCTCGATACCTATCCCAACATTGGTAAAATGTTTCTCCTGGTTTTTGAGTGAAAATGGTGATTTGTCTTTTGAAAGAGTTTGTTCGATGAGATGGGAAAAACTTCTTCAAAAACTATTGTTGCATTTCATCCCAAGCACGAATGGATCCGGTCTTAAATTTTGTAGCCATGTTTTAGCTTTATCTTTTAATGAAAAAGGAAAAAGTTTTAATCTAATGGTGTTAATGCTACAATTTAAATTACTATATGTGTTGCAAACCTCCTCAAATTCCCTTAAATGCAAGTATGGATTTTCCAATTCTAAGCCATGAAAAGAAGGTAAAAGTTGAATAATACCGATTAGTACTTAAAAGTGCATTTTTGTCATGCTTTTATATCATCATTTTGCACTTGAAGTATCAATAACTCCTTAACTAAAGCATGTTTTATAATAATATATCTAATAATATAAGATACCTTTAATTTGTGGTAAATATTCATTTTAAATGCAGGCCTATCACATAAATGAAAGGATTGATTGATGACTTTAACAACTTAAATTGCAAGGGCAAAGAGATGGTCAAACTTAGAAAAGAGATGTCGGTGCAATCCAAACCGGAACACTGTTCGGTAATTGGGTCATATCTGGAGCTATAGATCTCAGATTTAGGTCTACTTTATATGGATGGAAGGGTAAGACATAGGCCTATAACTTTCATATGGAGCCCAAGATCTAAAAAGGCCATTATCAAGTCCAAATTGTAGCAACAACAAAGAAGCCTGAATCTGTCTTCCAGCCCGAGCACTGTTCGGTATTTTGGCCATATCTGGAGTTCTAGAAGTTCAAATGAGCTGAATTGTTTATACAAGAGAATTTCCTACAACTTTCACGTTTTCAACTGGCCCAAATTTTGATGTTATCAATGACGTTTTGGGCAGACAAGCGAAGATAAGGATTGTCACCAAGTCAAAAGTTGGCCACCCACTTATCAATTAGTCATCAAATCAATAGTTCCCAATTTTGGCCTATAAAAGGAGGCATTTTCCATGCATTTAGGCATCTTGGTGTTCAGTTCAAGATCATGCTCTTCCTCTCTCTCTTTGTATTTTTTGTAATGTTTATGCTTTGCCTTCATTAATATCAAGTTTATGCCTTTCATTTCCTTTCATTTACTTAGTTAACTTTTATGTTCTTATTTTGTTTATCTATTTTACTTTCTTTCATTATGTCTAGCTAAGTTAGTTATGTCAAGGTGAAAAGGTTACACTAATGGTGTAAGAATAAGTATAATGTAAACTTAATATAGACTTTAATGTTTGATACTAACATGTTTTATATTTGTTATCTTGTTCACTCTTTAATACTTTGCTTGTTAAATGACTAATCTTGATTTATGTTGTATAACACTTGGTACAACAAATGCTTGGCACTTTCATAGCCCATAATGTATGGTATAACCGACACCTGAGCTATGAAAGGAACTTGATTTGTTGTTAACATAAGTTATAATCATAAATGCTTGACGAGATTTACAAGTATTAGTATTAATTGGATAAGATGACTAATGTAATTATGTTAACAATATATAATCTGATTGGAACCTCCTTTGTGTGTGGTTTCCAATTCAATAATAAGAGTTTATACTATACTTGTTTGATATACCATTAGTGGAACCTCTAACCTTGATATTTGTTATTGTTATTGTTTAATCCTTACATTAATTTTCCATCTCCAAGTTCTCATCATCTTCTTCTTCTTCTCTTTCTTTATTATTATTATTAGTACTACTACTACTACTACTACTACTATTATTATTATTATTATTATTATTATTGTTGTTGTTGTTGTTGTTGTTGTTGTTGTTGTTGTTGTTGTTATTGTTATTGTTATTGTTGTTGTATTATTGTTATTTATAATTTGTACAATTAACCTCCCTGTGGTTCGACCCTGGTCTTACCGGGTTATTTATTACTTCGACACTCCTGGACTTGGGAGAAGACATCAATCTTTTAGTCGTGTCAAATATCTGGTTTAAAATTAAAATGAGATGCATCGGGAGGAAAAACTATACATGATGGTGCACTTGTTCTTGTGGGATTCATGTGGTCTCTAAGTGTTCTAGCACGGTTATTCTCATTATTCTCATTATGAAGTGATTGATTATCTTCTTCGACCATATTTTCTGAAAATGATGAGGATACCCTACAAAGTCTACCACTTGATGTACGTGACCACACTCTCATGCACGTGTAGGAATAAAATAAAAAGAAGAAGAAAATAAAAGAAGAAGAAACAAGAATAAAGAAACAAAGTTATTATATACAAGAAAAGTGAAAAGACAAAATAAAATAAATACTATAATTTGTACAAGAACTTACCTCCCCGACAACGGCGCCAAAAACTTGACACGACTAAAAGATTGATGTCTTCTCCCAAGTGCAGGAGTGTCGAAGTAATAAATAGTCCGACAAGACCGGGGTCGAACCACAAGGAGGTTAATTGTACAAATTATAAATAACAATAATACAACAACACAAAAATAACAATAATAATAATAGTAAAAACAACAACAACAACAACAAGAACAACAACAACAACAACAACAACAACAACAACAACAATAATAATAATAATAATAATAATAATAATAGTATTAGTAGTAGTAGTAATATTAATAATAATAATAATAATAATAAAGAAAAAGAAGAAGATGAAGATGAAGATCAGAACTTTGAGATGAAATATTAACGTAAAGATTTAACAACGATAACAATAAATGTCAAGGTTAGAGGATCCACTAATGGTATGTCAAACAAGTATAACCTTTTCACATTGACATAATAAACTTAGCTAGACATAATGAAAGAAAGAAAAATAGATAAACAAAATAAGAACATAAAAAAGATAAAAGTTAAGTAAGTAAAGGAAAGGAAATGAAAGGCATAAACTTGATATTAATGAAAGCAAAGCATAAACATTCCAAAAAATACAAAGAGAGAAAGCAAGAGCATGATCTTGATCTGGACACCAAGATGCCTAAATGCATGGTAAATGCTTCCTTTTATAGGCCAAAATTGGGAACTATTGATTTGATGTCTAATTGATGAGTGGGTGACCAACTCTTGACTTGGTGACAATCGTTATCTTCTCTTGTCTGCCCAAAACATCATTGATAACGTCAAAATTGGAGCCCCCGAAAACATGAAAGTTGTAGGAAATTGTCTCAGCTTTCTTGTGTAAAACATTCAGCTTATTTCGACTTCTTGAACTCCAAATATGGCCAAAATACTGAACAGTGCTCGGGTTGAAGGACAGATTCGGGCTTCTTTGTTGTTGCTACAATTTGGACTTGAAAATGGCCTTTCTAGATCTTAGGTTCCATATGAAAGTTGTAGGCCTATGTCTTACCTTTCCATCCATATAAAGTAGACGTAAATCTGAGATCTATAGCTCTAGATATGACCCAAATACCAAATAGTGTTCCGGTTTGGATTGCACCGACATCTCTTTTCTAAGTTTGGCCATCTCTTTATCCTTTCAATTTCAGTTCTTGAATTAATCAATCAATCCTTTCATTTATATGATAGGCCTACATTTAAAATGAACATTTACCATAAATTAAAGGTATCTTATATTATTAGATATATTATTATAAAACATGCTTTACTTAAGGAGTTATTGATACTTCAAGTGCAAAATGATGATATAAAACCTTAATAAAAATGCACTTTTAAGTACTAATCAATAATCATGAATGCTTGACGAGATTTACAAGTAGTAGCATTAATCGAATAAGATGACTAATGGAATCATGTTAACAATCTATAATCTAATTGGAACCTCTTTTATGTGTGGTTTCCAATTGAATAATAAGAGTTTATACTATACTTGTTTGACATACCATTAATGGACCCTCTAACCTTGACATGTATTGTTATCATTGTTTAATTCTTACATTAATATTCCATCTCAAAATTCTCATCATCTTCTTCTTCTTCTCCTTCTTCTTTATTAGTACTACTATTACTACTACTACTATTATTATCGTTGTTGTTGTTGTTGTTACTGTTGTTGTTGTTTATTACTATCATCTATAATTTATACAATTAACCTCCCTGTGGTTTAATCCTAGTTTTGCCAGGTTATTTATTACTTCGACACTCCTACACTTGGGAGAAGACATCAATCTTTTCGTCGTGTCAAGTTTTTGGCGCTGTTGCTGGGGAGGTAAGTTCTTGTATAAATTATAGCATTTATTTTATTTTCTCTTTTCACTTTTCTTGTATATAACTTTGTTTCTTGTCTCTTCTTTCTTCTTCTTTTGTTTTCTTCTTTCTTTTATTCTATTCCTATACGTGCATGAATGTGTGGTCATTGAAAAACAAAAGACAATCAATACTCAACTTGCTCAAAACATGAGAGATTTTAAAGATACTCTTGCAAAATTGACATCTGATCTCAGTTTCCAAGAGAAAGGTAAGTTTCCATCTCAACCACAACAAAATCCCAAAGGGCAATACAATGCAAATGCAAGTAGTTCTGGAAGCCAACGCATGGATCAAGTCAAACCAGTCACTACTCTTCGTAGTGGTAAGGTTATTGAAAAACTCACTCCTGAACCTTGTGAGAAAGATGATGAGTCAATCTCTGAGGGTAAGGAAGGAGTTGAATTTGAAAATTGCAAAGAAACAACTGAATCCCCGCCAGTACTTCCATTTCCTCAAGCCATGACCAAACAAAGGAAAGTCAATCACAACTCTGAATTCTTTAAAACTTTCAAATAGGTAAGGATCAATATACCTTTGTTGGATGCTATTAAAGAGGTTCCTACTTATGCTAAATTTTTGAAAGATCTCTTCACGGTGAAGAGAAAACTGAATGTGAAAAAGAAAGCCTTTAGCCAAACAAGTAAGTGCCATTCTCCAAAACAATAATGCTTTGAAATATAAAGACCCTGGTTGTCCTACAATTTCTTGCTTTATTGGAGAACATAAAATTAAAAGAGCCTTAGTTGATCTTGGAGCTAGTGTGAATTTACTTCCATATTCAGTTTTTCAGAGTCTCAATCTAGGTGAGTTAAAACCAACTTCTATAACTCTTTTACTTGCCGATAGATCTGTAAAAGTGCCTAGAGAAATAATTGAAGATGTGTTAGTACAAGTTGATAAATTCACTTATCTTGTGGATTTTGTTATCTTGGACACACAACTTGTTGAAGCATGTAATTCATTTCCTGTTATTTTAGGACGTCTATTTCTTGCAACTTCTAATACATTAATTAATTGTAGGAATGGACTGATGAAGCTATCATTTAGAAACATGACATTAGAGATGAATACTTTCAACATTTGCAAGCAACCTAGAGATGATAAAGATTTACAAGAAGTAGATCATATTGACGAATTAGTTTATGATCAACTTGAATCTACTTTAAGTAAAAATAAGTTGGATGAATCTGAAGATTTGTAAATGATTTATTCTAAGGAAGAAATCAAAGATGAAAAACACACCAAAAATGTTGATGCAGATCTTTTGTCAAAAGTGACAATAAATTCAACATCTGACATCATACTAATCGATGATTACTTTCCTAATGAATCCTTACTTTCTCTTAGTCCAATGCCCTGGTATGACAAAAATATCAATTTTCTTGCTTTAGGAGATTTGCCAGCTGATTGGAGTACCCAAGACAAAGAAAAGTTTTTGAACGAAGTGAAGAACGTTTATTAGGATGACCCTAACTTATTCAAATATTGTCCTGATCAAATATTTCAAAGATTCATTCTTGACAATGAGGTAAGTAGTGTCATTAAACTTTGTCATTCTTAAGCATGTGGAAGTTATTTCTCGTAAAAAAAGACAACTACAAAAATCTTTCAAAATGGATTTTATTGGCTTACTATGTTCAAGAACACGCACGCATTCTGCAAAATTTGTGAAAATTGTCAAAAAGTTGATACTAGTCAAAAAGTTTTGTTTTATAATTCTCAACTCTATTCATTCCCGAGAGAGCTAAGATCAAGATAGAACAATCCTTATGGGGCCTATGATATTGAGAATTCAATAAATGACAATTTTTTTAAGGAAAATGGATATCGTTTGAAAGCTTACTTTGATAATTTTCCTAGTGAAAATAAATCAACTGATTTGAATGATCTTGTAGATAAAGGTTGATTATTATTTTTTCTCACGTTGTTTTTGTGTTTATTTTTGAGTGATTTTTTCTAGTTTCTCTCACCTAGTCAAATGACGGACAATAGTACTCCGTGACTTAAGTCGGTTCTTTCAGTTTTCCATAATAACTAATATTTGTGAATATATTTGTGCAATTATATGAATCTCTCTTCCAATTCTCATTTGAAAATGAACACTAATCTTGAAAAATTGAAAAAGTATTTTCCCACTCTACCTCAGAATACGATTACAAAAATTTACTGTGTTAGATGTGCAAGATTGAGGTTATTAATGAATCATAGAATTCCTAAAGATATTCACTGGTTGATTGAAGCAAAGGTCCAATTATCAGGTGAGTCCTCGAATTCCTTCATTTCACACATGCTTGGAACAGGTAAAAGCACTTTTGCAAAGAAACGTCGTGCAAAACGACTGAAAGTCTGTTATGCACAATGTCGTTCTTTAGAAATGGTATCTATAAATCGTGAAGATAAAATACAGTTCATTAAGGATGGCCTGAGTAAGGAGTCTTTAGTTAATCTTCTATTAACCCTTGAGACGCATCCTAGTGAAGATGTGTATTGTGCAATTCATGATTTATGGCCCCATTTTCATAAAGAACATGATCGACTTGGTCTTGGGAATCTGACTAAAAAAGACCATGTTTGCTAGTTTTTAAGAAAACTGGATGGGAAGCCTATCCCCGACCCATAGAGGGCGTTTAAGCTGTTCTTGGACGTAAAACCAAGGGAAGATGTGAGCCACAATCACAACTACCTATACATACAGATGCATTTTTTAAAATAAATAAATAATTAAATAAATAAATAAAAAGAGAGAGTGTGAGATTCCAGCTGGCCTACACATAGGTGGTATGATTGCTTTTTTAATTTCTCTTCTATAAAATCCTCTCTTCCTTCCTTTCATTTCTACTCAACAAAATACATTTAAAAAATATAGAATTGTGTAGAAATGGTAAGTTCCTCAAGTCATCACATAAGAAATATTTGTGTTTTTGGTGGATCTAGTCCTGGGAAAGAAAAGGAGTTTTTAGAATCAGCAAATCATCTTGGTTAGGTGCTAGCTGAGAGAAAGATTCATTTAGTGTATGGGGGAGGCAGTCTTGGGTTAATGGGAGGTGTGTCAATAGCTGCATTTTTAGGAGGTAGTCAAGTTTTAGAGGTTGCTTGACCGCTTTTTATGATCGGCTTGTTTTAACTCGCAAGTGCACGAGTGTGCGATGTAGCAATTAACTCGGTAAGATCGAGGTCATATCCACAGAGAGCTAGATCTGGAAATTAAGCTAAGTAACAAAAAAAAACTCAAGAGAAATTAAATTAACAATAACTTGGTTGAAAATAATTGATGGATTTGTTTTCAAAGATAAAAAAAAAATGTAAATAGATTTTAAATGACAAGAAAAGTAAGTCTTGGTCCAAATCAATTTTAATGGTGATGTATTGGTGATTTCTTCAACATATATAAGATAACTCAACCTAATCTCAATGATGGTGATATTAGATCGGAAGATATTACAATGAAGATTAGAAAGATGAAGATTGATTATTGCTTAAGAATGAACAAGTACTTTCATATTAAGTAAGACATTGAATCAAGCAATCTCTATACCAAAACTAAAGTTTGTGCATAAAAATTCAAGATTATAACATTACCTAAATGATTTCTAAAATTTCTTTACAATAATAAATCATTCATGAAGAAAATAAGAAGATAAACATTAAGATTCATTCATATCCTAAAGAACTCACCTCAATCACCATTATCCTTGATTTGGATCCAAGAAAGAGTTTAGCCAACCATGATTATATATAAGAACACTTCAATAAACATGAAAGAACTTGAATCCAACTGAAAAAATAAGTTTTACAAACTAAAGAACCGAAATCTATAAAGAAGAACACAATACAATTTCAGAAAAAATTCGGACACAAATCTGACTCTAACTTTGGACAGCAATTCGACCCTCTTAGAAGCTTTTTTTGGAGAAGTCTATTAGAGACATATTTATAGGCAATTCTGTCACCTTTCCAGATCATTAAAGAACAGCTCATTTGGACACCTGAGTCAAAAGTTATGGGCAAAACACCAAAAGGTGTTCTGAAAAATCAAATCAAGACAGCTTTACAACTACTTTGGTGCACGTTTTTCTTCCTCATTTATGAGGTGTCTCCTTCTTCTTTTTGACCCAAAATAATGTTAAAATATCCCCTCCAGCTTTCCATCCATGTGCTTGCCTTCTTGGATCAATGGATTACCCAAAATAAATCAATTGTTATTTGTTGTGTGGACATGTAAGATCATGGATTGTGTTTGGGTTGATTTGAAAGTTGATTTGGGGTTGATTTAGGGCTGATTTGGGACTGATTTTTGGGCTGAATTTGAGCATCAAATAAGTATACAAATGTACTTATTATTTGGGCTAAGATTGACATTGAAACCTTGAGTGTTTAATGGTTGAAGTTTGCACACAACATAAGGCAAGTTTGGGCTTGAAATAAATCATATGATATTCTTTTCTAGAATTGGAATAGAATTGATTTTTGGGACAAATTTGGAGCACTTATTTGAACCAAGATTTGCTTCAATCTTCAACTAAATGTCTCTTCAATTCTTTGTTCTGAATTCCGACGTTGAATTTTCTGAATTAATTCATTTAAGCTCCAAAAACCTATCGAAACATTAAAACAAACTTCATTACTAAAAAACACATCAATTATTATAAAAACAACCAAATAAAAACAATAAATACATATGTAAAACAAGAGACTTAATGATACTTTTGATACACAATCACACCCCCCAACTTAGATTTTGCTAGTCCTCAAGCAAAACAAAACATAAAACCTTTAAAATAAAAATAATAATAATAACAACCATAATTAGGCTCGATTCATCACACTTGAAGGACCTATCATGCAAACATTGGTATCTTTAACTTAGTGTACACAATAGCAAATAAAGAAAAATAAGCATACTCACATTCTCTAAATCAAACATTCATACAAAATTTCCAAATTCAGTCATATTTATTGTGCAACCAACATAATTGATTCATACGAAAACTCAACTTGTAATCTTCCATTCTCACCAACACAAACAAGGTAGCAAACTAGAGAAATATCTATATATTTTCTTTCTTTCTTTTTTCTTTCTTTCTTTTTTTTTTTTTGAAGATATGATTTATTTTTTTGTCTTTAAGTAGTCACTTCCCTTTTGACGCGAATACAAACATTTGTGATGAATGCACCCGGTTACTCACAAAGTCACAAACTTAAAGTGCTTTGCATACTCATATTTTAAGCTGCCGTTTGACGTAAAGATAAACATTTGTGATGAATACCCCTAGTTACTGAGCAACTCAAAACATTGGAGTAGATAGAACTTTGTACACATTTATTTATTTATTCATGTAATAATTATTACTCTATTTACTTAAACCTTGTTTAGGATTGGATCAAAAGGGATAATTACAAGTAAAGCATCATACTCATCTTTCATGCATAATCACACAACTCACACA
This sequence comes from Populus pruinosa, assembly GCA_026413675.1. Lineage (NCBI taxonomy): Eukaryota > Viridiplantae > Streptophyta > Magnoliopsida > Malpighiales > Salicaceae > Populus > Populus pruinosa. Next base: position 11,392,087 of record CM048604.1, on the reverse strand, counting down.
ACTTTTACAAGGAAAGATGTATTTCAGTAATCTAAAAAAAAAGTATGCTATATCTTGCTTTATAAGATATTATCTATCCCAAATTAAAGTATGCAATGTTCAACATAATAATGAATCCAAAAATGTAATGATGATCCTAAACAAGTCTCATTCACATACGAATGCAAGTTTGTTTTTTTTTTTTTTTAACAAGCATGGTTATCTCAAGCATTCAACATAATGAAATATCTAAAATTAAGTTTTACATTATCCTCAATGTAAAAGAGAAAGAGAAGAAAAGTATAAAGATTAGAAAATTGTTACTCCCCTTCTGTTTTCAAGGATGAATGTCTGATTGAATTGGGCATGAGCTGACTTCTTGCTTGATTTTTTTTTTTAACCTGCATATCATAACTAAAAGAAAACATTGATTTTTTTTTTTTGAAAATAAAGAACCTCACACCCCCCAACTTAAAATAATACATTGTCCCGAATGCATGAACACGAAAATATAAGAGATGGAAGAAAGAAGAAAAAAATAATAAAAATGAAAAATAAAAATAAAAATAAAATAAAAATAAAAACTCATTACTTCTAATACTACAATGGTATTGGATCTTGAAGATCCAATGTCTCAACTTCAGCCACAACATTTTCAAGATAAGGTTTCAATCGATGACCATTTACTTTGAAAATATTTCCATTTTTGGGATTTTCTACCTCAAATGCACCATGATCAGAGATGGATTTAATCACAAATGGACCAGTCCATTTTGTCCTCAACTTCCCAGGAAAGAGATGTAATCGTGAATTATACAAGAGAACCTTTTGACCAACATGAAAGGATTTTCTAAGAATATGTTTATCATGCAAAGTTTTCATCTTATGTTTTGAAATTTTTGCATTTTCAAATGCATCATTTCTCAACTCCTCTAATTCATCCAATTGAAGCTTTCTATTTTTGCCAACCTCGTTTTCATTGTCATTGAATTGCCGAATGGCCCAATATGCACGGTGCTCAATCTCAACAGGGAGATGACAAGGCTTTCCATAAACTAGCCTATAAGGAGACATTCCTAAAGAGGTCTTATAAGTAGTGCGATATGCCCACAAAGCATCAACTAGTCGTAGGGACCAATCTTTACGGTTTGGATTGACTGTTTTCTCTAAAATGTTCTTGATCTCCCTATTTGCCAACTCAGCTTGGCCACTAGTCTGTGGGTGATAGGGGGTACTGACCTTGTGAATTACACCATATTTTCTCATCAAAATCCCAACGGGCTTGTTACAAAAATGTTTTCCCCCATCACTAATCATAGCCCGGGGCATGCCAAAACGAGAGAAAATATTTTCTTTCAAGAATTTGACCACAACTCGATGGTCATTGGTTCGAGATGCAATGGCCTCCACCCATTTAGACACATAATCAACAGCTACAAGGATGAATTGGTAACCAAATGAACTTGGAAAAGGTCCCATGAAATCAATCCCCCAACAATCAAATATTTCCAAAACAAGGATGGGGTTAAGGGGCATCATGTTACGCCTAGTGAGGCTACCTAGTCGTTGGCATCGGTCACATGCAACACAGAAGGCATGAACATCTTTAAACATGGTAGGCCAATAAAAACCACACTACAAGATTTTGGCAATGGTTTTCTTGGAAGAGAAATGCCCACCACAGGCTAATGCATGACAAAAATTAATGACCCTTGGAATTTCATGATCAGGGATGCACCGCCTAATAATTTGGTCAGGACAATATTTAAATAGGTAGGGGTCATCCCAAAAAAAGGTGCGCACATTGCGCAAGAATTTTTGTTTGTCAAGTTTAGACCAATGAGAAGGAATGTGACTTGTGGCTAGGTAATTTGCTATGTCAGCATACCATGGAGAACCAATGTAAGAGACAGTACCTGCACAAAATAAATTTTCATCAGCAAAGAGTTCATTTATTGGAGATTCATCAATTATGGTCTTATAGCTTGAAAGACGAGACAAATGATCAGCTACTACATTCTCTACTCCCTTTTTATCTCGAATTTCAATGTTAAACTCTTGGAGTAGGAGGATCCATCGAATCAAACGTGGTTTGGCATCTTGTTTTGTGAGCAAATATTTCAATGCTGCATGATCAGTGAAAACAATAACAAGAGATCCAACCAAATAAGACCTAAACTTGTCTAATGCAAAGACCACAGCTAAGAGTTCTTTTTCAGTTGTAGTGTAATTCAATTAAGCATCATTCAAAGTCTTGCTAGCATAATATATGACATGAGGTTTCTTGTCTTTTCTTTGCCCTAAAACAGCCCCAACCGCAAAATCACTAGCATCACACATCAGTTCAAATGGTAAAGACCAATCAGGAGCTTGTATGATTGGTGCAGTTGTCAACAACCCTTTAAGCTTTTCAAAAGCTTCTTGACAGTTTGATGTCCAATCAAATGGGACATCTTGTGACAACAAGTTACACAATGGTTTGGCAATGGTACTAAAAGAATGAATGAATCTTCGATAAAAACCAGCATGTCCTAAAAAAGATCTCACATCTTTCACAGTCTTAGGGGTAGTTAATTTTTGAATGACTTCCACTTTTGACTTATCTACCTCTATCCCTTTTGAAGAGACAATGTGACCTAAAACAATGCCATGTGTCACCATAAAATGACACTTCTCCCAATTGAGTACAAGATTGCTCTCTTCACACCTTTCAAGAACTTTTTCTAGATTCATTAGACACAACTCATAAGAATCCCCATAAACTGAAAAATCATCCATGAAAACTTCCAAAAAATTTTCCACCATGTCACTAAAGATACTCATCATACACCTTTGAAAAGTGGCTGGTGCATTACACAAACCAAATGGCATTCTTCTATAAGCATAAGTACCAAAAGGACAAGTGAAAGTGGTTTTTTCTTGGTCTTCTAAAGAAATCTCAATTTGGTTGTAACCTGAGTATCCATCCAGAAAACAATAGAAAGCTCTTCCAGCTACTCTTTCAAGCACTTGGTCTAAAAATGGAAGCGGAAAATGGTCCTTCCTAGTCACCATGTTCAATTTACGATAATCAATGCACATACGCCATCCAGTTTGGATTCTAGTTGGTACCAGCTCATTATTTTCATTCTTCACTACCGTGACTCCAGATTTTTTTGGGACAACTTGGGTTGGACTAACCCATTTTGAGTTTGCAATAGGGTAAATGATACCTGCATCAAGTAGCTTAAGCACTTCACCTCTCACTACTTCCTTCATGTTTGGGTTCAATCGTCTTTGCATTTGCCTCACAGATTTAGCCTCTTCTTCAAGATAGATTCTATGTGTACATAAAAGAGGGCTAATTCCTTTCAAGTCAGTAATTTTCCACCCAATTGCTTTCTTGTGTTTTCTCACCACTCTCAAAAGTTTGTGTTCTTGCTCTATGCTAAGTTTTGATGAGATCACAATAGGATATGATTCATCTTCCCCTAGAAATGCATACTTAAGATCACTCGGTAAAGGCTTCCTTTCTAGTTTATCAGGCTGGACAAGAGATTCCTCAACTTTCACTTGGGGTGAAATCAAAGGCTCAAATGATGGGGTCCATTGACCTATTGACATAATAGGCATTGGATCTAGATAAGTCTCGAGTTCTCTTACTTCCTCATCAACACATTCCAAAGAACAAAATCTTTCATCATGAATTAAAGTTCTCTCCAATGGATCCTTGATCCACACTCTCTCAAAGTGTTCTTGACAAACTGTTTGGATGAAATCTACCTCTCTAATGTCCTCATGTTCCCCGATTTGTTTGGAGACATTGAATATGTTCATCTCCACAGTCATATTCCCAAAAGACAATTTCATCACCCCATTCCTACAGTTAATTAAGGCATTGGATGTAGCTAGGAAAGGTCTCCCTAAGATGACTGGGATGGGGGTATTAGAACCTTGAATTGGTGCGGTGTCTAATACTACAAAATCAACAGGAAAGTAGAATTTATCTACTTGGACCAACACATCCTCAATGATACCCCTGGGAATCTTGATTGACCTATCAGCTAATTGAAGGGTGATTCGAGTAGGCTTAATTTCTCCTAAACCTAATTGTTCGTAAACAGTGTAGGGTATTAAATTCACACTTGCTCCTAAATCCAACAAAGCTTGATCTATCTTATGACTTCCAATAATGCATGAAATGGTAGGACAACCAGGATCTTTGTATTTGGGAGGGGTCTTAAACTGGATGATGGCACTAGCATGTTCAGTCAGAAAAGCTCTTTCTTTCACATTCAATCTCCTTTTGACTGTGCATAAATCCTTAAGAAACTTTGCATAAGATGGAACTTGTTTAATTGCATCAAGGAGTGGAATATTGACTTTCACTTGTTTGAACAATTCATAGATTTCCGAGTTCATAAGATCTTGTTTAGGTTTTCCTAACCTTTGTGGAAATGGTGCTCTAGGAACAAATTCTAAATCACTCATTTTGACTCCAATCTTTCTTGAATCATCTCCTTTCTCACTCATCTCTTTCTCATTTATCTCACCTTCTTTGTCACTCAAACTCTCATTTGTCACTTGTGTTTTGATTCCCTCTTCACTTTCCCTAGATTTCTCCTCCACAATACCTTTAGGAATCCTAAAACCTACACCTTTGTCAACAATCTTTCCACTTCTAAGGGTAGTGATGGCTTGGACATGTTCATGGTTTGAAGGTTCACTAGGTGAGGATTCACTCATGTGTACCTGACCTCTAGGATTGGGCATTGGTTGAGCTGGGATTTTTCCCTTCTCTTGAATGCTTAGTGATTGAGTCAACTTAGTTAGTTGACTTCGAATGTCATCTAAGGTCCTATTGGTCTGGTCTTGGAATTTATAAACTTGGTTGTTGATTCCTCCTTGCGTTTGCATGAATTGTTGAAGAGTATCCTCTAAGGATCTCTTATGAGGTGGTTGGTATGTGTTATGTGTGGGAGCATGAAATGGTTGGGGTGGAGGTTGAAATGTTTGAGGTATTGAAGAGCCCTCATTTCTCCATCCAAAATTTGGGTGGTTCCTCCATCCAGGATTATAGGTCTCAGAGTAGGGATTGCCTACTTGGTTTGGAAATGGCTTTCTAACATTACTTGCATCAGAAGTTTGGCCATATAGCACTTCCTTGAAGGCTGGAATGGTAGGACAATCAGTTGTCCTATGCCCTTTGCTTTCACAAACAACACAACTTTCCTCTTGTTGTTCACTTATGACATGCACTTTTTTAATCTCAAGAGACTCTACTTTCCTAGCCAATGAGGCTAATCTAGCATTGAGGTCATCAGTCTCTTTCAATTGAAACTTCCCACTTGAATGAGAAATGGTGTTTCTAGACTCAACATGAACTGGGAGAGAAGTCTCCCATTGCTTTGTGTTTTCAGCCAATTGATCAAAAAAATCAAAGGCCTCACTTGGTTCTTTGTCATAAAACTCACCATTACACATGGTTGACACTAGCTTTTTAAAATCTGCGTAAGAGAGTCATAAAAGAAACTCACTAACCTCCACATCTCAAAACCATGATGAGGGCATGCATTTAACAAGTCTTTAAACCTTTCCCAAGCTTGGTGAAATGACTCATTTGGACTACAAGAAAAATTCATCATTTGACGTTGTAAGGCTGCTGTCCTATGAGTGGGGAAGTATTTTTTTCAAAAATTCAGCTTGCATTTCTCTCCATGTACCTATAGACCTAGGACGCAAGGAGTTTAGCCAAAGCTTGGCTTTATCCTTTAGAGAGAATGGGAACAATTTAAGTCGAATGGTTTCCTCTGTGCATGTTCTATCAATAAAAGTATTACATACCTCTTCAAAGTCTTTAATGTGTATGTATGGATTTTCAGAATCCATACCATGAAATGTGGGAAGAAGTTGAATCATGCCCGGTTTCAAATTGAAAGCTTGTTGGTTAAGAGGTAAGATAATACACGAAGGTGTACTTTGTCTAGCCGGGTGAAGATACTCTCTAAGAGTTCGAAAATTAGGTTGATCATTGAATTGTGGAGGTCCATTACCTTGAACACTCCCTTCACCCTCTACATCTTCAACATTAGCCATGATAAAATAATAATAATAATAATAATATAACAATTATATGAATATGAAAGGAAAGGAAAGAAAAAAAAATACAAATAAAAGTAATAGCTCAAAAATAAAAATACAACAAATTAAGAAATTCACTCTCCAACTAATAAGCACTATTAACAACAATAAACATTAAAAGATAATTATAACAAGCATGAATAAACAAAAGGCGGTAATACCGGCCAAGCACTTCAAACAATAAATATAAGAAAAATAATCATAACAAAACAACAAAATAAAAAGGAAATAAACAAGAGGCGGTAATACCGACCAAGCACTTTAGACAATAAATATAAGAAAAATAACAATAATAAACATTAAAAGATAATTATAGTAGGCATGAATAAAAAGGCGGTAATACCGGTCAAGCACTTCAAACAATAAATATATATATAAAAAATAAGCATAACAAAACAACAAAATAAACTGAAATAAACAAGAGGCGGTAATACCGGCCAAACACTTTAGACAATAAATAAAAACAATATCAACAAAATAAAATGAAATAAACAAGAAAAATATTAGAAACTAATAAGAGTAGACAATAAAAGAAAAATGGTTGAACCAACCAAAATCCAACAATTAATAGTCCAGTCCACAGTCCAATATCCGAAACGTTAAGGTAAATTTTTTTTTTTTAGGCGGTAAAACCAGCCAATTGATTTTTTTTATATGATTTTTTTTAGTTTTCCAATAATCAAATCTAAATTTGTTACCTTTGCTTGCTAGCTCCCCGGCAACGGCGCCAAAATTGCTTGACCGCTTTTTATGATCGGCTTGTTTTAACTCGCAAGTGCACGAGTGTGCGATGTAGCAATTAACTCGGTAAGATCGAGGTCATATCCACAGAGAGCTAGATCTGGAAATTAAGCTAAGTAACAAAAAAAAACTCAAGAGAAATTAAATTAACAATAACTTGGTTGAAAATAATTGATGGATTTGTTTTCAAAGATAAAAAAAAAATGTAAATAGATTTTAAATGACAAGAAAAGTAAGTCTTGGTCCAAATCAATTTTAATGGTGATGTATTGGTGATTTCTTCAACATATATAAGATAACTCAACCTAATCTCAATGATGGTGATATTAGATCGGAAGATATTACAATGAAGATTAGAAAGATGAAGATTGATTATTGCTTAAGAATGAACAAGTACTTTCATATTAAGTAAGACATTGAATCAAGCAATCTCTATACCAAAACTAAAGTTTGTGCATAAAAATTCAAGATTATAACATTACCTAAATGATTTCTAAAATTTCTTTACAATAATAAATCATTCATGAAGAAAATAAGAAGATAAACATTAAGATTCATTCATATCCTAAAGAACTCACCTCAATCACCATTATCCTTGATTTGGATCCAAGAAAGAGTTTAGCCAACCATGATTATATATAAGAACACTTCAATAAACATGAAAGAACTTGAATCCAACTGAAAAAATAAGTTTTACAAACTAAAGAACCGAAATCTATAAAGAAGAACACAATACAATTTCAGAAAAAATTCGGACACAAATCTGACTCTAACTTTGGACAGCAATTCGACCCTCTTAGAAGCTTTTTTTGGAGAAGTCTATTAGAGACATATTTATAGGCAATTCTGTCACCTTTCCAGATCATTAAAGAACAGCTCATTTGGACACCTGAGTCAAAAGTTATGGGCAAAACACCAAAAGGTGTTCTGAAAAATCAAATCAAGACAGCTTTACAACTACTTTGGTGCACGTTTTTCTTCCTCATTTATGAGGTGTCTCCTTCTTCTTTTTGACCCAAAATAATGTTAAAATATCCCCTCCAGCTTTCCATCCATGTGCTTGCCTTCTTGGATCAATGGATTACCCAAAATAAATCAATTGTTATTTGTTGTGTGGACATGTAAGATCATGGATTGTGTTTGGGTTGATTTGAAAGTTGATTTGGGGTTGATTTAGGGCTGATTTGGGACTGATTTTTGGGCTGAATTTGAGCATCAAATAAGTATACAAATGTACTTATTATTTGGGCTAAGATTGACATTGAAACCTTGAGTGTTTAATGGTTGAAGTTTGCACACAACATAAGGCAAGTTTGGGCTTGAAATAAATCATATGATATTCTTTTCTAGAATTGGAATAGAATTGATTTTTGGGACAAATTTGGAGCACTTATTTGAACCAAGATTTGCTTCAATCTTCAACTAAATGTCTCTTCAATTCTTTGTTCTAAATTCCGACGTTGAATTTTCTGAATTAATTCATTTAAGCTCCAAAAACCTATCGAAACATTAAAACAAACTTCATTACTAAAAAACACATCAATTATTATAAAAACAACCAAATAAAAACAATAAATACATATGTAAAACAAGAGACTTAATGATACTTTTGATGCACAATCAGAGGTCATCCCTGAAGCTTTAGCACAAAGGGACATCATTGGAAAAACAATTGGAGAGGAACTTCAGGTCTCCACAATGTCGGCTCGAATGAATGCAATGTTTAACCATGGTGATGCCTTCATTGCTTTACCGGGTGGTCTAGGCATATTGGAAGAGATCTTTCATATTTCCTCTTGGGCCCAACTGCACATTCACCATAAACCCATAGGTTTGTTAAATGTTAATGGTTATTATGATAAGTTGTTGTCTTTTCTTGATCATGCTGTGGAACAGGAATTTCTAACATCTTCTGCATGACAAATCATAATCTCTACTGCTATTGTTGAACAATTGATTGACCAACTACAATCTTTCATTCCTGTGATTGATCCCTCCATGAGTCGCATAAATTGGTCATCTAAGGAAAGCCGTAAAAAGCTTAAATTTGATTTGAGCCTTCATTTGTGAATCTCTGTGTCTTTTGGTTTTATTATTCTGTTTTGTTGTTTCTTATATTTGTTTTAGTGTGTTTCAGGTTTGTCAGTGTTCATTATTTCAGGTGATATCTTTTATACTCTATCTTTCTACCTTAGAACACTAAGGACAATGTCTCGTTTTGGTTGGGGGGAGAGGGTAGTAACTAAAAAAAAAACTAAATATGTTTTCTATTTCATAAAGCATGTGCAAAATTGTTGTTACTATGATGGCAGAGTAAAGGAGATCTTTTTATGACTCTTGAAATGCATCTTAGTAACCATTTTTAATAAGGTCTATCATAATACTCCTTGAAATATTCAGGTTTACAAACTCTCGCATTACTATCACTTAATTCTACTCATATACTCATTTAACATGTATTCTTAAACCTTAATTTACACACACATACTTTAACATATGATTGTGGGTTGCACAATGGATTATTATATTATTTATGTTCTTTTGTTAAAGGTAACAACTAAGGGAAATGGATAATATATAATTTAAAAAAAAATAATAATAAAAATATAGATAAGTTTGGTTTCGTAGCCTCCCTAATCTAAGCAATTAAGCCCGAAGGGGTGCTTTAACACCTAATACCCTAAAGTCAACTAACTTGGGAGCTATTGACCCAACACTTGCTATATGAGTTGAGGAGAAAAGCTTAAGGGAATCAAACATTGCACTATCTACATATCAGTATCTGCGACCCGAGTTAATAAGCTCATAGGGGTGTCTGAACACCTAATGCCTTAAGACCAATTGGTCTGGGAGTCATTAGCCGAAAGCTCAGTACATGGGTTGAAGATGCATGGTGTTTTAAGTTATATGTATATATATTAAAAAAATAAATAAATAAACAAGAAAAAAATAATAATCCCAATCCAAGGAAGTTAACCTTAAACATTAGAACAAAAATTTTGTTTTCTTCCAATAAAAGCCCCATAATGATGTGTTGATACATTGAGCACAAAAGAAAGGTTTATAAATATCTTGTTAAGAGGTATTGAGCAGATATATAAATTTAATGAGAGTTTGTTTATTTGGATAGATTAATGGAAGTTGAATGATGAATACCTTGCTTTATGGAATTTGCAAATTGTTTTTCTATTTTAACGTTTTGATTACTAGAGACTAGTAATAAGATGATTCGGGGATGTGATTAGTACTTAAAAGTGCATTTTTATCATGGTTTTATATCATCATTTTGCACTCGAAGTATCAATAACTCCTTAACTAAAGCATGTTTTATAATAATATATCTAATAATATAAGATACCCTTAATTTGTGGTAAATGTTTATTTTAAATGTAGGCCTATCACATAAATGAAAGGATTGATTGATGAATTTAAGAACTAAAATTGAAAGGGCAAAGAGATGGTCAAACTTAGAAAAGAGATGTCGATACAATCCAAACTAAAACACTGTTTGGTAATTGGGTCATATCTTGAGCTGTAGATCTCCGATTTAGGTCTACTTTATATGGATGGAAAGGTGGGACATAGGCCTACAACTTTTATATGGAGCCTAAGATCTAAAAAGGCCATTTTCAAGTCCAAATTATAGTAACAACAAAGAAGTCTGAATCTGTCTTCCAGCCCGAGCATTGTTCTGTGTTTGGCCCATATCTGGAGTTCTAGAAGTCCAAATGAGTTGAATGTTTTACACAAGAAAGCTGAGACAATTTCCTACAACTTTCATGTTTCAAGTGGCTCCAATTTTGACGTTATCAATGATGTTTTGGGCAGACAAGAGAAGATAAGGATTGTCACCAAGTCAAGAGTTGGTCACCCACTCATCAATTAGTCATCAAATTAATAGTTCCCAATTTTGGCCTATAAAAGGAGGCATTTGCCATGCATTTAGGAATCTTGGTTTCCAGATCAAGATCATGCTCTTGCTTTCTCTGTTTGTATTTTTTGTAATGTTTATGCTTTGCTTTCATTAATATCAAGTTTATGCCTTTCATTTCCTTTCATTTACTTAGTTAACTTTTATCTTATTTATGTTCTTATTTTGTTTATTTATTTTTCTTTCTTTCATTATGTCTAGCTAAGTTTATTATGTCAAGGTGAAAAGGTTACATTAATGGTGTAAGAATAAGTATAGTGTAAACTTAATATGGACTTTAATGTTTGATACTAACATGTTTTGTATTTGTTATCTTGTTCAGTCTTTAATACTTTGCTTGTTAAATGACTATTCTTGATTTATGTTGTATAACACTTGGTACAACAAATGCTTGGCACTTTCATAGCTCGTATTGTATGGTATAACCGACACCTGAACTATGAAAGGAACTTGATTTGTTGTTAAAATAAGTTATAATCATGAATGCTTGACGAGATTTACAAGTATTAGCATTAATCGGATAAGATGACTAATGGAATCATGTTAACATTCTATAATCTAATTGGAACCTCCTTTGTGTGTGGTTTCCAATTGAATAATAAGAGTTTATACTATACTTGTTTGACATACCATTAATGGACCCTCTAACCTTGACATTTATTGTTATCATTGTTTAATCCTTATGTTAATATTCCATCTTAAAATTCTCATCATCATCTTCTTCTTCTTCTCCTTCTTCTTTATTACTACTATTACTACTACTACTACTACTATTACTACTACTACTACTACTACTACTACTACTATTATTATTGTTATTGTTGTTGTTATTGTTGTTACTATTGTTGTTGTTTATTACTGTCATCTATAATTTATACAATTAACCTCCCTGTGGTTCAACCCCGGTCTTGCCGGGTTATTTATTACTTCGACACTCCTGCACTTGGGAGAAGACATCAATCTTTTCGTCATGTCAGTGAGAATAACCATGTTAGAACACTTAGAAACCACATAAATTCCACAAGAACAAGTGCACTATCATACATAGTTTTCCCCCTGATGCATCTCATTTTAATTTTAAGCAAGACATTATTCCACTTTTACCTTCTTTTCATGGCTTAGATTTAGAAAATTCATACTTGCATTTAAGGGAATTTGAGGAGGTCTGGAACACCTATAATGACTCAAATTATAACATGAGTACCATCAGATTAAAGCTTTTTTCCTTTTCATTAAAAGATAAAGCTAAAACATGGCTACAAAATTTGAGACTAGGATCCATTCGTGCTTGGAATGAAATGCAACAATAGTTTTTAAAGAAGTTTTTCCCTTCTCAAAGAACAAACTCTTTCAAAAGACAAATCACCACTTTCACTCAAAAACTAGGAGAAACATTTTATCAATGTTGTTGGGATAGATATTGAGACTTGCTTGATACTTACCTTAATCATGGTTTTGAAACATAAAGATTGGTTTCATATTTTTATGAAGGGTTAACACCTAAAGATAGGCAAATGGTGGAAGTGATGTATAATGAAACTTTTAAAGATAAAGATTCTGATAAAGCAATGGAGTACTTAGACTTGTTGGCTGAAAATGTTCAAAATTGGAACACTGCAAGTACTTATAAGGTACCAGGTACAACTCAACTTCATACATCTAATAGAGGTATGTATAACCTTAGAGAAAGATCATGACCTCCAAGCCAAGTTTGTATCTTTAGCTAGAAAAGTAGAGGCACTAGAATTAAAAAAGAGTGGTTAGTTAAAATGTATTCAAGACATTGTGTGCCAAATTTATGAAACCAATGAACACTCAACCAATGATTATTGAACTTTGCCTTCTTTTAGGGAATGCCTTCATGAACAAGCCCATGTTTTAAATAGTTTTTAAAGGTCCAATTATAACCCATACTCGTAAATATACAACCCTAGTTGGAGAAATCACTCAAATTTCAGTTGGAAAAGCAATAATAATAATGCACAAAGTTCATAACCACTGTTTTAAGCACATCATAATTTTCAAAATTGTCATGGATATGCACCTCTTTTATGCTCCACCTCCTACAAGAAATCTTGAGGAAACATTGCATGCATTCATTAAAAAGCAAGAAACAATCAATACTCAACTTGCTCAAAGCATAACAGATTTTAAAGATACTCTTGCAAAATTGACAGTTGCTCTTAGTTTCCAAGAGAAAGGTAAGTTTCCATCTCAACCACAACAAAATCCTGAGGGGCAATACAATGCAAATGCAAGTAGTTCTGGAAGCCAATACTTGGATCAAGTCAAATTGGTCATCACTCTTCGCAATGATAAGGTTATTGAAAAACTCACTCTTGAACCTTGTGATAAAAATGATAATTCAATCTCTAAAGGTAAGAAAGGGTTGAATCTGAAGATTGCAAATAAAAGACAGATTCCCCGCTAGCACTTCTATTTTTCTCATGCCATTACCAAACAAAGGAAAGTCAATCACAACTCTGAAATCTTTGAAACTTTCAAATATGTAAAAATCAATATACCTTTGTTGGATGCTATTAAAGAGGTTCCTTCTTATGCTAATTTTTTGAAAGATTTGTGTATTGTGAAGAGAAAATTGAATATGAAAAAGAAAGCCTTTTTAGCTGAACAAGTAAGTTTTACAGCTTAAGATATGACCCAATGACTCAACAGTGTTCTAGTTTGGACGGAACCAATATTTTTTTTCTAAGCTTCACCATTTCTTTGTCTTCTCAATTTTAGTAGTTGAACTCATCAATCAATTCTTTGATTTATGTGATAGGCCTGCATTTAAGATGAACATTTACCATAAATTAAAACTATTTTATAGTATCAGACTTGTTATTATAAAATATACTTTAGTTAACGAGTTATTGATACTTCAAGTGTAAAATGATGATATAAAACCATGATAGAAATGCATTTTTAATTACTAATCACTTCCCCCAACCAGCTTATTATTAGTCCCTAGTAATCAAAATGTTAAAATAGAAAAATAATTTGCAAGTTCCACAAAGCAAGGCATTCATCATTTAACTTCCATTAATCTATCAAAGTAAACACACTCTTATTAAATTTATATATCTGCTTTATACTTCTTAAAAAAATATTAATGAACCTTCTTTTTATATGCTCAATATAAGAAAATATAGATGATGAGGCTTTTATTGAAAGAAAATAATATTATGTTCTAACGTTTAAGGTTAAATTCCTTAGGTTGAAATTATTATCTTTATTATTATTATTATTATTATTATTATTATTATTATTATTATTATTATTATTTCATTTTTTATCTTATATATATATATGACTAGTTGGTCTTAAGGCATTAGGTGTTGAGACACTCCTATGAGCTTAGTAACTCGAGTTGCAGATACTGATATGTAGATAGTGCAATGTTTGATTCCCTTAAGCTTTTCTCTTTAACCTATGTAACAAGCTTTAGGCTAATAGCTCCTAAGTCAGTTGACTTTAGGGTATTAGGTGTTAAAACACCCCTTCAGGCTTAATTGCTTGGATTAGGGAGGCTACAAAACTAAACTTATCTACCTTTTTATTATCATCAGTTTTTTTTTTTTGTTTTTGTTTTTTTTCAAATTATATACCATCCCTTTCCTTTAGTTGTTACCTGTAATAAAAGAACATAAATAATGTAATAATCTAATATGCAACCCAAAATCATATGTTAAAGTGTGTTTGTGAAAATAAAGGTTTAATAATACTTGTCAAATGAATATATGAGCAAAATGAAGTGATAATAATGCAAGAGTTTGTAAATCTGAATATTTCAAGAAATATTCTAATAGACCTTTTTAAGAATATTTACTTAGATGCATCTCAAGATTCACTTTAACAAAAGAACTCATTTACTCTATCATCCTAGTAACAATAGTTTTGCAAATGGTTTATAAAATAGAAAAAATAGTTAGTTAATTTTTTTAATATCAATTACTATCCTCTTCCCCCAATCAAAATGAGACATTATCCTCAATGTCCTAAAGTAAAAAGATAGTGTATAAAAGACATCACCTCAAACACCGAACACTAACAAACCTGAAACACACTTAAACAAATATAAGAAATAACAAAATAAAATAATATGCTATTAATAAAACAAAAAGGCACAAGGTTTCAGAAATGAAGGCTCAAATCCAATATAAGCTTTTTATAGCTTTCTTTAGTTGACTAATTTATGCGACTCATGGAGAGATCAATTATAGGGATGAAAGATTATAGTTGATCAATCAATTATTCAGCGGTAGTAGTAGAGATTATAATTTGTTGTGCTGAAGATGTTAGAAATTCCTATTCCACAACATGATCAATAACATATAACAACTTATTATAAAAATCATTAATATTTAACAAACCTATGAGTTTATGGTGATTGTACAATTGGGTCCAAGAGAAAATATGAAATATCTCTTCCAATGTGCCCAGACCACCTAGTAAGGCAATGAAGACATCAACATGTTTAAACATTGTATTCATTTAATCAAATATCTTGGAGACCTGTAGTTCCTCTCTAATTATTTTTTCAATGATGTCCCATTTTGCGAAAGCTTTGGGGATGACTCCCAAAACTTGACTACCTTCTAAAAATACAGCTATTGATACACCTTCCATTAACCCAAGGCTGCCTCTCCCTTACACTAAATAAATCTTTTTCTCAGTTAGTACTTGACCAAGATAATTTGTTGATTTTAAAAACTCTATTTTCTTCCCCAAACTGGATCCACTAAAAACACATATTTTTATGCGATGACTTGAGAAACCTAATATTTCTACACACTTCTATATCTGTTGAATGTATGGGTTGAGTAAAAATGAATGATAGGAAGAGAAGATTCTATAAATGAGAAATTAAAAATGCAATCATACCATCTATATGTAGACCAGCTAGAGTCTCTCTCTCTCTCTCTCTCTTTGAAAACATGTATATGTATAAGTATTTGTGATTTTGATCCACATTTTCTCTTGGTTTTACATCCAAGAATGACTTAAAACGTCCTTTATGGGTCAGGGATACGCTTCTCATCTAGTTTTCTTAAAAACTAGAAAACATGATTTTTTTAAGTCAGATTCCCAAGACTATAATGGGGTTATAAGTCATGAATTGAACTATGCATATATCTATTATGATGGGACTTAAAAGTCAATAAGAGATTATCTAAAAACTCTTCATGTTTTGAAATAAATCTCACATTTTAACAATTTTCACCACTTTTGCATAAGCATATGAGTCCTTAAACATGATGAGCTAGTAAAATCCACTTTGTAAGATTTTTGTAGTCCTTTTTTTGACGAGAAAAGATCCCCACATGCCTTAGAGTAATAAAATTTAATGACACCACTTACCTTATTGTCATGAATGCATCTTTGAAATATTTGATCAGGACAATATTTAAATAAGTAAGGGTCATCCCAATAAAACTTTTGCACATTGCTCAAAAACTTTCCTTTGTCTTGGTTATCCAAACGAGTTAGCAAAAATCTTAAAGTAACAAAATTGATATTTTTAGCAAACCAAGGCATTGAACTAAAAGAAAGTAAAGATAGATCAGGAAAGTAATCATCGATTAGTTTGATGTCGAATGTCGAATCTATCATTAATTTTGACAAATGATCTATGACAATATTTTTGTTGCCTTTTTTATCTTTGATTTTTACTTATTTGAAAGTTTCAAAGATTTCAGTATCGTGATTGACTTCCCTTTGTTTGTTCATGACATAAGGAAATGGAAGTACTTGTGGCGAATTAGTCTTCTCTTTGCAATGTTCAAGTTCAATCCCTTCCTTCCTTACCCTTGAAGATTGACTCATCATCTTTCTCATAAGGTTCAATAATTGGTTTTTCAATAACCTTACCACTGTGAAGAATAATGACTAATTAGACTTGATCCATGTGTTGGCTTCTAGAGTTGCTTGCACTTGCATTGTATTACTCCTTGGAATTTTGTTGTGGTTGAGATGAAAACTTACCTTTCTCTTGAAAACCGAGAGCACATGTTGACATGACCAAAAGATTGATGTCTTCTTCCAAATACAGGAGTATCGAAGTAATCAATAACCCAGTAAAATCGGGATCGAATCATAGGGAGGTTAATTGTATAAGTTATAAACAACAATAATATAACAACAATGATTAGTACTTAAAAGTGCATTTTTATCATGGTTTTATATCATCATTTTGCACTTGAAGTATCAATAACTCCTTAACTAAAGCATGTTTTATAATAATATATCTAATAATATAAGATACCTTTAATTTATGGTAAATGTTCATTTTAAATGCAGGCCTATCACATAAATGAAAATATTGATTGATGACTTTAAGAACTTAAATTGCAAAGGCAAAGAGATGGTCAAACTTAGAAAAGAGATGTCGGTGCAATCCAGACCGGAACACTGTTCAGTAATTAGGTCATATCTGGAGCTACAGATCTCAGATTTAGGTCCAATTTATATGGATGGAAAGGTAAGACATAGGCCTACAACATTCATATGGAGCCCAAGATCTAAAAAGGCCATTTTCAAGTCCAAACTCTAGCAACAACAAAGAAGCCTGAATCTGTCTTCCAGCCCGAGCACTGTTTGGTATTTTTGCCATATCTGGAGTTCTAGAAGTCCAAATGAGCTGAATTGTTTATACAAGAAAGCTGAGACAATTGGCTACAACTTTCATGTTTACAACTGGCTCCAGTTTTGACGTTATCAATGACGTTTTGGGCAGACAAGAGAAGATAAACTCTTATTATCGAATTGGAAACCACACACAAAGGAGGTTCCAATCAGATTATATATTGTTAACATGATTACATTAGTCATCTTATTCAATTAATGCTAATACTTGTAAATCTCGTCAAGCATTCATGATTATAACTTATGTTAACAACAAATCAAGTTCCTTTCATAGCCCATAATGTATGGTATAACCGACACCTGAGCTATGAAAGGAACTTGATTTGTTGTTAACATAAGTTATAATCATGAATGTTTGACGAGATTTACAAGTATTAGCATTAATTGAATAAGATGACTAATGTAATCATGTTAACAATATATAATCTGATTGGAACCTCCTTTGTGTGTGGTTTCCAATTCGATAATAAGAGTTTATACTATACTTGTTTCATATACCATTAGTGGAACCTCTAACCTTGACATTTGATATTATCATTGTTTAATTGTTACATTAATATTTCATCTCTAAGTTCTCATCATCATCATCTTCTTCTTCTTCTCTTTCTTTATTATTATTATTACTACTACTACTACTACTACTACTACTATTATTATTACTATTGTTGTTGTTGTTATTGTTGTTTTATAATTGTTGTTTATAATTTGTACAATTAACCTCCCTGTGGTTCGACCCCGGTCTTGCCGGGTTATTTATTACTTCGACACTCCTGCACTTGGGAGAAGACATCAACCTTTTAGTCGTGTCAAGTTTTTGGCGCCGTTGCCGGGGAGGTAAGTTTTGTATAAATTATAATATTTATTTTATTTTCTCTTTTCACTTTTCTTATATATAACTTTGTTTCTTTTCTCTTGTTTCTTCTTCTTTTATTTTCTTCTTCTTTTTTTTTATTTTATTCCTACACGTGCATGAGAGTGTGGTCACGTACATCAAGTGGTAGACTTTGTAGGGTATCCTCATCATTTTCAGAAAATATGGCCAAAGAAGATAATCAATCACTTCATAATGAGAATAATGAGAATAACCGTGCTAGAACACTTAGAGACCACATGAATCCCACAAGAACAAGTGCACCATCATGCATAGTTTTTCCTCCCGATACATCTCATTTTAATTTTAAGCCAGGTATTATTCAACTTTTACCATCTTTCCATGGTTTAGAATTGGAAAATCCATACTTGCATTTAAGGGAATTTGAGGAGGTCTGCAACACATATAATAACTTAAATTGTAGCATGAACACCATTAGATTAAAGCTTTTTCCTTTTTCATTAAAAGATAAAGCTAAAACATGGCTACAAAATTTAAGACCAGGATCCATTTGTGCTTGGGATGAAATGCAACAACAGTTTTTAAAGAAGTTTTTCCCATCTCATAGAACAAACTCTTTCAAGAGACAAATCACCACTTTCACTCAAAAACCAGGAGAAACATTTTACAAATGTTGGGATAGGTATCGAGACTTGCTTAGTACTTGCCCTCATCATGGTTTTGAAACATGGAGATTGGTTTCACATTTCTATAAAGGGTTAACACCTAAAGATAGGCAAATGGTTGAATTGATGTGCAATGGAACTTTTGAAGATAAAGACCCTGATGAAGCAATGGAGTACTTAGACTTATTAGCTGAAAATGCTCAAAATTAGGACACCGCGGGTACTTATGAGGCACCGAGTAAAACTCAACCTCATACATCTAATGGAGGTATGTACAACCTTAGGGAAGATCATAACCTTCAAGCCAAGTTTGCATCTTTAGCCAGAAAAGTCGAGGCACTAGAATTGAAAAAGAGTGGTCAATTAAAATCTATTGAAAACATTGTGTGTCAAATCTGTGAAACAAATGAACACTCAACCAGTAACTGTCCAACCTTGCCTTCTTTTAAGGAATGTCTCCATGAACAAGCCCATGCTTTAAACAGTTTTCAAAGGGCCAACCACAACCCATACTCCTAAACATACAACCCTGGTTGGAGAAATCACCCAAATTTCAGTTGGAAGAATGAGAACAACAATGCACAAACGTCACAACCACCATTTCAAGCACACCATAATTTCCAAAATTCTCATGGATATGCATCTCTTTATGCTCTACCTCCTATAAGAAATCTTGAGGAAACATTGCATGCATTTATTGAAAAACAAGAGACAATCAATATTCAACTTGCTCAAAACATGACAGATTTTAAAGATACTCTTGCAAAATTAACATCTGCTCTCAGTTTCCAAAAGAAAGGTAAGTTTCCATCTCAACCACAACAAAATCCCAAGGGGCAATACAATGCAAATGCAAGTAGTTCCGGAAGCCAAGACATGGATCAAGTCAAATCAGTCATTACTCTACGCAGTGGTAAGGTTATTGAAAAACCCTTTCTTGAACCTTATGAGAAAGATGATGAGTCCATCTTTGAGGGTAAGGAAGGGGTTAAATCTGAAAAATTTAAGGAAAAGACTGATTCACCACCAGCACTTCCATTTCCTCATGCCATGACCAAACAAAGAAAAGTCAATCACAACTCTGAAATTTTTGAAATTTTCAAACAGGTAAGAATCAATATACCTTTGCTGGATGCTATTAAACAGGTTCCTTTCTATGCTAAATTTTTGAAAGATCTATGCACTGTGAATAGAAAACTGAATGTGAAAAAGAAAGCCTTTTTAGCAGAACAAGTAAGTGTCATTTTTCAGAACAATAATGCTTTGAAATATAAAGACCCTGGTTGTCCTATAATTTCTTGCTTTATTGGAGAACAAAAAATTGAAAGAGCCTTACTTGATCTTGGTGCTAGTGTGAATTTACTTCCATATTCAGTTTTTCAGAGTCTCAATCTACGTGAGTTAAAACCAACTTCTATATCTCTTTTACTTGCCGATAGATCTGTAAAAGTGCCTAGAGGAATAATTGAAGATGTGTTAGTACAAGTCGATAAATTCATTTATCCTGTGGATTTTATTGTCTTGGACACAGAACCTGTTGAAGCATGTAATTCATTTCCTGTTATTTTAGGACGTCCGTTTCTTGCAACTTCTAACGCATTGATTAATTGTAGGAATGGACTGATGAAGCTATCATTTGGAAACATGACATTGAAGATGAATATTTTCAACATTTGCAAGCAACCTGGAGATGATAATGATTTACAAGAAGTAGATCATATTGACGAATTAGTTTATGATCAACTTGAATCTACTTTAAGTAAAAATGAGTTGGATGAATCTGAAGATTTGCAAATGATTTATTCTGAGGAAGAAATCACGGATAACAAACGCACAGAAAATGTTGATGCGAATCTTTTGTCAACAGTGACAACAGATTCGACATCTGGCATCACACCAATCGATGATTACTTTCCTAACGAATCCTTACTTTCTCTTAGTCCAATGCCTTGGTATGATAAAAATATCAATTTTCTTGCTTTAAGAGATTTGCCAACTGATTGGAGTACTCAAGACAAATAAAAGTTTTTGAACCAAGTGAAGAGCTTTTATTGTGATGACCCTAACTTATTCAAATATTGTCCTGATCAAATATTTCAAAGATTCATTCCCGACAATGAGGTAAGTAGTGTCATTAAACTTTGTCATTCTGAAGCATGTGGAAGTTATTTCTCGTCAAAAAAGACAATTGCAAAAATCTTACAAAGTGGATTTTATTGGTCCACCATGTTCAAGGACACGCATGCATTCTGCAAAACTTGTGAAAATTGTCAAAAGATTGATACTGGTCAAAAAGTTTTGTTTTATAATTCTCAACTCTATGTAGTCCCTAGAGAGCTAAGACCAAGATGGAGCAATCCTTATGGGGCCTGTGATATTGAGAATTCAATGAATGACAATGATTTTAAGGAAAATGGACATCGTTTGAAAGCTTACTTTGATAATTTTCCTAGTGAAAATGAATCAACTGGTTTGAATGATCTTGTAGATAAAGGTTGATTATTTTGTTTTTCTCACATTTTCTTTTTTATGTTTCTTTTTGAGTGATTTTTGCTAGTTTCTCTCACCCCGGTCAAATGGCGGATAACGGTACTCCGTGACTTAAGTCGGTTCTTTCAGTTTCCCACAATTACTGATATTTGTAATGCGATTACAAAAATTTACCGTGCTAGATGTGCAAGATTGAGATTGTTAATGAATCATGGAATTCTTGAAGATATTCGCTGGTTGATTGAAGCAAAGGTCCGATTATCAGGTGAGTCCTCTAACTTCATTTCACACATGCCTGGAACAGGTAAAAGCACTTTTGCAAAGAAGCGTCGTGCAAAACGACTGGATGTCTGTCATCGATGTGCTAGATGGACTTGTAATACATAATGTCGTTCTTTAGGAATGGTATCTATAAACCGTGAAGATAAAATACAATTCATTAAGGATGGCCTGAGTAAGGAGTCTTTAGATAATCTTCTATTGACTCTTGAGACGCATCCTAGTGGAGATGTGCATCGTGCAATTCATGATTTATGGCCACTATTTCATAAAGAACATGATCGACTTAGTCTTGGGAATCTGACTAAAAAAGACCTTGTTTGCCAGTTTTTAAGAAAACTGGATGGGAAGCTTATCCCCGACCCATAGAGGACGTTTAAGCCATTCTTGGACGTAAAACCAAGGGAAGATGTGAGCCACAATCACAACTACCTGTACATACACATGTTTTTTTTCAAAAGTAAATAAATAAATAAATAAAAAAAGAGAGAGTGTGTGTGAGACTCTAGCTGGCCTACATATAGATGTTATGATTGCCTTTCTACTTTCTCATCTATAAAACCCTCTTTTCCTTCCTTTCATTTCTACTCAGCCCATACATTCAACAAATACAGAAGTGTGTAGAAATGGCAAGTTCCTCAAGTCATCAAATAAGAAATATCTGTGTTTTTGGTGGATCTAGTCCTGGGAAAGAAAAGGAGTTTTTAGAATCAGCAAACCATCTTGGTCAGGTGCTAGCTGAGAGAAAGATTCATTTAGTGTATGGGGGAGGCAGTCTTGGGTTAATGGGAGGTGTGTCAATAGCTGCATTTTTAGGAGGCAGTCTCCACAATGTCGGCTCAAATGAATGCAATGTTTAACCATGCTGATGCTTTCATTGCTTTACCAGGTGGTCTAGGCACATTGGAAGAGATCTTTCATATTTCCTCTTGGGCTCAATTGCACATTCACCATAAACCCATTGGCTTGTTAAATGTTAATGGTTATTATGATAAGTTGTTGTCTTTTCTTGATCATGCTGTGGAACAGGAATTTCTAACATTTTCTGCACGACAAATCATAATCTCTGCTACTACTGCTCAACAATTGATTGACCAACTACAATCTTTCATTCCTGTGATTGATCCTTCCATGAGTCGCATAAATTGGTCATCTACGGGAAGCCGTAAAAAGCTTAGATTGGATTTGAGCCTTCATTTGTGAATTTTTGTGTATTTTGGTTTTATTATTGTGTTTTGTTATTTTTTATTTTTGTTTCAGTGTGTTTCAGGTTTTGTCAATGTTTGTTATTTCAGGTGATATCTTCTATACTCTATCTTTCTACCTTAGAACATTGAGGACAATGTCTCGTTTTGGTTGGGGGGAGAGGGTAGTAGTTGATAAAAAAAAAATTGTTTTTCATTTCATAAAGCATGTGCATAATTGTTGTTACTAGGATGGTAGAGTAAAGGAGTTCTTTTGTTAAAGTGACTCTTGAGACGCATCTTAGTAACCATTCTTAACAAGGTCTATTATAATATTTCCTGAAATATTCAGGTTTACAAACTCTTGTATTGTTACCACTTAATTCTGCTCATATACTTATTTATGTTATTATCTTGTTTATTTATGTTTTTCTCTTTTATTATGTATAGCTAAGTTTATTATGTCAAGGTGAAACAGTTACACTAATGGTGTAAGAATAAGTATAGTGTAAACTTAACATGGACTTTAATGTTTGATACTAACATGTTTTGTATTTGTTATCTTGTTCATTTTTTAATAATTTGCTTCTTAAATGACTAATCTAGATTTATGTTGTATAACATTTGGAACAACAAATGCTTGACACTTTCATAGCACAAACCATATGGTATAACCGACACTTGTGCTATGAAAGGAACTTTATCTGTTGTTAACATAAGTTATAATCATGAATACCTGACAACATTTACTAGTATTAGCATTATTCGAATAAGATAACTAATATAATCATGTTAACAATTTATAATCTGATTGCAACTTCCTTTGTGTGTGGTTTTCATTTGAGTAATAAGAGTTTATACTATACTTGTTTGAAATATCATTAGTGGATACTCTAACCTTGACATTTATTATTATCATTATTTGATCCTCACCTTAACCTTCCATCTCAAAGTTTTCATCAACTTTTTTTTCTTTTTTATTACTACTACTACTACTACTATTAGTAGTATTATTACTATTATTACTATTATTGTTGTTGTTTGAGACGACTAAAAGGTTGATGTCTTCTCCCAAGTGCAGGAGTGTCGAAGTAATAAATAACCCGGCAAGACCGGGGTCGAACCACAGGGAGGTTAATTGTACAAATTATAATCAACAATTATAAAACAACAATAACAACAACAACAATAGTAATAATAATAGTAGTAGTAGTAGTAGTAGTAGTAGTAGTAGTAGTAGTAGTAGTAGTAGTAATAATAATAATAATAAAGAAAGAGAAGAAGAAGAAGATGATGATGATGAGAACTTAGAGATGAAATATTAATGTAACCATTACACAATGATAATAACAAATGTCAAGGTTAGAGGTTCCACTAATGGTATATGAAACAAGTATAGTATAAACTCTTATTATCGAATTGGAAACCACACACAAAGGAGGTTCCAATCAGATTATATATTGTTAACATGATTACATTAGTCATCTTATTCAATTAATGCTAATACTTGTAAATCTCGTCAAGCATTCATGATTATAACTTATGTTAACAACAAATCAAGTTCCTTTTATAGCTCAGGTGTCGGTTATACCATACATTATGGGCTATGAAAGTGCCAAGCATTTGTTGTACCAAGTGTTATACAACATAAATCAAGATTAGTCATTTAACAAGCAAAGTATTAAAGAGTGAACAAGATAACAAATATAAAACATGTTAGTATCAAACATTAAAGTCCATATTAAGTTTACATTATACTTATTCTCACACCATTAGTGTAGCCTTTTCACCTTGACATAATTAACTTAACTAGACATAATGAAAGAAAGAAAAATAGATAAACAAAATAAGAACATAAAAGCTAACTAAGTAAAGGAAAGGAAATGAAAGGCATAAACTTCATATTAATGAAAGCAAAGCATAAACATTACAAAAAATACAAAGAGAGAAAGGAAGAGCATGATCTTGATCTGAACACCAAGATGCCTAAATGCATGGCAAATGCCTCCTTTTATAGGCCAAAATTGGGAACTATTGATTTGATGACTAATTGATAAGTGGGTGGCCAACTTTTGACTTGGTGACAATCCTTATCTTCTCTTGTCTGCCCAAAACATCATTGATAACGTCAAAACTGGAGCCAGTTGTACATGAAAGTTGTAGGCAATTGTCTCAGCTTTCTTGTGTAAAAAATTCAGCTCATTTGGACTTCTAGAACTCCAGATATGGCCAAAATACCGTACAGTGCTTGGGCTGGAAGACAGATTCGGGCTTCTTTGTTGTTGCTACAATTTGGACTTGATAATGGCCTTTTTAGATCTTGGGCTCCATATGAAAGTTGTAGGCCTATGTCTTACCTTTCCATCAATATAAATTGGACCTAAATCTGAGATCTGTAGCTCCAGATATGACCCAATTACCGAACAGTGTTCCGGTTTGGATTGCACCGACATCTCTTCTCTAAGTTTGACCATCTCTTTATCCTTGCAATTTAAGTTCTTCAAGTCATCAATCAATCCTTTCATTTATGTGATAGGCCTGTATTAAAAATAGATATTTACCACAAATTATAGGTATCTTATATTATTAGATATATTATTATAAAACATGCTTTAGTTAAGGAGTTATTGATACTTCAAGTGCAAAATGATGATATAAAACCATGACAAAAATGCACTTTTAAGTACTAATCACACCCCCAACCAGCTTATTACTAAGAAAAGCCCCATAATTATGTGTTGATACATTCAGCACAAAAGAAAGGCTTATGAATATCTTGTTAAGAGGTATTGAGCAGGTATATAAATTTAACGAGAGTTTGTTTTTATGGATAGATTAATGGAAGTTAAATGATGAATACCTTGCTTTGTGAAATTTGCAAATTGTTTTTCTATTTTAACGCTTCGATTACTAGGGACTAGTAATAAGCTGGTTGGGGGATGTGATTCGTACTTAAAAGTGCATTTTTATCAAGGTTTTATATCATCATTTTGCACTTAAAGTATCAATAACTCCTTAACTAGAGCATGTTTTATAATAATATATCTAATAATATAAGATACCTTTAATTTGTGGTAAATATTCATTTCAAATGTAGGCCTATCACATAAATGAAAGGATTGATTGATGAATTCAAGAATTGAAATTGAAAGGACAAAGAGATGGCCAAACTTCGAAAAGAGATATCGGTGCAGTCCAAACCGGAATAATATTCAATAATTCGATCATATCTGGAGCTGTAGATCTCAGATTTAGATCTACTTTATATGGATGGAAAGATAAGACATAGGCCTACAACTTTCATATGGAGCCCAAGATCTAAAAAGGCCATTTTCAAGTCCAAATTGTTGCAACAACAAAGAAGCCCGAATTTGTCCTCCAGCCCGAGCATTGTTCAGTATTTTGGCCATATCTGGAGTTCTAGAAGTCAAAATGAGCTGAATGCTTTACACAAGAAAGCTGAGACAATTGCCTACAACTTTCATGTTTTCGAGTGGCTCCAAGTTTGATGTTATCAATGATGTTTTGGGCAGACAAGAGAAGATAAGGATTGTCACCAAGTCAAGAGTTGGCTACCCACTCATCAATTAGTCATCAAATTAATAGTTCCCAATTTTGGCCTATAAAAGGAGGCATTTGCCATGCATTTAGGCATCTTGGGTTCCAGATCAAGATCATGCTCTTGCTTTCTCTCTTTGTATTTTTTGTAATGTTTATGGTTTGCTTTCATTAATATCAAGTTTATGCCTTTCATTTCCTTTCATTTACTTAGCTAACTTTTATCTTATTTATGTTCTTATTTTATTTATTTATTTTTCTTTCTTTCATTATGTCTAGCTAAGTTTATTATATCAAGGTGAAAAGGTTACACTAATGGTGTAAGAATAAGTATAGTGTAAACTTAATATGGAGTTTAATGTTTGATACGTATGTTTTGTATTTGTTATCTTGTTCAGTCTTTAATACTTTGCTTGTTAAATGACTAATCTTGATTTATGTTGTATAATATTTGGTACAACAAATGCTTGACACTTTCATAGCCCATACTGTATGGTATAACTAACACCTAAGCTATGAAAGGAACTTGATTTGTTGTTAACATAAGTTATAATCATGAATGCTTGACGAGATTTACAAGTATTAGCATTAATCGAATAAGATGACTAATGTAATCATGTTAACAATCTATAATCTGATTGGAACCTCCTTTGTGTGTGGTTTCCAATTGAATAATAAGAGTTTATACTATACTTGTTTGACATACCATTAGTGGAACCTCTAACCTTGACATTTGTTATTATCATTGTTTAATCCTTACATTAATATTCTATCTCCAAGTTCTCATCATCTTCGTCTTCTTCTCTTTCTTTATTATTATTGTTATTATTAGTACTACTACTACTACTACTACTACTACTACTACTACTATTATTATTATTATTATTATTATTATAGTTGTTATTGTTATTGTTATTGTTATTGTTGTTGTTATTGTTATTATTGTTGTTATTGCTATTATTGTTGTTTATAATTTGTACAATTAACCTCTTTGTTGTTCGACCCCGGTCTTGCTGGGTTATTTATTACTTCGACACTTCTGCACTTGGGAGAAGACATCAATCTTTTAGTCATGTCAACATGCTTATTTATTTAGCCCATTGGGGCTTGCTCATTGTTATTTTATTTATTTAGCCTATTTGGGCCTGCTTTTGTTATTTTATTATTTACGTTAAATAGTTTGATGGATGGGCCAAGCCCAATAGTGGGATATTTTAGGGTTTACTATTTATATGTTCTTCTGTCATCTTGAAAGATAGTTTTGATGATTAATGAAAAATTTGCAAACTTTGCATGTCTCCAATCCCCTTTCTTTGCTTTTTTTTTTATTATTATTTCTGAGCTTCTTCTCTACAAGCTTCTTTCTTTTCCCAGCTTTAATTCTTTTGTTTGTTATTCTGCATCAAATTTGGTATCAGAGCATGGCTTTTAAGTGTTCTTACAATTAAACGATCCATATGTTTACATTTAACCCTAGATTGATCTAAAAAAAAGCATATTGTTCTGATTGCAAAAAAAAAAAAAACTATTCATCATCAACGACAATGATCCTCAACAACGGCGCCCTGTTATCAACGGCACCTCAGCCTATCACAAAGGCAGACCCACCACCGAGAAGACTTGCACATCAATCCCACAGAGCAAACGACCATTCGACATCAATGCGGTTACAGCCAATGATCACAAGGACATGCCGATTTACTACCTTCAACAACCCACAACTCCGCAGCCACAACAACTCCTTGTCTTTGGTTTCAAATTAGTGTCATAAACTATCAGCTGCAACCATAACTAACTTGTACCCTAGCAGCAGTACTAGCTGTAATGCCACCATCCACAATGCCATCACCTTCAGCATCCAGCAACCACAATGGATCAACAAGATCTCGTTTAGCAGCGACACCATAAACACCACTACCCCGTGCCTCATACAGCTGAGCCCAAGCAGAATCACGAAGCCCCACTTTGTGCACCATCACCGACAGCAGCGGCAACAGACCACAGGAGGTAGGGAAGACAAAAACAGAGGTTCCCAAAATAATTAACCCTACCATGTCACATGACACGTCATCAATTAATATCCTCATCATTAGCCACATCATCGACACATCACCTGACACGTCATCATGTGAGACAGCATCTGTGTCAGCAGCCACATCAGCGGATTCTGCCATGTCATCCTTCAATGCCACATCACCTGGTTAGAAATTCTTTTACCTATTGAATATCATAGTTTCTGGTATGCTTTTACACTTGTTAACCAAGATTTAGCGTTGATATTATTTTTTTATGCTTTCCCATAACTAAATTACATAGCCCGCCTTTACATTGAATTACCTTAATTTTGAGCTTGTTTAGCATTAGAGATCTGATCCTCTTAATTAATTGTGGAGCTTGGTTAAATTAGTGAGAAAACTGAAACATTGTGTTTGAATTACTTGTGTGCATTTAAAGGACTTACATTGCTTGCTTACGCATTTTCCTGGTTTAATCTATCATTACTTAGTTCCCAAGATATCAAAAAAATTATTGTTTTCTTTAATTTTATTTTTTTATTATTAGCTATAATTTTATTTTGCATTTTTACTTATAAGTGTTATTTTGTGATCTTAGTCTCATGATTAGTTTTTGCATGTATTTACGTAGTGGTTGTCTAGTACATAATCTAAAAGTCATAACTACTATGGACTCGAACTCTAGTAATGTTTTTAGAGATATTCAAGAACAATTACAACTTATATGGATGAAAATGAGCAACATGTCCAATCAAATGAACAACCTTTCTGGGAGGATGGAGTCGATAGAAACTTTGCAAATAAGACAGTCTAGTGAGAGTGAGCATTCTAATGACAACCATAGGAATCCTCAAGGACCAGTTCCTCGTAAGAACCGCCACCATAACCAACACCAGGATCACAATGACTTTGATGACCTTAATGATAGTGAGCGTTCCAATGATTACCATCAAAGACCAGTTCATCCTACGAACCATCAATACAACCGCAATCAAGGCCATCACGACTATAATGACCCTAAGGAGCGAGTCATGAGGCATATCAAGGTAGAAGCCCCAACTTTTGAGGGTCAACTTGACCCGTGGATTTTTAATAGATGGATCCATGACATAGATTAATTCTTTAGCTAGTATAATTTATCTGAGAATAGGATGGTAAGATTTGCAGAGATGAAACTTAGTGGAACTGTTCAGCTCTATTAGGAAAGTGTAGAAGAGTCTTTGATTGGGAGAGGTCAACCCCCTATTACTGATTGTGTTGAAATGAAGACTAAGTTAGAAGAAAAGTACTTGCCTTGTTCTTACAGAGGAAATCTTTTGGACCAGTGGAATAACTTGAGGTAAGGAGGCAAGTTTGCCAATGAATATGTAGCACAATTTGATGAGTATAGGATGAGGTGTGCAGTTAGGGAGGATGAAGTGATGACCCTAAGTAGATTTCAAAAAGGCTTAAACAATGATCTTAGAAAAGAGGTTGTGCTTAGGGGTGTTTCCACCCTTGATGATGCTTATACCCTAGTATAAAATTATGACTTGGTCACAAAAAGCTAGTGGACAAGATATTAGGACACTCGTAATACCCCTTCTAGACCTCAACCTGGTAATAATAACTCCATATTAGGTGCCCCACCTCGTAAATCCAATCCTTTGATTTCTCAGATACTTAGAGAAGACAAGGGTAAGGGTATTTTTCATGAAGCACCAAAAACTTCAAAATTCAGTGTTTTAAGTGTCAAGGTTTTGGTCATATTTCCTCTAATTGCCCTAATAAGGCTTTGTTCATCAAGGGGCAAAAGGATATGGGTGAAGAAGATAATTGTGATGATAAGGTCTATGAACCCAATCCTGATGATTTTCAAGATCTAAATGATGAGGATGATAAGTCTAACTTGCTAGGATGTGTTAGGTCTATATCCACTCAAATCAAGACAAACAGGTTAGTTGTGGTTAGATGTGCTTTAACACAACTTAAAGGTACTGAGGATTGGAGAAAAACTACTATTTTTTACACCTACATTAAATATGGAGATAAAGGATGTAAGATCATTATAGATAATGGTAGTTGTATCAATGCAATTTCCTTGGGTAGTGTATCCCACTTAGGCCTAAAGTCTATTCCACACCCCAAAACCTATAATGTGTCTTGGGTTAATGACACATCTATAGCAGTCAAAGAGAGATGTCTTTTTTCCATTAAGATTCTTAACTATCATGATGGAATTTGGTGTGATGTCATTCCCATGGATATAGGGCACGCCATTTTGGGTAGGCCTTGGTTAAATGATTTGGGCATAGGTAAAAAAATCTAACTTATTAGACTATCTCCAAGGTCTAATGATAATAGTCTGAAGAAGAATAAAGTGAAAGAAGGAGTGCTTACATAATAAGTCCTAGGGAGTTTGATAAGGAGATTTGTAAGAAGTTTGTTGTGTTTGCTATAGTGGTTAAGGAGATTGTAGAGGACTTTCTAGAGGAGCCACCTGAAGAGGTAAGAGAAGTGTGGAAAGAGTTTCTAGATGTGTTCCTGATTAGTACTTAAAAGTGCATTTTTTATCAAGGTTTTATGTCATCATTTTGCACTTGAAGTATCAATAACTCTTTAACTAAAGCATGTTTTATAATAATATATCTAATAATATAAGATACCTTTAATTTGTGGTAAATATTAATTTTAAATGCAGGCCTATCACATAAATGAAAGGATTGATTGATAAATTTAAGAATTGAAATTGAAAGGACAAAGAGATGACCAAACTTAGAAAAGAGATGTCAGTGCAATCCAAATTGGAACACTATTCGGTAATTAGGTCATATCTAGAGTTGTAGATCTCAGATTTAGGTCTACTTTATATGGATAGAAAGGTAAGACATAGACCTACAACTTTCATATGGAGCCCAAGATCAAAAAAAGACACTATTCAGTGTTTGACCCATATATAGAGTTTTAGATGTCCAAATAACCTCAATGTTTTACACAAGAAAGCTGAGACAATTTCCTACAACTTTATGTTTTCAAATGGCTCCAATTTTAACGTTATCAATAACGTTTTGGGCAGATAAGAGAAGATAAGGATTGTCACCAAGTTAAGAGTTGGAGAACATAAAATTGAAAGAGCCTTACTTGATCTTGGAGCTAGTGTGAATTTACTTTCATATTTAGTTTTTTAGAGTCTTAATCTAGGTGAGTTAAAACCAACTTCTATGACTCTTTTACTTGCCGATAGATTTGTGACACGATCAAAGAGTTGATGTTTTATCCCAAGTGCAGGAGTGTCAAAGTAAAATAACCCGGCAAGACCGGGGTCGAACCACAGGAAGGTGAATTATATAAATTATAAATAAAGAAAAAGAGTTGAAGAGAATAATAACAGAAAAAGAGTTCAAGAAAGTTTTGGGATGTGATATTGATGTAAGGATTAAACAATAACAAAACATATGTCAAGGTTATAGGATTTACTAATAGTATTTTAAATAAATATAATATAAACTCCTTTTATTACTCAACTAGAAACCACACACAAAGGAGGTTCTAATCGGATGATTTCTCGTTATTAGCTCATTATAAATTACTAACATGATCATATTAATTATCTTATATAAGTAATACCATACTTATAAATATCATCAAGCATTCATGTTGCTAGTTTATGTTAACAACAAATCAAGTTTCTATCATAATAACGATTTCGGCAAAAAACTATGAAAGATCAAGCATTTGATGTACCAAATATTATACAACACAAATCTAAATTAAACATTTAATAAGCAAGGTATTAAGAATTAGTAAGATAAAAAGATAAAACATGTTAATAACAATCTTTCTTGCATATAAACATTTAAAGCTCATGTTGAGTTTATATTATACCTATTCTAACACCATTAGAGAAACCTTTTCACCTTGACATAATTAACTTAGCTAAACATTAAGAAGGAGAAAAACACAAATAAACAATATAAGAACATAAACATAATATAAGCTAACTAAGTATAGGAAAGGAAATGAAAGAGCATAAACAAGAGATTACTATAGCATAAAAGAAAACTTGAACATTACAAAGATGTAGAGAGAAAACAAGAAGATAACTTTGATCTGAAAATTAATATGACTAAATACATGGACAATGCCTCCTTTTATAGGCTAAGTTTCAGAACTATTGATTGATTGAAGAATTGGTGGGCATCTATTGATTTGGTGGCTGGTTTTTGACATTAATGGTTGCTGGTTTTTTGATATTGTGGGCTGATTTTTGATATTGTTGGCTGGCCAAAACGTCATTGCTCACGTCAGAATTATAGCCAACTGAATTATGGAAGCTGTGGGCAATTGTCTCATCTTTCCATAAAAAAAAACCAGAGCTCATTTGGACTTCTAGAACTCAAGATATGAGCCAAAAACCGAATAGTGCTTGAGCTGCAGGATAGCTTCCGACGTCTTCGTTGTTGCTAAGATTTGAGCTTGAAAACGGCAGAACTGAGTCTTTAAGTTCATATGAAAGTTATAGGTCTATGTCTTACCTTTCCATCGATATAAAATGGACCTAAATCTGATATCTACAGCTCCAGATATGATCAAATTACTGAACGGTGTTCGAGTTTGGAATGCACCAGCAACACTTTGCTAAGTTTGGCCTTCTTTTTATCCTTTCAATTTCAATCCTTAAACTCATCAATCAATCCTTTTATTTATATGATAGACCTACATTTAGGATGAACATTTACCATGAATTAAAGGTATATTATATTTTTATACTTGCTAATATAAAACATGCTTTTGTTAGGGAATTTAATGATACTTTAGGTGCAATATGATGACATAAATCCTTAATGATAATGCATTTTTAAATACTAATCACACCCCCCAACCAGCTTATTACTAGTCCCTAGTAATCAAAGCATTAAAATATAAAACTAATTTGCAAATACCACAAAGTAAGGCATTCATCATTTAACTTCTATTAATCTATCCAGATAAACAAACTCTCATTAAATTTATATATCTGCTTAATACCTCTTAAACAAGATATTAGTAAACCTTCTTTCGGTGCTCAATAAATCAAAACATAGCTATGGAGCTTTTCATGGAAGAATAAAATTTTTGTTCTAATGTTTAAGGTTAACTTCCTTGGGTTGGGATTGTTATCCTTTTTTTTTTAAGTAAGAATTTATTGCACAATGTATCCTGAACCCATGTAACGAGCTTTCGGCTAATGACTCCCAGACCAGTTGGTCTTAGGGCATCAGGTGTTGAGACACCCCTACGAGCTTAGTAACTCGGGTTGCAAATACTGATATGTAGATAGTGCAATGTTTGATTCCTTTAAGCTTTCTCCTCAACCCATGTAACAAGCACTGGGCCAATAACTCCCAAGTCAGTTGACTTTAGGGTACTAGGTGTTCAAACACCCCTTCGGGCTTATTTGCTTAAGTCAAGGAGGCTACGAAACCAAACTTATCTACTTTATTTTTTTTTGTTTTTTTTTGTTTTTTTGCATATTATATACTATCCCTTTCCCTTAGTTGTTACCTTTAACAAAAGAACACAAATAATGTAATAATCCAAAGTGCAACCCACAATCATATGTTCGAGTGTGTGTGTGAAAATGAAGGTTTATAAATACTTGTTAGATGAGCATATAAACAGAATCTAGAGATAACAATCCAAGAGTTTGTAAACCTGAATATTTCAAGAAGTATTATAATAGACCTTGTTAAGAATATTTACTAAGATGCGTCTCAAGAGTCACTAAACTTCCTCCGTTACTCTGACATCTTAGTAACAATAGTTTTGCAAATGGTTTAAATAATAGAAAATAAAGTTACTTAATAACAATTTTTTTTTTAATATCAACTACTACCCTCTCCCCCCAACCAAAACGAGACAGTGTCCTCAATGTTCTAAGCAAAAAGATAGAGTATAGAAGATATCACCTGAAACAGTGACTATTAACAAACCTGAAACACACTAAAACAAATATAAGAAACAAAACACAAATATTATGCTATTAATAAAACCAAAAGACACAATGTTTCACAAACTAAGGCTCAAATCCAATTTAAGCTTTTTATGGCGTTTCATGTTTGACCAATTGAGTTGACTCATGGAGGGATCAATTACAGGGATGAAAGATTGTAGTTGGTCAATCAATTGTTCAGCAGTAGCAGCAGAGATTATGATATGTCGTGCCGAAGATGTTAGAAATTCCTGTTCCACAGCTTGATCAAGAAAAGATAACAAATTATCATAAAAACCATTAACATTTAATAAACCTATAGGTTTATGGTGAATGTTCAGTTGGGCCCAAGAGGAAATATGAAAGATCTCTTTCAATGTACCCAGACCACCTGGTAAGGCAATGAAGGCATCGGCATGGTTAAACATTGTATTCATTCTATCAGACATTGTAGAGACCTGTGATTCCTCTCCAATTGTTTTTCCAATGATGTCCCCTTCGGCTAAAGCTTTGGGGACAACCCCCAAAACTTGACTGCCTCCTACAAATGCAGCTATTGAAACACCCCCCATTAACCCAAGACTGCCTCCCCCATACACTAAATAAATCTTTCTCTCAGCTAGTACCCGACCAAGATGATTTGCTGATTCTAAAAACTCTTTTTCTTTCCCAGGACTAGATCCACCAAAAACACAAATAGTTTTTATTTTAGGAATAGAGGAACTTGCCATTTCTACACACTTCTATATATGCTGAATGAATGGGTTGAGTAAAAATGATGGGAAGGAAGAGAAGATTTTATAGATGAGAAATTGAAAATGCAAAGCATACCACCTATATGTAGACTAGCTGAAGTCTCACTCTCTCTCTCTTTCTTATTTATTTATTTATTTATTATTATTATTTTTTTATTATATATATATATAAAAACAAATATGTATGTACAAGCAGTTGTGATTGTGGCTCACAGCTTTCCCTTGGTTTTACGTCCAAGAACGGCTTAAACGCCCTCTATGGGTTGGGGATAGGCTTCCCATCCAGTTTTCTTAAAAACTGGCAAACAGGGTCTTTTTTTGTTAGATTCCCAAGACTAAGTCGATCATGTTCTTTATGAAAATGAGGCCATAAATCATGAATTGCACGATGCACATCTCCACTAGGATGCGTCTCAAGAGTTAATAGAAGATTATCTAAAGACTCCTTACTCAAGCCATCCTTAATGAATTGTATTTTATCTTCACGGTTTATAGATACCATTCCTAAAGAACGACATTTTGTATTACAAGTCCATCTGGCACATCGGTGACAGACTTGTAGTCGTTTTGCACGACGTTTCTTTGCAAAAGTGCTTTTACCTGTCCCAAGCATGTATGAAATAAAAGAGTTGGAAGACTCACCTGATAATCGGATCTTTGCTTCAATTATCCAGCGAATATCTTCAGGAATTCCATGGTTCATTAACAACCTCAATCTTTCACACCTAGCACGGTAAATTTTTGTAATCGCATTCTGAGGCAGAGCAGGAAAATACTTTTTCAATTTTTCAAGAGTGATGTCCATTTTTTGTTTTGTTTTTAAAGAGAAGTGCAGAAGAGATGTAAAGAAAAGAGAAGGAACAAGGAATTGAACAAATATATACGGAGATATCAATTATCATGGGAAACTGAAAGAACCGACTTAAGAGTCACGGAGTACCGTTATCCGCCATTTGACCGGGGTTGGAGAAAGAGTAGCAAAACAAAAGTCACACAAAAAAACGGCAGAACTCATCCGCCAACTGAATTATGGAACTGTGGGCAATTGTCTCATCTTTCCATAAAAAAAAACCAGAGCTCATTTGGACTTCTAGAACTCAAGATATGAGCCAAAAACCGAATAGTGCTTAAGCTGCAGGATAACTTCCGACGTCTTCGTTGTTGCTAAGATTTGAGCTTGAAAACGGCAGAACTGAGTCTTTGAGTTTATATGAAAGTTATAGGTCTATATCTTACCTTTCCATCGATATAAAATGGACCTAAATCTGATATCTACAGCTCCAGATATGATCAAATTACTGAACGGTGTTCGAGTTTGGAATGCACCAGCAACACTTTGCTAAGTTTGGCCTTCTTTTTATCCTTTCAATTTCAATCCTTAAACTCATCAATCAATCCTTTTATTTATATGATAGACCTGCATTTAGGATGAACATTTACCATGAATTAAAGGTATATTATATTTTTATACTTGCTAATATAAAACATGCTTTTGTTAGGGAATTTAATGATACTTTAGGTGCAATATGATGACATAAATCCTTAATGATAATGCATTTTTAAGTACTAATCAATTTGTAAAAGTGCCTAGAGGAATAATTGAAAATGTACTTGTACAAGTCGATAAATTCATTTATCCTATGGATTTTATTGTCTTGGACACACAACCTATTAAAGTATGTAATTCATTTCCTGTTATTTTAGGACGTCCGTTTCTTACAACTTCTAATGCATTGATTAATTGTAGAAATGGACTGATGAAGCTATCATTTGGAAATATGACATTAGAGATGAATATTTTCAACATTTTGCAAGCAACCTAGAGATGATAATGATTTACAGGAAGAATCAAAGGCAAGTAATTGGAGACCACAAATTGAGGAATTGCCACCATGATCAATTAAGTCCATACCTTCAAGTGTTCAACCACCCAAACCTGATTTGAAGTTATTGCCATTTAATCTCAAATACTCATTTTTGGGAGAAAATGAAACTTTTTTGGTAAAAATCTCTTCCAAACTTAATGCACATCAAGAAGGTAAGTTATTACAAACTCTGAAAATGCACAAAAATGCATTAGGATGGACCATAGCTGACATAAAAGGAATTAGTCCTTTGATTTGTACACATAGAATTTATTTGGAGGAAAATGCTAAACCCTCTAGGGAAATGCAACAAAGGCTCAATCCTAATATGAAAGAAGTAGTGAAAAATGAAGTCATTAAGCTTCTAGATAATGAAATCATTTATCCTTTTTCTGACAGCAAATGGGTAAGTCCTACCCAAGTTGTACCCAAGAAATCTAGAGTCACTGTGATAACAAATGAGAACAATGAGTTAATTCCTACTAGAACTGTTACTGGTTGGCGTATGTGCATTGACTATAAGAAACTTAATTCAATGACTAGAAAAGATCATTTTCCTTTACCTTTCATGGATCAAATCCTAGAAAGAGTTGCAGGTCATGAATTTTATTGTTTCCTAGATGGCTATTCAGGATACAACCAAATTGAAATTGCATTGGAAGATCAAGAGAAGACTACTTTCACATGTCCGTTTGGTACTTTTGCATATCGAAGGATGCCTTTTGGATTATGTAGATCATTCCTAGGACATGCTACTTTTTATAGAAGGTTCATCAAAGATTTTAGCGTAATATCTAAGCCCTTAAGTAACCTTCTAACAAAGGATAATATTTTTGAATGGACTGAACATTGTGAAAAAGCCTTTGTTAAACTTAAGAACTTGCTTACTTGTGCTCCTGTCATTCAACCTCCTGATTGGTCATTACCTTTTGAAATAATGTGTGATGCTAGTGATTATGCCATAGGTGCCTGTTTTAGGACAAAGAAAAGATAAGAAACCTTATGTGATTTACTATGCAAGTAAAACTTTAAATAGTGCTCAAATAAATTATACCACCACTGAAAAAGAATTACTTGCAGTAGTATTTGAATGTGAAAAATTCAGGTCTTATCTCGTTGGCTCACCTGTTGTTGTTTTTAGCGATCATGCAGCATTGAAATATCTTCTTTCTAAGAAAGATTCTAAGGCTAGATTGGTGCGTTGGATTTTGTTACTTCAAGAATTTGATATCACTATCAAAGATAAGAAAGGTAGTGAAAATCTTATCGCAGATCACTTGTCAAGATTGACAACAGATTCGAAAACTTGCATCACACCAATCGATGACTACTTTCTCGATGAATCTTTACTTTATGTCTTGACACGACTAAAAGGTTGATGTCTTCTCCCAAGTGCAGGAGTGTCGAAGTAATAAATAACCCGGCAAGACCGGGGTCGAACCACAGGGAGGTTAATTGTACAAATTATAGACAACAAGTATAAGCAACAATAATAGCAATAATACAACAACAATAACAATAACAACAACAACTATAATAATAATAATAATAATAATAACAATAATAATAGTAATAGTAGTAGTAGTAGTAATAATAATAATAATAATAATAAAGAAAGAGAAGAAGAAGAAGATGATGAGAACTTGGAGATGGAAAATTAATGTAAGGATTAAACAATAATAATAACAAATGTCAAGGTTAGAGGTTCCACTAATGGTATACCAAACAAGTATAGTATAAACTCTTATTATTGAATTGGAAACCACACACAAAGGAGGTTCCAATCAGATTATATATTGTTAACATGATTACATTGGTCATCTTATTCAATTAATGCTAATACTTGTAAATCTCGTCAAGCATTCATGATTATAACTTATGTTAACAACAAATCAAGTTCCTTTCATAGCTCAGGTGTCGGTTATACCATACATTATGGGCTATGAAAGTGCCAAGCATTTGTTGTACCAAGTGTTATACAACATAAATCAAGATTAGTCATTTAACAAGCAAAATAGATAAACAAAATAAGAACATAAAAGTTAACTAAATAAAGGAAAGGAAATGAAAGGCATAAACTTGATATTAATGAAAGCAAAGCATAAACATTACAAAAAATACAAAGAGAGAAAGGAAGAGCATGATCTTGATATGGACACCAAGATGCCTAAATGCATGGCAAATGCCTCCTTTTATAGGCTAAAATTGGGAACTATGGATTTGATGACTAATTGATAAGTGGGTGGCCAACTTTTGACTTGGTGACAATCCTTATCTTCTCTTGTCTGCCCAAAACGTCATTGATAACGTCAAAATTAGAGCCAGTTGAAAACATGAAAGTTGTAGGCAATTGTCTCAGCTTTCTTGTGTAAAACATTCAGCTCATTTGAACTTCTAGAACTCCAGATATGGCCAAAATACCAAACAATGCTCGGGCTGGAAGACAGATTCGGGCTTCTTTGTTGTTGTTACAATTTGGACTTGATAATGGCCTTTTTAAATCTTAGGCTTTATATGAAAGTTGTAGGCATATGTCTTACCTTTCCATCCATATAAATTGGACCTAAATCTGAGATATATAGCTCCATATATGACCCAATTACCGAACAGTGTTCTGGTTTGGATCGCACCGACATCTCTTTTCTAAGTTTGGCCATCTATTTGCCTTTGCAATTTAAGTTCTTAAAGTATCAATCAATATTTTCATTTATGTGATAGGCCTGCATTTAAAATGAACATTTACCATAAATTAAAGCTATCTTATATTATTAGATATATTATTATAAAATATGCTTTAGTTAAGGAGTTATTGATACTTCAAGTGCAAAATGATGATATAAAATCATGATAAAAATGCACTTTTAAGTACTAATCACACCCCTCAACCAGCTTATTACTAGTCCCTAGTAATCAAAGCGTTGAAATAATTTGCAAATTTCACAAAGCAAGGTATTCATCATTTAACTTCCATTAATCTATCCAGATAAACAAACTCTCATTAAATTTATATATCTGCTCAATACCACTTAACAAGATATTAATAAACCTTTTTTTTGTGCTCAATGTATCAACACATAATTATGGGGCTTTTCTTGGAAGAAAACAAAATTTTTTTGTTATAATGTTTAAGGTTAACTTCCTTAGGTTGGTATTGTTATTTTTGTCTTTTTTTTCTTTCTTTTTTTTTAAAAAAAAATCTATATACATATAATTTAAAAACATCATGCATCTTTAACCCATGTAACGAGCTTTCAGCTAATGACTCCTAGACCAGTTGGTCTTAGGGCATTAGGTGTTAAGACACCCTACGAGCTTAGTAACTTAGGTCGCAGATACTAATATGTAGATAGTGCAATGTTTGATTCCCTTAAGCTTTTCTCCTCAACCCATGTAACAAGCGTTGGGCCAATAGCTCCCAAGTTAGTTGACTTTAGGGTATTAGGTGTTAAAACACCCCTTCGGGCTTAATTGCTTAGGTTAGGGAGGCTACGAAACCAAACTTATCTACATTTTTATTATCATCATTTTATTTTTTTTCTTTTTTCTTTTTCTTTTTTTTCTTTTTTTTTTCTTTTTTTTTCATGTTTTTCTTTTTTTTTTAATTATATACAATCCCTTTCCCTTAGTTGTTACCTTTAACAAAAGAACATAAATAATGTAATAATCCAATATGCAACCCACAATCATATGTTAAAGTGTGTGTGTGTAAATTAAGGTTTAAGAATACATGTTAAATAAGTATATGAGCAGAATTAAGTGGTAGCAATATGAGAGTTTATAAACCTGAATATTTCAGGAAGTATTATAATAGACCTTGTTAAGAATGGTTACTAAGATGAATCTCAAAAGTTACTTTAACAAAAGAACTCCTTTACTCTGCCATCCTAGTAACAACAATTATGCACATGCTTTATGAAATGAAAAACAATTTTTTTTTATCAACTACTACCCTCTCCCCCCAACCAAAACGAGACATTGTCCTCAATGTTCTAAGGTAGAAAGATAGAGTATAGAAGACATCACCTGAAATAACGAACACTGACAAAACCTGAAACACACTGAAACAAAAATAAGAAATAACAACCCACAATAATAAAACCAAAAGACACAAAAATTTACAAATGAAGGCTCAAATCCAATCTAAACTTTTTACGGCTTCCCGTAGATGACCAATTTATGCGACTCATGGAAGGATCAATCACAGGAATGAAAGATTGTACTTGGTCAATCAATTG
Source organism: Populus pruinosa (assembly GCA_026413675.1). Lineage (NCBI taxonomy): Eukaryota > Viridiplantae > Streptophyta > Magnoliopsida > Malpighiales > Salicaceae > Populus > Populus pruinosa. Next base: position 11,350,840 of record CM048604.1, on the reverse strand, counting down.
TTCAGCAGTAGTAGCAGAGATTATGATTTGTCGTGCAGAAGATGTTAGAAATTCCTGTTCCACAGCATGATCAAGAAAAGACAACAACTTATCATAATAACCATTAACATTTAACAAACCTATGGGTTTATGGTGAATGTGCACAAATATATACACAGATATCAGTAATTGTGGAAAACTGAAAGAACCGACTTAAGTCACGGAGTACTGTTTTCCGCCATTTGACCGGGGTGAGAGAAACTAGCAAAAATCACTCAAAAAGAAATATAAAAAAGAAAATGTGAGAAAAACAAAATAATCAACCTTTATCTACAAGATCATTCAAACCAGCTGATTCATTTTCACGAGGAAAATTATCAAAGTAAGCTTTCAAACGATGTCCATTTTCCTTAAAATCATTGTCATTCATTGAATTCTCAATATCACAGGCCCCATAAGGATTGGTCCATCTTAATCTTAGCTCTTTAGGGAATGCATAGAGTTGAGAATCATAAAATAAAACTTTTTAACCAGTGTCAATCTTTTGACAATTTTCACAAGTTTTGCAGAATGCATGCGTGTCCTTGAACATGGTGGGCCAATAAAATCCATTTTGAAAGATTTTTGTAGCTGTCTTTTTTGACGAGAAACAACTTCCACATGCTTCAGAATGACAAAGTTTAATGACACTACTTACCTCATTGTCAGGAATGAATCTTTGAAATATTTGATCAGGACAATATTTGAATAAGTGAGGGTCATCACAATAAAAACTCTTCACTTCGTTCAAAAACTTTTCTTTGTCTTCAGTACTCCAATCAGTTGGCAAATATCCTAAAGCAAGAAAATTGATATTTTTATCATACCAAGGCATTGGACTAAGAGAAAGTAAGGATTCGTTAGGAAAGTAATCATCCATTGGTGTGATGTCAGATGTCGAATCTGTTGTCACTATTGACAAAAGATTCGCATCAACATTTTCGGTGCTTGTTTCATCCGTGATTTCTTCCTCAGAATAAACCATTTTCAAATCTTCAGTTTCATCCAATTCATTTTTACTTAAAGTAGATTCAAGTTGATCATAAACTAATTCATTAATATGATCTACTTCTTGTAAATCATTATCATCTCTAGGTTGCTTGCAAATGTTAAAAATATTCATCTCCAATGTCATGTTTCCAAATGATAGCTTCATCAGTCCATTCCTACAATTAATCAATGCGTTAGAGGTTGCAAGAAACGGACGTCCTAAAATAACAGGAAATGAATTACATGCTTCAACAAGTTCTATGTCCAAGACAATAAAATCCACAAGATAAATGAATTTATCGACTTGTACTAACACATCTTCAATTATTCCTCTAGGCACTTTTACAGATCTATATCTCTTTTACTTGTCGATAGATCTGTGTATATATTTGTGCACATTCACCATAAACCCATAGGTTTGTTAAATGTTAATGGTTATTATGATAAGTTGTTGTCTTTTCTTGATCATGCTGTGGAACAGGAATTTCTAACATCTTCTGCACGACAAATCATAATCTCTGCTACTACTGCTGAACAATTGATTGACCAAGTACAATCTTTCATTCCTGTGATTGATCCTTCCATGAGTCGCATAAATTGGTCATCTACGGGAAGCCGTAAAAAGTTTAGATTGGATTTGAGCCTTCATTTGTAAATTTTTGTGTCTTTTGGTTTTATTATTGTGGGTTGTTATTTCTTATTTTTGTTTCAGTGTGTTTCAGGTTTTGTCAGTGTTCGTTATTTCAGGTGATGTCTTCTATACTCTATCTTTCTACCTTAGAACATTGAGGACAATGTCTCGTTTTGGTTGGGGGGAGAGGGTAGTAGTTGATAAAAAAAAATTGTTTTTCATTTCATAAAGCATGTGCATAATTGTTGTTACTAGGATGGCAGAGTAAAGGAGTTCTTTTGTTAAAGTAACTTTTGAGATTCATCTTAGTAACCATTCTTAACAAGGTCTATTATAATACTTCCTGAAATATTCAGGTTTATAAACTCTCATATTGCTACCACTTAATTCTGCTCATATACTTATTTAACATGTATTCTTAAACCTTAATTTACACACACACACTTTAACATATGATTGTGGGTTGCATATTGGATTATTACATTATTTATGTTCTTTTGTTAAAGGTAACAACTAAGGGAAAGGGATTGTATATAATTAAAAAAAAAACAAAAACATGAAAAAAAAAGAAAAAAAAAAGAAAAAAAAGAAAAAGAAAAAAGAAAAAAAATAAAATGATGATAATAAAAATGTAGATAAGTTTGGTTTCGTAGCCTCCCTAACCTAAGCAATTAAGCCCGAAGGGGTGTTTTAACACCTAATACCCTAAAGTCAACTAACTTGGGAGCTATTGGCCCAACGCTTGTTACATGGGTTGAGGAGAAAAGCTTAAGGGAATCAAACATTGCACTATCTACATATTAGTATCTGCGACCTAAGTTACTAAGCTCGTAGGGTGTCTTAACACCTAATGCCCTAAGACCAACTGGTCTAGGAGTCATTAGCTGAAAGCTCGTTACATGGGTTAAAGATGCATGATGTTTTTAAATTATATGTATATAGATTTTTTTTTAAAAAAAAAGAAAGAAAAAAAAGACAAAAATAACAATACCAACCTAAGGAAGTTAACCTTAAACATTATAACAAAAAAATTTTGTTTTCTTCCAAGAAAAGCCCCATAATTATGTGTTGATACATTGAGCACAAAAAAAAGGTTTATTAATATCTTGTTAAGTGGTATTGAGCAGATATATAAATTTAATGAGAGTTTGTTTATCTGGATAGATTAATGGAAGTTAAATGATGAATACCTTGCTTTGTGAAATTTGCAAATTATTTCAACGCTTTGATTACTAGGGACTAGTAATAAGCTGGTTGAGGGGTGTGATTAGTACTTAAAAGTGCATTTTTATCATGATTTTATATCATCATTTTGCACTTGAAGTATCAATAACTCCTTAACTAAAGCATATTTTATAATAATATATCTAGTAATATAAGATAGCTTTAATTTATGGTAAATGTTCATTTTAAATGCAGGCCTATCACATAAATGAAAATATTGATTGATACTTTAAGAACTTAAATTGCAAAGGCAAATAGATGGCCAAACTTAGAAAAGAGATGTCGGTGCGATCCAAACCAGAACACTGTTCGGTAATTGGGTCATATATGGAGCTATATATCTCAGATTTAGGTCCAATTTATATGGATGGAAAGGTAAGACATATGCCTACAACTTTCATATAAAGCCCAAGATTTAAAAAGGCCATTATCAAGTCCAAATTGTAACAACAACAAAGAAGCCCGAATCTGTCTTCCAGCCCGAGCATTGTTTGGTATTTTGGCCATATCTGGAGTTCTAGAAGTTCAAATGAGCTGAATGTTTTACACAAGAAAGCTGAGACAATTGCCTACAACTTTCATGTTTTCAACTGGCTCTAATTTTGACGTTATCAATGATGTTTTGGGCAGACAAGAGAAGATAAGGATTGTCACCAAGTCAAAAGTTGGCCACCCACTTATCAATTAGTCATCAAATCCATAGTTCCCAATTTTAGCCTATAAAAGGAGGCATTTGCCATGCATTTAGGCATCTTGGTGTCCAGATCAAGATCATGCTCTTCCTTTCTCTCTTTGTATTTTTTGTAATGTTTATGCTTTGCTTTCATTAATATCAAGTTTATGCCTTTCATTTCCTTTCCTTTATTTAGTTAACTTTTATGTTCTTAGTTTGTTTATCTATTTTGCTTGTTAAATGACTAATCTTGATTTATGTTGTATAACACTTGGTACAACAAATGCTTGGCACTTTCATAGCCCATAATGTATGGTATAACCGACACCTGAGCTATGAAAGGAACTTGATTTGTTGTTAACATAAGTTATAATCATGAATGCTTGACGAGATTTACAAGTATTAGCATTAATTGAATAACATGACTAATGTAATCATGTTAAGAATATATAATCTGATTGGAACCTCCTTTGTGTGTGGTTTCCAATTCAATAATAAGAGTTTATACTATACTTGTTTGGTATACCATTAGTGGAACCTCTAACCTTGACATTTGTTATTATTATTGTTTAATCCTTACATTAATTTTCCATCTCCAAGTTCTCATGATCTTCTTCTTCTTCTCTTTCTTTATTACTACTACTACTACTACTACTATTATTATTATTATTATTATTATTATAGTTGTTGTTGTTATTGTTATTGTTGTTGTTATTATTGCTATTATTGTTGCTTATAATTGTTGTCTATAATTTGTACAATTAACCTTCCTATGGTTCGACCCCGGTCTTGCCGGGTTATTTATTACTTTGACACTCCTGCACTTGGGAGAAGACATCAACCTTTTAGTCCTGTCAAGTTTTTGGCGCCGTTGCCGGCGAACGAAGTTTTGTATAAATTATAATATTTATTTTATTTTCTCTTTTCACTTTTCTTATATATAACTTTGTTTCTTTTCTCTTGTTTCTTCTTCTTTTATTTTCTTCTTCTTTTATTTTCTTCTTCCTTTTATTTTATTCGTACACGTGCATGAGAGTGTGGTCACGTACATCAAGTGGTAGACTTTGTAGGGTATCCTCATCATTTTCAGAAAATATGGCTGAAGAAGATAATCAATCACTTTATAATGAGAATAATGAGAATAACCGTGCTAGAACACTTAGAGACCACATGAATCCCACAAGAACAAGGGCACCATCATGCATAGTTTTTCCTCCCGATGCATCTCATTTTAATTTTAAACCAGGTATTATTCAACTTTTACCTTCTTTTCATGGTTTAGAATTGGAAAATCCATACTTGCATTTAAGGGAATTTGAGGAGGTGTGCAACACATATAATAACTTAAATTGTAGCATGAACACCATCAGATTAAAGCTTTTTCCTTTTTCATTAAAAGATAAAGCTAAAACATGGCTACAAATTTTAAGACCAGGATCCATTCGTGCTTCGGATGAAATGCAACAACAGTTTTTAAAGAAGTTTTTCCCATCTCATAGAACAAACTCTTTCAAGAGACAAATCACCACTTTCACTCAAAAACCAGGAGAAGCATTTTACCAATGTTGGGATAGGTATCGAGACTTGCTTAGTACTTGCCCTCATCATGGTTTTGAAACATGGAGATTGGTTTCACATTTCTATGAAGGGTTAACACCTAAAGATAGGCAAATGGTTGAATTGATGTGCAATGGAACTTTTGAAGATAAAGACCCTGTTGAAGCAATGGAGTATTTAAACTTGTTAGCTGAAAATGCTCAAAATTGGGACACCGCGGGTACATATGAGGCACCGAGTAAAACTTAACCTCATACATCTAGTGGAGGTATGTACAATCTTAGGGAAGATCATGACCTTCAAGCCAAATTTGCATCTTTAGCTAGAAAAGTCGAGGCACTAGAATTGAAAAGGAGTGGTCAATTAAACTCTCTTGAAAACATTGTGTGTCAAATCTGTGAAACAAATGAACACTTAACCAATAACTGTCCAACCTTGCCTTCTTTTAAGAAATGTCTCTATGCACAAGCTCATGCTTTAAATAGTTTCCAAAGGCCCAACCATAACCCATACTCACAAACATACAATCCTGGTTGGAGGAATCACCCAAATTTCAGTTGGAAGAGTGAAAACAACAATGCACAAACTTCATAACCACCATTTCAAGCACACCATAATTTCCAAAATTCTCATGGATATGCACCTTCTTATGCTCCACCTTCTAGAAGAAATCTTGAGGAAACATTGCATGCATTCATTGAAAAGCAAGAGACAATCAATACTCAACTTGCTCAAAACATGACAGATTTTAAAGATACTCTTGCAAAATTAACATCTGCTCTCAGTTTCCAAGAGAAAGGTAAGTTTCCATCTCAACCACAACAAAATCCGAAGGGGCAATACAATGCAAATGCAAGTAGTTCCAGAAGCCAACACATGGATCAAGTCAAATCAGTCACTACTCTACGCAGTGGTAAGGTTATTGAAAAACCCTCTCTTGAACCTTATGAGAAAGATGACGAGTCAATTTCTAAGGGAAAGGAAGGGGTTGAATCTGAAAATTGGAAAGAAACGACTGATTCTCCGCCAGCACTTCCATTTTCTCATGCCATGACCAATCAAGAAGAAATCGAGGATGAAAAAGGCATCGAAAAGGTTGATGCGAATCTTTTATCAAAAGTGACAACAGATTCGACACCCGACATCCCACCAATCGATGATTACTTTCCTGATGAATCTCTACTTTCTCTTAATTCAATGCCTTGGTTTGCTAAAAATATCAATTTTCTTGCTTCAGGATTTTTGCCAACTCATTGGAGTATTCAAGACAAAAGAAAATTTTTGAGCAACGAGCAAAATTTTTATTGGGATGACCCTTACTTATTCAATTATTGTCCTGATCAAATATTTCAAAAATGCATTCTCGACAATGAGGTAAGTAATTTCATTAAATTTTGTTACTCTAAGGCATGTGGGGATCATTTCTCATCAAAAAAGAGGATTGTAGAAATCTTACAAAGTGAATTTTACTGGCCCATCATATTCAAGGAGTCAGATGCATTCCGCAAAAACTATGAAAATTGTCAGAAGGTGGGATTTATTTCAAAACACAGAGAGTCTTTAGATAATCTTCTATTGACTCTTAAGTCTCATCATAGTCGAGATAAGCATCGTGTAATTCATGACTTATGAACCCATTTTCATAAAGAACATACTTGACTTAGTCTTGGGAATCTGACTAAAAAAGACCCTATTTGACAGTTTTTAAGAAAACTGGATGGGAAGCCTATCCCCGACCCATTGAGGGCGTTTAAGTTGTTCTTGGTCGTAAAACCAAGGGTAGATGTGAGCCACATTCACAACTGCAATTTGAATTTTTTTTTTGTTTGTAAAAACTTGTGTCTTTTGGTTTTATTATTGTGTTTTGTTATTTCTTATTTTTGTTTTAGTATGTTTCAGGTTTTGTTAGTGTTCGTTATTTCAGGTGATATCTTCTATACTCTATCTTTCTACCTTAGAACATTGAGGACAATGTCTCGTTTTGGTTGGGGGGAGAGGGTAGTAGTTGATAAAAAAAAAATTGTTTTTCATTTCATAAAGCATGTGCATAATTGTTGTTACTAGGATGGCAGAGTAAAGGAGTTCTTTTGTTAAAGTGACTCTTGAGACGCATCTTAGTAATCATTCTTAACAAGGTCTATTATAATACTTCCTGAAATATTCAGGTTTACAAACTCTCGTATTGTTACTGACACGACTAAAAGGTTGATGTCTTCTCCCAAGTGCAGGAGTGTCGAAGTAATAAATAACCCGGCAAGACCGGGGTCGAACCACAGGGAGGTTAATTGTACAAATTATAAACAACAATTATAAAACAACAATAACAACAACAACAATAGTAATAATAACAATAATAATAATAATAATAATAATAATAATAATAATAATAATAATATTAGTAGTAGTAGTAGTAGTAGTAGTAGTAATAATAATAATAATAATAATAAAGAAAGAGAAGAAGAAGAAGATGATGATAACTTGGAGATGGAAAATTAATGTAAGGATTAAACAATAATAATAACAAATGTCAAGGTTAGAGGTTCCACTAATGGTATATCAAACAAGTATAGTATAAACTCTTATTATTGAATTGGAAACCACACACAAAGGAGGTTCCAATCAGATTATATATTGTTAACATGATTACATTAGTCATCTTATTCAATTAATGCTAATACTTGTAAATCTCGTCAAGCATTCATGCTTATAACTTATGTTAACAACAAATCAAGTTCCTTTCATAGCTCAGGTGTCGGTTATACCATACATTATGGGCTATGAAAGTGCCAAGCATTTTTTGTACCAAGTGTTATACAACATAAATCAAGATTAATCATTTAACAAGCAAAGTATTAAAGAGTGAACAAGATAACAAATATAAAACATGTTAGTATCAAACATTAAAGTCCATATTAAGTTTACATTATACTTATTCTTACACCATTAGTGTAACCTTTTCACCTTGACATAACTAACTTAGCTAGACATAATGAAAGAAAGCAAAATAGATAAATAAAATAAGAACATAAAAGCTAACTAAGTAAAGGAAAGGAAATGAAAGGCATAAACTTAATATTAATGAAAGTAAATCATAAACATTACAAAAAATACAAAGAGAGAAAGGAAGAGCATGATCTTGATCTGAACACCAAGATGCCTAAATGCATGGCAAATGCCTCCTTTTATAGGCCAAAATTGGGAACTATTGATTTGATGACTAATTGATAAGTGGGTGGCCAACTTTTGACTTAGTGACAATCCTTATCTTCTCTTGTCTGCCCAAAACGTCATTGATAACGTCAAAATTGGAGCCAGTTGTAAACATGAAAGTTGTAGGTAATTGTCTCAGCTTTCTTGTGTAAAACATTCAGCTTATTTGGACTTCTAGAACTCCAAATATGGCCAAAATACCGAACAGTGCTCGGGCTGGAAGACAGATTCTGGCTTCTTTGTTGTTGCTACAATTTGGACTTGATAATGGCCTTTTTAGATCTTGGGCTTCATATGAAAGTTGTAGCCCTATGTCTTACCTTTCCAGCCATATAAATTGGACCTAAATCTGAGATCTGTAGCTCCACATATGACCCAATTACCGAACAGTGTTCCGGTTTGGATTGCACCGACATCTCTTTTCTAAGTTTGACCATCTCTTTGCCTTTGCAATTTAAGTTCTTAAAGTCATCAATCAATCCTTTTATTTATGTGATAGGCCTGCATTAAAAATAGACATTTACCACAAATTATAGGTATCTTATATTATTAGATACATTATTATAAAATATATTTTAGTTAAGGAGTTACTGATACTTCAAGTGCAAAATGATGATATAAAACCATGATAAAAATGCACTTTTAAGTACTAATCACACCCCCCCACCAGCTTATTACTACTCCCTAGTAATCAAAGCGTTAAAATAGAAAACAAATTTGCAAATTTCACAAAGCAAGGTATTCATCATTTAACTTCCATTAATCTATCCAGATAAACAAACTCTCATTAAATTTATATATCTGCTCAATACCTCTTAACAAGATATTAATAAACCTTTCTTTTGTGCTCAATGTATCAACACATAATTATGGGGCTTTTCTTGGAAGAAAACAAAATTTTTGTTCTAATGTTTAAGGTTAACTTCTTTGGGTTGGGATGACTATTTTTGTCTTCTTTTTTTTGTCTCTTTTTTTTTTTTAACTCTATATACATATACTTTAAAAACATCATGCATCTTTAACCCATGTAACGAGCTTTCAGCTAATGAGACCCAGACCAGTTGGTCTTAGGGCATTAGGTGTTAAGACACCCCTACGAGCTTAGTAACTCGGGTCGTAGATACTGATATGTAGATAGTGCAATGTTTGATTCCTTTAAGCTTTTCTCCTCAACCCATGTAACAAGCATTGGGCCAATAGCTCCCAAGTTAGTTGACTTTAGGGTATTAGGTGTTAAAACACCCCTTCGGGCTTAATTGCTTAGGTTAGGGAGGCTACGAAACCAAACTTATCTATATTTTTATTATCATCATTTTTTTTCTTTTTTTTTTAATTTTTTTTCTTTTTTTTTTAATTATATATAATTCATTTCCCTTAGTTGCTACCTTTAACAAAAGAACATAAATAATGTAATAATCCAATATGCAACCCACAATCATATGTTAAAGTGTGTGTGTGTAAATTAAGGTTTAAGAATACATGTTAAATAAGTATATGAGCAGAATTAAGTGATAACAATATGAGAGTTTGTAAACCTGAATATTTCAGGAAGTATTATAATAGACCTTATTAAGAATGGTTACTAAGATGCGTCTCAAGAGTCACTTTAACAAAAGAGCTCCTTTACTCTGCCATCTTAGTAACAACAATTATGCACATGCTTTATGAAATTAAAAATATTTTTTTTTTATCAACTACTACCCTCTCCCCCCAACCAAAACGAGACATTGTCCTCAATGTTCTAAGGTAGAAAGATAGAGTATAGAAGATATCACCTGAAATAACGAACACTAACAAAACCTGAAACACACTGAAACAAAAATTAGTCATCAAATCAATAGTTCTCAATTTTGGCCTATAAAAGGAGGCATTTGCCATGCATTTAGGCATCTTGGTTTCTAGATCAAGATCATGCTCTTGCTTTCTCTCTTTGTATTTTTTGTAATGTTTATGCTTTGCTTTCATTAATATCAAGTTTATGCCTTTCATTTACTTAGTTAACTTTTATCTTATTTATGTTCTTATTTTGTTTATTTATTCTTCTTTCTTTCATTATGTCTAGCTAAGTTTATTATGTCAAGGTGAAAAGGTTACACTAATGGTGTAAGAATAAGTATGGTGTAAACTTAATATGGACTGTAATGTTTGATACTAACATGTTTTGTATTTGTTATCTTGTTCACTCTTTAATACTTTGCTTGTTAAATGATTAATATTGATTTATGTTGTATAACACTTGGTACAACAAATGCTTGGCACTTTCATAGTTCATACTGTATGGTATAACCGACACCTGAGCTATGAAAGGAACTTGATTTGTTGTTAACATAAGTTATAATCATGAATGCTTGACGAGATTTACAAGTACTAGCATTAATCAAATAAGATGACTAATGTAATCATGTTAACAATCTATGATCTAATTGGAACCTCCTTTATGTGTGGTTTTCGATTGAAAAATAAGAGTTTATACTATACTTGTTTGACATACCATTAGTGGATCCTCTAACCTTGACATTTGTTATTCTTATTATTTAATCCTTCCATTAATTTTCCATCTCCAAGTTCTCATCATTTTCTTCTTCTTCTCTCTTTTTTTTTTTACTACTACTACTACTACTACTACTACTATTATAGTTATTATTGTTATTGTCGTTGTTGTTATTATTGTTATTACTATTATTATTGTTGTTGTTGTTATTATTATTATTGTTGTACTATTGTCGTTTATAATTTGTACAATTAACCTCCCTGTGGTTTGACCTTGGTCTTGCTGGGTTATTTATTACTTTGACACTCCTGCACTTGGGAGAAGACATCAATCTTTTCGTCGTGTCATGCCTCCTTTTATAGGCCAAAATTGGGAACTATTAATTTGATGACTAATTGATGAGTGGGTAGCCAACTCTTGACTTGGTGACAATCCTTATCTTCTCTTTTCTGCCCAAAACGTCATTGATAACGTCAAAATTGGAGCCACTCGAAAACATGAAAGTTGTAGGCAATTGTCTAAGCTTTCTTGTGTAAACAATTCATCTCATTTGGATTTTAGAACTCCAGATATGGCCAGAATACTAAACAGTGCTCGGGCTGGAAGACAACTTCGGGCTTCTTTGTTGTTGCAATAATTTGGACTTGAAAATGGCCTTTTTAGATCTTGGGCTCCATATGATAGTTGTAGGCCTATATCTTACCTTTCCATCCATATAAAGTAGACCTAAATCAAAGATCTATGGCTCCAGATATGACCCAATTACCGAACAGTGTTCCGGTTTGGATTGCACCCACATCTCTTTTCTAATTTTGGTCATCTCTTTACCCTTGCAATTTAAGTTCTTAAAGTCATCAATCAATCGTTTCATTTATGTGATAGGCCTACATTTAAAATTAACATTTACCACAAATTAAAGGTATCTTAAATTATTAGATATATTATTATAAAACATGCTTTAGTTAAAGAGTTATTGATACTTCAAGTGCAAAATGATGATATAAAACCATGATAAAAATGCACTTTTAAGTACTAATAAAAAACGGTGCTTGAAATTTGCAAAAATATATAGAGATTAGGTTAATCATTGGTTTTACAAGTGTCTTTTTTATTATATTATTCAATAAAATATAATTTTAAATGAGTTTTCAAGTTTAACTCATTGGATTAAGTTTAATAATAATATCAAAGAGTTTCCTGTTACTTGAATATTACTTTAAGTTGAAAAATATTTTGGTGTGATGGCCACGTATTGGGTTTTAGGAATGGAAAAATTGTTGTGATGTCGCAATCACACAAATTAATTACTTTAACTTAAAACACAACAGGCAATATAATATGAAGTGTAAGCAAGGGGTCGATCCTATGAGAAAGATTCAAGTCAGATTTTTATGCTAGATGATATGCAACTTGGAGGGTTTTGGATATTATCTAGAATAAATCAAAAGAAAATAGAAAACTATCACGTGAAATTAAATAAAATTAGAAAATTATCAAGATAACAAACCTTGATCGTTAACACATATTCACCTACAGCAATCAAAACTGATCATGGAACCGAAACATCAATTATATTATGAAAATTTATCTCTTCTTAATATTGGTTAGTTAACTGACACGACTAAAAGATTGATATCTTCTCCCAGGTGTAGGAGTGTTAAAGTAATAAATAACCCGGCAAGACCGGGGTCAAACCACAGGAAGGTTAAATGCATAAATTATAGATGACAATAACAATAACAACAATAACAATAACAATAACAATAACAATAACAATAACAATAACAATAATAATAATAATAATAATAAATAAATAAATAAATAAAAGGAGAAGGAGAAGAAGAAGATGAGAACTTCGAGATGGAATATTAATGTAAGGATTAAACAATGATAATAACAAATGTAAAGGTTAGAGGTTCCACTAACGGTATGTCAAACAAGTATAGTATAAACTCTTATTATTCAATTGGAAAGTGCACATAAAGGAGGTTTCAATCAGATTATAGATTGTTAAGATGATTACATTAGTCATCTTATTTGATTAATGTTAATACTTATAAATCTCGTCAAGTATTCATGATTATAACTTATATTAACAATAAATCAAGTTTCTTTCATAGTTCAGGTGTCGGTTATACCATACAGTATGAACTATGAAAGTTGATGAGAACTTTGAGATGGAATATTAACGTAAGGATTAAATAATGATAATAACAAATGTCAAGGTTACAGGTTCCACTAATGGTATGTCAAACAAGTATAGTATAAACTCTTATTATTCAATTGAAAACCACACACAAAGGAGGTTCCAATCAGATTATAGATTGTTAACATGATTACATTAGTCATCTTATTCGATTAATGCTAATACTTGTAAATCTCATCCAACATTCATGATTATAACTTATGTTAACAACAAATCAAGTTCCTTTCATAGCTCAGGTGTTGGTTATATCATACAGTATGGGTTATGAAAGTGCCAAGCATTTGTTGTACCAAATGTTATACAACATAAATCAAGATTACTTATTTAACAAGCAAAGTATTAAAGAGTGAACAAGATAACAAATAGAAAACATGTTACTATCAAACATTAAAGTCCATATTAAGTTTATACTATACTTATTCTTACACCATTAGTGTAACCTTTTCACCTTGACATAATAAACTTAGCTAGACATAATGAAAGAAAGAAAAATAAATAAATAAAATAAGAACATAAATAAGATAAAAGTTAGCTAAGTAAATGAAAGGAAATGAAAGGCATAAACTTGATATTAATGAAAGCAAAGCATAAACATTACAAAAAATACAAAGAGAGAAAGTAAGAGCATGATCTTGATCTGGAAACCAAGATGCCTAAATGCATGGCACATGCCTCCTTTTATAGGCCAAAATTGGGAACTATTGATTTGATGACTAATTAATGAGTGGGTGACTAACTCTTGACTTGGTGACAATTCTTATCTTCTCTTGTCTACCCAAAATGTCATTGATAACGTCAAAATTGGAGCCACTTGAAAACATGAAAGTTGTAGGAAATTGTCTAATCTTTCTTGTGTAAAACATTCAGCTCCTTTCAACTTCTAGAACCCCATATATGGCCAAAATACAGAACAGTGCTCGGGCTGGAGGACAGATTCGGGCTTCTTTGTTGTTGCTACAATTTGGACTTGAAAATGGCTTTTTTAGATCTTGGGCTCCATATGCAAGTTGTAGGCCTATGTCTTACCTTTCCATCCATATAAATTGGACCTAAATATGAGATCTACAGCTCTAGATATGACCATTTACCGAACAGTGTTCCGGTATGGACTGCACCGACATCTCTTTTCTAAGTTTGGTCATCTCTTTGTCCTTTTAATTTCAGTTCTTAAATTCATCAATCAATCCTTTCATTTATGTGATAGGTCTGTATTTAAAATGAATATTTACCAAAAATTAAAGGTATCGTATATTATTAGATATACTATTATAAAACATGTTTTAGTTAAGGAGTTATTGATACTTCAAGTGCAAAATGATGACATAAAACCTTGATAAAAAAATGCACTTTTAAGTACTAATCACACCCCCCAACCGCTTATTACTAGTCTCTAGTAATCAAAGTATTAAAATAGAAAAACAATTTATAAATTCCATAAAGCAAGGTATTCATCATTCAACTTCAATTAATCTATCCAGATAAACAAACTCTCATTAAATTTATATATCTGCTCAAGACCTCTTAATAAGATATTAATAAATCTTTCTTTTGTGCTCAATATATCAACAAATAATTATGGGGCTTTTCTTGAAAGAAAACAAAATTGTTGTTCTAATATTTAAGGTTAACTTCCTTGGGTTGAGATTATTATTTTTTTCTTTTTTTTTTCATTTTTGTTTTTAAATATATATATATATATAACTTAAAACACCATGCATCTTTAACCCATGTAACGAGCTTTTGGCTAATGACTCCCAGACCAGTTGGTCTTAGGGCATTAGGTGTTGAGACACCCCTACGAGCTTAGTAACTCGGGTCGCAGATACTGATATGTGGATAGTGTAATGTTTGATTCCCTTAAGCTTTTCTCCTCAACCCATGTAGCAAGCGTTGGGCCAATAGCTCCCAAGTCAGTTGATTTTAGGGTATTAGGTGTTAAAGCACCCCTTCGGGCTTAATTGCTTAGGTTAGGAAGGCTACGAAACCAAACTTATCTATATTTTTATTATCATCATTTTTTTTTTGCTCTTTTTTTGGTTTTTTTTTTAAATTATATATTATCCCTTTTCCTTAGTTGTTACCTTTAACAAAAAAAAACATAAATAATATAATAATTCATTATGCAACCCACAATCATATGTTATAGTGTGTGTGTATGTAAATGGCTATATGAGCAGAATTAAGTGATAACAATGCGAGAGTTTGTAAACCTGAATATTTTAAGAAGTATTATGATAGACCTTGTTACGAATGGTTACTAAGATACATCTCAAGAGTCATAAAAAGTTCTCCTTTACTCTGCCATCATAGTAACAACAATTTTGCACATGCTTTTTATAAAATAAAAAACATATTTAGTTTTTTTTTAGCTACACCCTCTCCCCCAACCAAAACGAGACATTGTCCTCAATGTTCTAAGTAAAAAGATAGAGTATAGAAGCTATCACCTGAAATAACGAAGATTGACAAACCTGAAAACACTGAAATAAAAATAAGAAATAACAAAACACAATAATAAAACAAAAGGACAAAAAAAATTACAAATGAAGACTCATGAAGGGATCAATCACAGGAATGAAAGATTGTAGTTGGTCAATCAATTGTTCAGCAGTAGCCGTAGAGATTATGATTTGTTGTGTAAAAGATGTTAGAAATTCCTATTCCATAGCATGATCAAGAAAAGATAACAACTTATCATAATAACCATTAACATTTAACAGACCTATAGGTTTATGGTGAATATGCAGTTGGGCCCAAGAGGAAATATGAAAGATCTCTTCCAATGTGCCTAGATCACTTGGTAAAGCAATGAAGGCATCAACATGGTTAAACATTGCATTCATTCGAGCCGACATTGTGGAGACCTAAAGTTCCTCTCTAATTATTTTTCCAATGACGTCCCCTTTTGCTAAAGCTTTGGGGATAACCCCCAAAACTTGACGACCTCCTAAAAATGCAGCTATTGACACACCTCCCATTAACCCAAGACTGCCTCTCCTATACACTAAATGAATCTTTCTCTCAGCTAGCACCTGACCAAGATGATTTGCTGATTCTAAAAACTCCTTTTTCTTTCCCAGGACTAGATCCACCAAAAACACAAATATTTATTATGTGATGACTTGAGGAACTTGCCATTTCTACACACTTCTATATTTTTTGAATGTATGGGTTGAGTAGAAATGAAAGGAAGGAATAGAGGATTTTATAGATGAAAAATTAAAAAGGCAATCATACCACCTACATGTAGACCAGCTGGAGTTTCACACTCTCTCTCTCTCTTTATTTATTTATTTATTTATTTTTGAAAAAGCATGTGTATGTACAAGTAGTTGTGATTGTGGCTCACATCTTCCCTTGGTTTTACGTCCAAGAACGGCTTAAACGCCCTCTATGGGTCGAGCATAGGCTTTCCATCCAGTTTTCTTAAAAACTGGCAAAGAGGGTCTTTTTTAGTCAGATTCCCAAGACTAAGTTGAGCATGTTCTTTATGAAATAGTGGCCATAAATCATGAATTACACGATGCACATCTCCACTAGGATGCGTCTCAAGAGTTAATAGAAGATTATCTAAAGACTCCTTACTCAGGCCATCCTTAATGAATTGTATTTTATCATCATGGTTTATAGATACCATTCCTAAAGAACAATATTGTGCATTACAAGTCCATCTAGCATATCGACAACAGACTTTCAGTCGTTTTGCACGACGTTTCTTTGCAAAAGTGCTTTTACTTGTTCCAAGCATGTATGAAATGAAGGAATTAGAGGACTCACCTAATAATCGGACCTTTGCTTCAATCAACCAGCGAATATCTTCAAGAATTCCATGATTCATTAACAACCCCAATCTTGCACATCTAGCACGTTAAATTTTTGTAATCGCATTCTAAGACGGAGCGGGAAAATACTTTTTTACTTTTTCAAGATTAGTGTCCATTTTCAAATGAGAATTGGAAGAAAGATTCAAAGAATTGCACATATATATATACACAGATATGAGTTATTATAGGAAACTGAAATAACCGACTTAAGTCACGGAGTACCGTTGTCCGCCATTTGACCGGGGGGAGAGAAACTAGCAAAAATCACTCAAAAAGAAACACAAAAACAATGTAAGAAAAACAAAATAATCAACCTTTATCTACAAGATCATTCAAACCAGTTGATTCATTTTCACTAGGAAAATTATCAAAGTAAGCTTTCAAACGATGTCCATTTTCCTTAAAAACATTGTCATTCATTGAATTCTTAATATCACAGGCCTCATAAGGATTGCTCCATCTTGATCTTAGCTCTCTAGGGAATACATAGAGTTGAGAATTATAAAACAAAACTTTTTAACTAGTATCAACTTTTTGATAATTTTGACAAGTTTTGCAGAATGCATGCGTGTCCTTGAACACGGTGGGCCAATAAAATCTATTTTGAAAGATTTTTGTAGCTGTCTTTTTTTATGAGTAATAACTTCCATATGCTTTAAAATGACAAAGTTTAATGACACTACTTACCTCATTGTCGATAATGAATTTTTGAAATATTTAATCAGGACAATATTTGAATAAGTTAGGGTCATCACAATAAAAATTCTTCACTTCGTTCAAAAAATTTTCTTAGTCTTGGGTACTCCAATCAGCTGGCAAATCTTCTAAAGTAAGAAAATTGATATTTTTATCATACCAAGACATTGGACTAAGAGAAAGTAAGGATTCGTTAGGAAAGTAATCATTGATTGGTGTGATGTTAGATGTCCAATTTGTTGTCACTTTTGACAAAAGATCCGCATCAACATTTTTCATCCATGATTTCTGTCTCAGAATAAATCATTTGCAAATCTTCATATTCATCCAACTCATTTTTACTTAAAGTAGATGCAAGTTGATCATAAACTAATTCGTCAATATGATCTACTTCTTGTAAATCATTACCATCTCCAGGTTGCTTGCAAATGTTGAAAATATTCATCTCCAATGTCATGTTTCTAAATGATAGCTTCATTAGTCCATTCCTACAATTAATCAATGCGTTAGAAGTTGCAAGAAATGGACGTCCTAAAATAACAGGAAATGAGTTACATGCTTCAACAGGTTCTGTGTCTAAGATAACAAAATCTACAGGATAAATGAATTTATCGACTTGTACTAATGCATCTTCTACTATTCCTCTCGGCACTTTTATAGATCTATCGGCAAGTAAAAAAGTTACAGAAGTTGGTTTTAACTAACTCACCTAGAGTGAGACTGTGAAAAACTGAATATGGAAATAAATTCACACTGGCTCCAAGATCAAGTAAGACTCTTTCAATTTTTTGTTCTCCAATAAAGCAAGAAATTATAGGACAACCAAGGTCTTTATATTTCAAAGCATTATTGTTCTGAAGAATAACACTTACTTGTTCGGCTAAAACAACTTTCTTTTTCTCATTCAGTTTCCTCTTCATAATGCATAGATCTTTCAAAGATTTAGCATAGGAAAGAACCTATTTAATAGTATCCAGCAAAGGTATATTAATGCTTACCTATTTGAAAGTTTCAAAGATTTCGGAGTTGTGATTGACTTTCCTTTGTTTGGTCATGGCTTGAGGAAATGAAAGTATTGACAGGAAATCAGTCGTTTCTTTGCAATTTTCAGATTCAACCCCTTCCTTACCCTCAAAGATTGGCTCATCATCTTTCTTACAAGGTTAAAGAGTGGGTTTTTCAATAACCTTACCACTGCAAAGAGTAGTGACTGATTTAATATTAATGAAAGGATTAAACAATGATAATAACAAATATCAAGGTTAGAGGATCCCCTAATGGTATGTCAAACAAGTATAGTGATTAGTATTTAAAAGTGCATTTTTATCAAGGTTTTATATTATCATTTTGCACTTAAAGTATCAATAACTCCTTAACTAAATCATGTTTTATAATAATATATCTAATAATATAAGATACCTTTAATTTGTGGTAAATATTCATTTTAAATGCAGGCCTATCACATAAATGAAAGGATTGATTGATGAATTTAAGAACTGAAATTGAAAGGATAAAGAGATGGCCAAACTTGGAAAAGAGATGTCGGTGCAATCCAAACCAAAACACTATTCGGTAATTGGGTCATATTTGAAGCTATAGATCTCAGATTTAGGTCTACTTTATATGGATGGAAAGGTAAGATATAGGCCTACAACTTTCATATGGAGCCTAAGATCTAAAAAGGCCATTTTCAAGTCCAAATTGTTGTAATAACAAAGAAGCCCGAATTTGTCCTCCAACCCGAGCACTGTTTAGTATTTTGGCCATATCTAGAGTTCTAGAAGTAGAAATGAGCTGAATGTTTTACACAAGAAAGATGAGACAATTGCATACAACTTTCATGTGAGTGGCTCTAATTTTGACGTTATCAATGATGTTTTGGGCAGACAAGAGAAGATAAAGATTGTCACCAAGTCAAGAGTTGGCCACCCACTCATCAATTAGTGATCAAATCAATAGTTCCCAATTTTGGCCTATAAAAAGAGGCATTTGCCATGCATTTAGGCATCTTGGTGTCCAGATCAAGATCATGCTCTTGCTTTCTGACACGACTAAAAGATTGATGTCTTCTCCCAAGTGCAGGAGTGTCGAAGTAATAAATAACCCGGCAAGACCGGGGTCGAACCACAAGGAGGTTAATTGTACAAATTATAGACAACAATTATAAGCAACAATAATAGCAATAATAACAACAACAATAACAATAACAACAACAACTATAATAATAATAATAATAATAATAATAATAATAATAATAGTAGTAGTAGTAGTAGTAGTAGTAATAAAGAAAGAGAAGAAGAAGAAGATCATGAGAACTTGGAGATGGAAAATTAATGTAAGGATTAAACAATAATAATAACAAATGTCAAGGTTAGACGTTCCACTAATGGTATACCAAACAAGTATAGTATAAACTCTTATTATTGAATTGGAAACCACACACAAAGGAGGTTCCAATCAGATTATATATTGTTAACATGATTACATTAGTCATCTTATTCAATTAATGCTAATACTTATAAATCTCGTCAAGCATTCATGATTATAACTTATGTTAACAACAAATCAAGTTCCTTTCATAGCTCAGGTGTCGGTTATACCATACATTATGGGCTATGAAAGTGCCAAGCATTTGTTGTACCAAGTGTTATACAACATAAATCAAGATTAGTCATTTAACAAGCAAAGTATTAAAGAGTTCAAGATAACAAATACAAAACATGTTAGTATCAAACATTAAAGTTCATATTAAGTTTACATTATACTTATTCTCACACCATTAGTGTAACCTTTTCACCTTGACATAATTAACTTAGCTAGACATAATGAAAGAAAGCAAAATAGATAAACAAAATAAGAACATAAAAGTTAACTAAATAAAGGAAAGGAAATGGAAGGCATAAACTTGATATTAATGAAAGCAAAGCATAAACATTACAAAGAATACAAAGAGAGAAAGAAAGAGCATGATCTTGATCTGAACACCAAGATGCCTAAATGCATGGCAAATGCCTCCTTTTATAGGCCAAAATTAGGAACTATTGATTTGATGACTAATTGATAAGTGGGTGGCCAACTTTTGTCTTGGTGACAATCCTTATCTTCTCTTGTCTGCCCAAAACATCATTGATAACGTCCAAATTGGAGCCAGTTGTAAACATGAAAGTTGTAGGCAATTGTCTCAGCTTTGTTGTGTAAAAACTTCAGCTCATTTGGACTTCTAGAACTCCAGATATGGCCAAAATACCGAACAGTGCTCGGGCTGGAAGACAGATTCGGGCTTCTTTGTTGTTGCTACAATTTGGACTTGATAATGACCTTTTTAGATCTTGGGCTCTATATGAAAGTTGTAGGCCTATGTCTTACCTTTCCATCCATATAAATTGGACCTAAATCTGAGATCTGTAGCTCCAAATATGATCCAATTACCTAATAGTGTTCTGGTTTGGATTGCACCGACATCTCTTCTCTAAGTTTGACCATCTCTTTATCCTTGCAATTTAAGTTCTTCAAGTCATCAATCAATCCTTTCATTTATGTGATAGGCCTGTATTAAAAATAGACATTTACCACAAATTATAGGTATCTTATATTATTAGATACATTATTATAAAACATATTTTAGTTAAGGAGTTATTGATACTTCAAGTGCAAAATGATGATATAAAACCATGATAAAAATGCACTTTTAAGTACTAATCACCTCCCTATGGTTCGACCCTAGTCTTGCCGGGTTATTTAATACTTCGACACTCCTACACTTGGGAGAAGACATCAATATTTTCGTCTTGTCAAGTTTTTGGCGTCGTTGCTGGGGAGGTAAATTTTGTATAAATTATAATATTTATTTTATTTTCTCTTTTCACTTTTCTTGTATATAACTTTGTTTCTTTTCTATTATTTCTTCTTCTTTTGTTTTCTTTTTCCTTTTATTCTATTCCTACACATGCATGAGAGTGTGGTCACGTATATCAAGTGGTAGACTTTGTAGGGTATACTCATCATTTTCAGAAAATATAGCCGAAGTAGATAATCAATCACTTCATAATGAAAATAATGAGAACCATGCTAGAACACTTAGAGACCACATGAATCCCACAAGAACAAGTGCACCATCATGCATAGTTTTTCCTCCCGATGCATCTCATTTTAATTTTAAACCAGGTATTATTCAACTTTTACTTTCTTTTCATAGCTTAGAATTGGAAAATCCATATTTGCATTTAAGGGAATTCGAGGAGGTCTGCAACACCTATAATAATTTAAATTGTAGCATGAACACCATCAGATTAAAGCTTTTTCCTTTTTCATTAAAAGATAAAGCTAAAACATGGCTACAAAATTTGAGACCAGGATCCATTCATGCTTGGGATGAAATGTAACAACATTTTTTAAAGAAGTTTTTCCCATCTCATAGAACAAACTCTTTCAAAAGACAAATCACCACTTTCACTCAAAAACCAGGAGAAACATTTTACCAATGTTGGGATAGGTATCGAGACTTACTTAGTACTTGCCCTCATCATGGTTTTGAAACATGGAGATTGATTTCACATTTCTATGAAGGGTTAACACCTAAAGATAGGCAAATGGTTGAATTGATGACTACTTTCCTTTTGAATCTTTACTTTCTGTCTCTACAATGCCTTGGTTTGCTAATATTGTCAATTTTCTTGTTTCAGGACAATTGCCAGCTCATTGGAGTACCCAAGATAAAAGAAAGTTCTTGAACGAAGTGTAGAACTTTTATTGGGATGATCCTTATTTATTCAAATATTGTCTTGATCAAATATTTCAAAGATGCATTCCTGACAATGAGGTTAGTAGTGTCTTAAATTTTATCATTCTAAGGCATGTGGGGGCCATTTCTCGTCAAGAAAGACAATTGCAAAAATCTTACAAAGTGGATTTTATTGGCCCACCATGTTTAAAGACTCACATGCATTCTGTAAGTCTTGTGAAATTGTCAAAAGTTGGGATCTATTTCAAAATACCATATAATGCCTTTAAATCCTATTATTGTCATTGAGATCTTTGACTACTGGGGTATAGATTTCATGGGTCCATTCCCTCCATCATTTGGTTTCTTATACATATTAGTCATAGTAGATTATGTTTCAAAATGGATAGAGGCAATTCCAAGTTGAAACAATGATCACAAAACAGTGATAAAGTTTTTGAAAGAAAATATTTTGAGTCGATTTGGAGTCCCTCGAGCCATCATAAGTGATGATGGAACATATTTCTGCAACAAGCCATTTGAGTCTTTAATAAAAAAATATGGAATCACATAAAGTTGCCACCCCTTATCATCCTTAAACAAGTGGACAAGTAAAGCTTGCTAATAGGGATATCAAACATATTTTGGAGAAAACAGTGAACCCTAATAGGAAAGACTGGTCTTTAAGATTTAATGATGCACTTTGGGCTTATCGAACTGCTTATAAAACATCATTAGGTATGTCACCTTATAGACTAGTCTATGAAAAACCTTGTTGCTTGCCTGTGGAACTTGAACATAAAGCTTATTGGGCTATTAAAGCTTTCAATTCAAATCTGGATGATGCTAGTCAACTGCAAAAATTACAAATAAATGAGCTTGAGGAAATAAGAAATGATGAATATGAAAATTTAAGAATTCATAAAGCAAGAATTAAAGAGTTTCATGACAAGAAAATACTGAGAAAAATATTCAATATTGGTCAAAAAGTCTTTATAATTCTCGACTGCATTTATTTCTTGGAAAATTAAGATCAAGATGGAGCGGTCCTTTTATTGTGAAACATGTGTATCTATATGAGCCCTATGACATCGAGAATCCAAAGAATGACAATGTTTTCAAGGTAAATGGACATCGTCTGAAAGTTTACTTTGACAATTTTTCAGTTGAACATAACTCTATTGAATTGGGTGATCCTGTATATAAAGATTGATTTTTTTTTATTTTTTGTTTCATTTTGAGTGATTTTTGCTAGTTTCTCTCACCCCGATCAAATGGCGGATAACGGTACTCCGTGACTTAAGTCGGTTCTTTCAGTTTCCCAGAATAACTGATATCTGTGTATATATTTGTGCAATTCTTTGAATCTCTCTTCCAATTCTCATTTGAAAATGGACACTAATCTTGAAAAATTGAAAAAGTATTTTCCCGCTCTACCTCAGAATGCGATTACAAAAATTTACCATGCTAGATGTGTAAGATTGAGATTGTTAATGAATCATGGAATTCCTGAAGATATTCACTGGTTGATTGAAGCAAAGGTCTGATTATCAGGTGAGTCCTCTAACTCCTTCATTTCAAACATGCCTAGAGGAGGTAAAAGCACTTTTGCAAAGAAACGTCGTGCAAAACGACTGAAAGTCTGTCATCGATGTGCTAGATGGACTTGTAATACACAATGTTATTCTTTAGAAATGGTATCTATAAACCGTGAAGATAAAATACAATTCATTAAGGATGGCCTGAGTAAGGAGTCTTTAGATAATCTTCTATTGACTCTTGAGACGCATCCTAGTGGAGATGTGCATCGTGCGATTCATGATTTATGGCTACTATTTCATAAAAAACATGCTCGACTTAGTCTTGAGAATGTGACTAAAAAAGACCTTGTTTGCCAGTTTTTAAGAAAACTGGATGGGAAGCCTATCCCCGACCCATAGAGGGCGTTTAAGCCATTCTTGGACGTAAAACCAAGGAAAGATGTGAGCCACAATCACAACTACCTGTACATACACATGCTTTTTCAAAAGTAAATAAATAAATAAAGAGAGAGAGTGTGTGTGTGAGACTCTAGCTGGCCTACATATAGGTGGTATGATTGCCTTTCTAATTTCTCATCTATAATATCCTCTCTTCCTTCCTTTCATTTCTACTCAACCCATACATTCAACAAATACAAAAGTGTGTAGAAATGGCAAGTTCCTCAAGTCATCATATAAGAAATATTTGTGTTTTTGGTGGATCTAGTCCTGGGAAAGAAAATGAGTTTTTAGAATCAGCACATCATCTTGGTCAAGTGCTAGCTGAGAGAAAGATTCATTTAGTGTATGGGGGAGGTAGTCTTGGGTTAATAGGTGGTGTGTCCATAGCTGTATTTTGAGGAGGTAGTCAAGTTTTGGGGGTTGTCCCCGAAGTTTTAGCAAAAGGGGACATCATTGGAAAAATAATTGGAGAAGAACTTCAGGTCTCCACAATGTCCACTCGAATGAATGCAATGTTTAACCATGCTGATGCCTTCATTGCTTTCCCAGGTGGTCTAGGCACATTGGAAGAGATCTTTCATATTTCCTCTTGGGCCCAACTGCACATTCACCATAAACTCATAGGTTTGTTAAATGTTAATGGTTATTATGATAAGTTGTTGTCTTTTCTTGATCATGCTGTGGAACAGGAATTTCTAACATCTTCTTGCATGACAAATCATAATCTCTGCTGCTACTGCTGAACAATTGATTGACCAACTACAATCTTTCATTCCTGTAATTGATCCTTCCATGAGTCGTATAAATTGGTCAATAAAGGAAAGCCGTAAAAAGCTTAGATTAGATTTGAGCCCTCATTTGTGAATCTTTGTGTCTTTTGGTTTTATTATTGTGTTTTGTTGTTGCTTATATTTGTTTCAGTGTGTTTCAGGTTTGTCAGTGTTCGTTATTTCAGGTGATATCTTCTATACTCTATCTTTCTACCTTTAAAAATTAAGGACAATTTCTCATTTTAGTTGGGGGGAGAGGGTAGTAGCTAAAAAAAACAAAACGGTGTTTTCTATTTCATAAAACATGTGCAAAATTGTTGTTACTATGATGGCAGAGTAAGGAGAACTTTTATGACTCTTGAGACGCATCTTAGTAATTATTCGTAACAAGGTCTATCATAATACTTCTTGAAATATTTAGATTTACAAACTCTCACATTGTTATCACTTAATTCTGCTCATATACTTATTTAACATATATTCTTAAACCTTAATTTACACACACACACACTTTAACATATGATTGTCGGTTGCATATTGGATTATTACATTATTTATGTTCTTTTGTTAAAGGTAATAACTAAGGGAAAGGGATAGTATATAATTAAAAAAAAGAAAAAAAAAGAAAAAAGAAAAAAATGATAATAATAAAAATGTAGATAAGTTTGGTTTCGTAGCCTCCCTAACCTAAGCAATTAAGCCCGAAGGGGTGTCTTAACACCTAATACCTTAAAGTCAACTGACTTGAGAGCTATTGGCCCAACGCTTGTTACATGGGTTGAGGAGAAAAGCTTAAGGAAATCAAACATTGCACTATCTACATATGAGTATCTGCGACCCGAGTTACTAAGCTCGTAGGGGTGTCTTAACACCTAATGCCCTAAGACCAACTAGTCTGGGAGTCATTAGCCGAAAGCTCGTTACATGGGTTAAAGATGCAAGATGTTTTAAATTATATGTATATATATATAATATAAAAAGAAGAAAAAAGAAGACAAAAATAATAATCCCAACCCAAGGAAGTTAGCCTTAAACATTAGAATAAAAATTTTGTTTTCTTTAAAGAAAAGCCCTATAATTATGTGTTGATACATTGAGCACAAAAGAAAGGTTTATGAATATCTTGTTAAGAGGTATTGAGTAGGTATATAAATTTAACGAGAGTTTATTTATCTGGATAGATTAATGGAAGTTAAATGATGAATACCTTGCTTTGTGGAATTTGCAAATTATTTTTCTATTTTAATGCTTTGATTACTAGGGACTAGTAATAAGCTGGTTGGGGGGGTGATTAGTACTTAAAAGTGCATTTTTATCCATATAAAGTAGACCTAAATCTGAGATCTACAACTCTAAATATGATCCAATTACGGAACAGTGTTCCAGTTTGGATTACACCGACATCTCTTTTCTAAGTTTGGCCATCTCTTTGTCCTTTCAATTTCAGTTCTTAAATTCATCAATCAATCCTTTCATTTATGTGATAGGCCTGCATTTAAAATAAATATTTACCATAAATTAAAGGTATCTTATATTATTAGATATATTATTATAAAACATGCTTTAGTTAAGGAGTTATTGATACTTCAAGTGCAAAATGATGATATAAAACCTTGATAAAAAAACACTTTTAAGTATCAATCACACAACCCAACTAGCTTATTACTAGTCCTTAGTAATCAAAGTGCTAAAATAGAAAAATACTTTGCAAATTCCATTAAGCAAGGTAGTCATCATTTAACTTTCATTAATCTATCCAAATAAACAAACTCTCATTAAATTTATATACCTGCTCAATACCTCTTAACAAGATATTTGTAAACCTTTCTTTTGTGCTCAATGTATCAACACATAATTTTGGGGCTTTTCTTGGAAGAAAACAAAATTTTTGTTCTAATGTTTAAGGTTAACTTTCTTGGGTTGAGATTGTTATTTTTTATCTTCTGTTTTTTTTTAATATATATATATATATATATATATAATTTAAAACACCTTGCATCTTTAACCCATGTAACGAGCTTTCTGTTAATGGCTCCCAGACCAGTTGGTCTTAGGGCATTAGGTGTTGAGACACCCCTACGAGCTTAGTAACTCGGGTCGCAGATACTGATATGTAGATAGTGCAATGTTTGATTCCCTTAAGCTTTTTTCCTCAACCCATGTAACAAGTGTTGGGCCAATAGCTCCCAAGTCAGTTGACTTTAGGGTATTAGGTGTTAAAACACCCTTTCGGGCTTAATTGCTTAGGTTAGGGAGGCTACAAAACCAAACTTATCTACATTTTTATTATTATCATTTTTATTTCTTTTTTCTTTTTTTTTTAATTATATACTATCCCTTTCCCTTAGTTGTTACCTTTAACAAAATAACATAAATAATGTAATAATCCAATATGCAACCCACAATCATATGTTTAAAATGTGTGTGTGTGTAAATTAAGGTTTAAGAATACATGTTAAATAAGTATATGAGCAGAATTTAGTGATAACAATGCAAGAGTTTATAAATCTGAATATTTTAAGAAGTATTATGATAGACCTTGTTACGAATAATTACTAAGATGCATCTCAAGAGTCATAAAAAGTTCTCTTTACTCTGCCATCATAGTAACAATGACTTTGTACATGCTTTATGAAATAGAAAACACAGTTAGTTTTTTTTTTTAAGCTACTACCCTCTCCCCCCAACTAAAACGAGACATTGTCCTCAATGTTTAAAGGTAGAAAGATAGAGTATAGAAGATATCACCTAAAAGAACGAACAGTGACAAACCTAAAACACACTCAAACCAATATAAGAAACAACAAAACACAATAATAAAACTAAAAGACACAAAGATTCACAAATGAAGGCTCAAATCCAATCTAAGCTTTTTACGGCTTTCCTTAGATGACCAATTTATGCGACTCATGGAAGGATCAATTACAGGAATGAAAGATTGTAGTTGGTCAATCAATTGTTCAGCAGTAGCAGCAAAGATTATCATTTGTCGTGCAAAAGATGTTAGAAATTCTTGTTCCACAGCATGATCAAGAAAAGACAACAACTTATCATAATAACCATTAACATTTAACAGACCTATAGGTTTATGGTGAATGTGCAGTTGGGCCCAAGAGGAAATATGAAAGATCTCTTCCAATGTGCCTAGATCACTTGGTAAAGCAATGAAGGCATCAGCATGGTTAAACATTGTATTCATTCGAGCCGACATTGTGGAGACCTAAAGTTCCTCTCCAAATGTTTTTCCAATGATATCCCTTTGTGCTAAAGCTTCAGGGATGACCCCCAAAACTTGACTACCTCCTAAAAATACAGCTATTGACACACCTCTCATTAACCCAAGACTGCCTCCCCCATACACTAAATGAATCTTTCTCTCAGCTAGCACTTGATCAAGATGATTTGTTGATTCTAAAAACTCATTTTCTTTCCCAGGACTAGATCAATCAAAAACACAAATATTTCTTATGTGATGACTTAAGGAACTTGCCATTTCTACACACTTCTATATTTGTTGAATGTATGGGTTGAGTAGAAATGAAAGGAAGGAAGAGAGGATTTTATAGATGAGAAATTAGAAAGGCAATCATACCACCTATATGTAGGCCAGCTGGAGTCTCACACGCACTCTCTCTCTTTATTTATTTATTTATTTATTTATTGAAAAAGCATGTGTATGTACAGGTACTTCTGATTGTGGCTCGCATCTTCCCTTGGTTTTACGTCCAAGAACAACTTAAATGCCCTCTATGGGTCGGGGATAGGCTTCCCATCCAGTTTTCTTAAAAATTAGCAAACAGTGTCTTTTTTAGTGAGATTCCCAAGACTAAGTCGATCATGATCTTTATGAAATAGTGGCCATAAATCATGAATTGCATGATGCACATCTCTACTTGGATGCGTCTCAAAAGTCAATAGAAAATTATCTAAAGACTCCTTACTCAGGCCATCCTTATGAATTGTATTTTATCTTCACAGTTTGTAGATACCATTCATAAAGAACGACATTGTGCATTACAAGTCCATCTAGCACATCGATGACAGACTTTCAGTCGTTTTGCACGATGATTCTTTGCAAAAATGCTTTTACCTGTTCCAGGCATGTGTGAAATTAAGGATTTAGCGGACTCACTTGATAATCGGACCTTTGCTTCAATCAACTAGCGAATATCTTCAAGAATTTCATGATTCATTAACAATCTTAATCTTGCACATCTACCATGGTAAATTTTTGTAATTGCATTTTGAGGCAAAGCGAGAAAATACTTTTTCAATTTTTCAAGATTAGTGTCCATTTTCAAATGAGAATTGGAAGAGAGATTCAAAGAATTGCACAAATATATACACAGATATCAGTTACTGTGGGAAACTGAAAGAACCAACTTAAGTCACGGAGTACCATTGTCCGCCATTTGACCGAGGTGAGAGAAACTAGCAAAAATCACTCAAAAAGAAACACAAAAACAATGTAAGAAAAACAAAATAATCAAACTTTATCTATAAGATCATTCAAACCAGTTGATTCATTTTCACTAGAAAAATTACCAAAGTAAGCTTTCAAACGATGTCCATTTTCCTTAAAAACATTGTCATTCATTGAATTCTCAATATCATAGGCCCCATAAGGATTGCTTCATCTTGATCTTAGCTCTCTAGGGAATGCATAAAGTTGAGAATCATAAAACAAAGCTTTTTGACAATTTTCACAAGTTTTGCAGAATGCCCCTCGAAAATGATGGGCCAATGAAATCCATTTTGAAAGATTTTTATAGCTGTCTTTTTTGACGAGAAATAACTTCCACATGCTTCAAAATGACAAAGTTTAATGACACTACTTACCTCATTATCGGGAATGAATCTTTGAAATATTTGATCAAGATAATATTTGAATAAGTTAGGGTCATCACAATAAAAGTTCTTCACTTCGTTCAAAAACTATTCTTTGTCTTGGGTACTCCAATCAGCTAGCAAATCTCTTAAAGCAAGAAAATTGATATTTTTATCATACTAAGGCATTGGACTAAGAGAAAGTAAAGATTCGTTAGCAAAGTAATCATCGATTAGTGTGATGTCAGATGTCGAATTTATTATCACTGTTGACAAAAGATTCGCATCAACATTTTCGGTGCTTTTTTCATCTATGATTTCTTCCTTAGAATAAATCATTTACAAATCTTCAGATTCATCCAACTCATTTTTACTTAAAGTAGATTTAAGTTGATCATAAACTAATTCGTCAATATGATCTACTTCTTGTAAATCATTATCATCTTCAGGTTCCTTGCAAATGTTGAAAATATTCATCTCTAATGTCATGTTTCCAAATGATAGCTTCATCAGTCCATTTCTACAATTAATCAATGCGTTAAAAGTTGCAAGAAACGGATGTCCTAAAATAACAGGAAATGAATTACATGCTTCAACAGGTTGTGTGTCCAAGACTACAAAATCCACAGGATAAATGAATTTATCGACTTGTATTAACACATCTTCAATTATTCCTCTACGCACTTTTACAGATCTATCGACAAGTAAAAGAGTTATAGAAGTTGGTTTTAACTCACCTAGATTGAGACTCTGAAAAACTGAATATGGAAGTAAATTCACACTGGTTCCAAGATCAAATAAGGCTCTTTCAATTTTATGTTCCCCAATAAAGCAAGAAATTGTAGGACAACCAGGGTCTTTATACTTCAAAGCATTATTGTTCTGAAGAATGACACTTACTTGTTCGGCTAAAAAGGCTTTCTTTTTCACATTCAGTTTCCTCTTCGTAGTGCATAGATCTTTCAAAAATTTAGCATAGGAACGAACCTGTTTAATAGCATCCAACAAAGGTATATTGATTTTACCTGTTTGAAAGTTTCAAAAATTTCAGAGTTGTGATTAACTTTTCTTTGTTTGGTCATAGCTTGAGGAAATGGAAGTACTAGTGGGAAATCAGTCGTTTCTTTGTAATTTTCAGATTCAACCCCTTCCTTACCCTCAGAGATTGACTCATCATCTTTCTCACAAGGTTCAAAAGTGGGTTTTTCAATAACCTTACCACTGCGAACTACTTGCATTTGCATTGTTATTATCATGAGATTTTTAGAAATTGTGGTGTGCTTGAAATGGTGGTTGTGAAGTTTATACATTGTTATTATCACTCTTCCAACTGAAATTTGGGTGATTTCTCCAACCAGGGTTGTATATTTGGGAGTATTAGTTGTGGTTGACCCTTTGGAAACTATTTAAAGCATGAGCTTGTTCATGGAGACATTCCTTAAATGAAGGCAAGGTTGGACAATTATTGGTTGAGTGTTCATTTGTTTCACAAATTTGACACAATGTTTTCAACAGATTTTAATTGACCACTCTTTTTCAATTCTAGTGCCTTGACTTTTTCTAGCTAAAGATGCAAAGTTGGCTTGAAGGTCATGATCTTCCCTAAGGTTGTACATACCTTTACAAGATGTATGAGGTTGAGTTTTACTCGGAGCCTCATAAGTACCCGCGGTGTCCTAATTTTGAGCATTTTCAGCTAACAAGTCTAAGTACTCCATTGCTTCATCAATTCAACCATTTGTTTATCTCTAGGTGTTAACCCTTCATAGAAATAGAAATGTGAAACCAATCTCCATGTTTCAAAACCATGATGAGGGCAAGTACTAAGCAAGTCTCGATACCTATCCCAACATTAGTAAAATATTTCTCCTGGTTTTTGAGTGAAAGTGGTGATTTGTCTTTTAAAAGAGTTTGTTCTATGAGATGGGAAAAACTTCTTTAAAAAGTGTTGTTACATTTCATCCCAAGCATGAATGGATCCTGGTCTCAAATTTTGTAGCCATGTTTTAGCTTTATCTTTTAATGAAAAAGGAAAAAGTTTTAATCTGATGGTGTTCATGCTACAATTTAAATTATTATATGTGTTGCAGACCTCCTCAAATTCCCTTAAATGCAAGTATGGATTTTCCAATTCTAAGCCATGAAAAAAAGCTAAAAGTTGAATACTACCTAGCTTAAAATTAAAATGAGATGCATCGAGAGGAAAAACCATGCATGATGGTGCACTTGTTCTTGTGGGATTCATGTGGTCTCTAAGTGTTCTAGCATAGTTATTCTCATTATGAAGTGATTGATTATCTTCTTCGGCCATATTTTCTGAAAATGATGAGGATGCCCTACAAAGTCTACCACTTGATGTACGTGACCACACTCTCATGCATGTGTAGGAATAAAATAAAAGAAAGAAGAAAATAAAATAAGAAGAAACAAGAACAAAGAAACAAAATTATATACAAGAAAAGTGAAAAGAGAAAATAAAATAAATATTATAATTTATACAAAACTTACCTCCCTAGCAACGGCGCCAAAAACTTGATACAACTAAAAGATTGATGTCTTCTCCCAAGTGTAGGAGTGTCGAAGTAATAAATAACCTGGCAACGCTAGGGTCAAACCATAGGGAGGTTAATTGTACAAATTATAAATAACAATAATACAATAACAATAATAATAACAACAACAACAACAATAATAATAGTAATAACAATAACAATAGCAATAATAAAAAAAAAAAAAGAGAAGAAGAAGAAGATGATGAGAACTTTGAGATGTAATATTAATGAAAGGATTAAACAATGATAATAACAAATGTCAAGGTTAGAGGATGCACTAATGGTATGTCAAACAAGTATAGTATAAACTCTTATTATTCAATTGAAAACCACACATAAAGGAGGTTCCAATTTGATTATAGATTGTTAACATGATTACATTAGTCATCTTATTCAATTAATGCTAATACTTGTAAATCTCGTCAAGCATTCATGATTATAACTTATGTTAACAACAAATCAAGTTCTTTTCATAGCTCAGGTGTCGGTTATACCATACATTATGGGCTATGAAAGTGCCAAGCATTTGTTGTACCAAGTGTTATACAACATAAATCAAGATTAGTCATTTAACAAGCAAAGTATTAAAGAGTGAACAAGATAACAAATATAAAACATGTTAGTATCAAACATTAAAGTCCATATTAAGTTTACACTATACTTATTCTTCCACCATTAGTGTAACCTTTTCACCTTGACATAATTAACTTAGCTAGACATAATGAAAGAAAGCAAAATAGATAAACAAAATAAGAACATAAATAAGATGTCTAACTACATGGCAAATGCCTCCTTTTATAGACCAAAATTGGGAACTATTGATTTGATGACTAATTGATGAGTAGGTGGCCAACTCTTGACTTGGTGACAATCCTTATCTTCTCTTGTCTGCCCAAAACATCATTGATAACGTCAAAATTAGAGCCACTCAAAAACATGAAAGTTGTAGGAAATTGTCTCAGCTTTCTTGTGTAAACAATTCAGCTCATTTAGACTTCTATAACTCCAGATATGAGCCAAATACTGAACAATGCTCGGGTTGGAAGATAGATTCAAGCTTCTTTGTTGTTGCTACAATTTGGACTTGAAAATAGCCTTTTTAGATTTGGGCTTCATATGAAAGTTGTAGGCCTATGTCTTACCTTTCCATCCATATAAAGTAGACCTAAATCTAAGATCTACAGCTCTAGATATGATCCAATTAATGAACAGTGTTCCGGTTTGGACTGCACCGACATCTCTTTTCTAAGTTTAGCCATCTCCTTGTCCTTTCAATTTTAGTTCTAAAATTCATCAGTCAATCCTTTCATTTATATGATAGGCCTGCATTTAAAATGAACATTTACCATAAATTAAAGGTATCTTATATCATTAGATGTATTATTATAAAACATGCTTTAGTTAAGGAGTTATTGATACTTCAAGTGCAAAATGATGATATAAAACCTTGATAAAAATACACTTTTAAGTATCAATCATGTGGGCTTCCAGGACTACTTGTATTTGCATTGTATTGCCCCTTGAGATTTTATTGTGGTTGAGATGGAAACATACCTTTCTCTTGGAAACTAAGAGCAGATGTCAATTTTGTAAGAGTATCTTTAAAATCTGTCATGTTTTGGGCAAGTTGAGTATTGATTATCTCTTGCTTTTCAATGAATACATGCAATGTTTCCTCAAGATTTCTTCTAGCAGGTGGAGCATAAGGAGGTGCATATCCATGAGAATTTTAGAAATTGTGGTGTGCTTGAAAAGATGGTTGTGAAGTTTGTACATTGTTATTATTACTCTTCCAACAGAAATTTGGGTGATTTCTCCAACCAGGGTTGTATGTTTGCGAGTATGGGTTATGGCTGGCCCTTTGGAAACTGTTTAAAGCATGAGCTTGTTTATGGAGATATTTCTTAAAAGAAGGCACTTGACTGACCCCTGATGGATGAGTGACACGACTAAAAGGTTGATGTCTTCTCCCAAGTGCAGGAGTGTCGAAGTAATAAATAACCCGGCAAGACCGGGGTCGAACCACAGGGAGGTTAATTGTACAAATTATAAATAACAATAATACAACAACAATAACAATAACAATAACAACAATAATAATAATAACAATAATAATAATAATAATAATAATAATAATAATAGTAGTAGTAGTAATAATAATAATAATAATAATAAAGAAAGAGAAGAAGAAGAAGATGATGAGAACTTGGAGATGGAAAATTAATGTAACAATTAAACAATGATAATAACAAATGTCAAGGTTAGAGGTTCCACTAATGGTATATGAAATAAGTATAGTATAAACTCTTATTATTGAATTGGAAACCACACACAAAGGAGGTTCCAATCAGATTATATATTGTTAACATGATTACATTAGTCATCTTATTCAATTAATGCTAATACTTGTAAATCTCGTCAAGCATTCATGATTATAACTTATGTTAACAACAAATCAAGTTCCTTTCATAGCTCAGGTGTCGGTTATACCATACATTATGGGCTATGAAAGTGCCAAGCATTTGTTGTACCAAGTGTTATACAACATAAATCAAGATTAGTCATTTAACAAGCAAAGTATTAAAGAGTGAACAAGATAACAAATATAAAACATGTTAGTATCAAACATTAAAGTCCATATTAAGTTTACACTATACTTATTCTTCCACCATTAGTGTAACCTTTTCACCTTGACATAATTAACTTAGCTACATATAATGAATGAAAGAAAAATAGATAAACAAAATAAGAACATAAAAGCTAACTAAGTAAAGAAAAGGAAATGAAAGGCATAAACTTGATATTAATGAAAGTAAAGCATAAACATTACAAAAAATACAAAGAGAGAAAGGAAGAGCATGATCTTGATCTGAACACCAAGATGCCTAAATGCATGGCAAATGCCTCCTTTTATAGGCCAAAATTGGGAACTATTGATTTGATGACTAATTGATAAGTGGGTGGCCAACTTTTGACTTGGTGACAATCCTTATCTTCTCTTGTCTACCCAAAACATCATTGATAACGTCAAAAATGGAGCCAGTTGTAACATGAAAGTTGTAGGCAATTGTCTCCGCTTTCTTGTGTAAAAAATTCAGCTCATTTGGACTTCTAGAACTCCAGATATGGCCAAAATACCGAACAGTGCTTGGGCTGGAAGACAGATTCGGGCTTCTTTGTTGTTGCTATAATTTGGACTTGATAATGGCCTTTTTAGATCTTGGGCTCCATATGAAAGTTGTAGGCCTATGTCTTACCTTTCCATCAATATAAATTGGACCTAAATCTGAGATCTGTAGCTCCAGATATGACCCAATTACCGAACAGTGTTCCGGTTTGGATTGCACCGACATCTCTTCTCTAAGTTTGACCATCTCTTTATCCTTGCAATTTAAGTTCTTCAAGTCATCAATCAATCCTTTCATTTATGTGATAGGCCTGTATTAAAAATAGACATTTACCACAAATTATAGGTATCTTATATTATTAGATATATTATTATAAAACATGCTTTAGTTAAGGAGTTATTGATACTTCAAGTGCAAAATGATGATATAAAACCATGACAAAAATGCACTTTTAAGTACTAATCACACCCCCCAACCAGCTTATTACTAAGAAAAGCCCCATAATTATGTGTTGATACATTCAGCACAAAAGAAAGGCTTATGAATATCTTGTTAAGAGGTATTGAGTAGGTATATAAATTTAACGAGAGTTTATTTATCTGGATAGATTAATGGAAGTTAAATGATGAATACCTTGCTTTGTGGAATTTGCAAATTATTTTTCTATTTTAATGCTTTGATTACTAGGGACTAGTAATAAGCTGGTTGGGGGGGTGATTAGTACTTAAAAGTGCATTTTTATCCATATAAAGTAGACCTAAATCTGAGATCTACAACTCTAAATATGATCCAATTACGGAACAGTGTTCCAGTTTGGATTACACCGACATCTCTTTTCTAAGTTTGGCCATCTCTTTGTCCTTTCAATTTCAGTTCTTAAATTCATCAATCAATCCTTTCATTTATGTGATAGGCCTGCATTTAAAATAAATATTTACCATAAATTAAAGGTATCTTATATTATTAGATATATTATTATAAAACATGCTTTAGTTAAGGAGTTATTGATACTTCAAGTGCAAAATGATGATATAAAACCTTGATAAAAAAACACTTTTAAGTATCAATCACACAACCCAACTAGCTTATTACTAGTCCTTAGTAATCAAAGTGCTAAAATAGAAAAATACTTTGCAAATTCCATTAAGCAAGGTAGTCATCATTTAACTTTCATTAATCTATCCAAATAAACAAACTCTCATTAAATTTATATACCTGCTCAATACCTCTTAACAAGATATTTGTAAACCTTTCTTTTGTGCTCAATGTATCAACACATAATTTTGGGGCTTTTCTTGGAAGAAAACAAAATTTTTGTTCTAATGTTTAAGGTTAACTTTCTTGGGTTGAGATTGTTATTTTTTATCTTCTGTTTTTTTTTAATATATATATATATATATATATATATATATAATTTAAAACACCTTGCATCTTTAACCCATGTAACGAGCTTTCTGTTAATGGCTCCCAGACCAGTTGGTCTTAGGGCATTAGGTGTTGAGACACCCCTACGAGCTTAGTAACTGGGGTCGTAGATACTGATATGTAGATAGTGCAATGTTTGATTCCCTTAAGCTTAATGGAAGTTAAATGATGAATACCTTGCTTTGTGAAATTTGCAAATTGTTTTTCTATTTTAACGCTTTGATTACTAGGGACTAGTAATAAGCTGGTTGGGGGATGTGATTCGTACTTAAAAGTGCATTTTTATCAAGGTTTTATATCATCATTTTGCACTTAAAGTATCAATAACTCCTTAACTAGAGCATGTTTTATAATAATATATCTAATAATATAAGATACCTTTAATTTGTGGTAAATATTCATTTCAAATGTAGGCCTATCACATAAATGAAAGGATTGATTGATGAATTCAAGAATTGAAATTGAAAGGACAAAGAGATGGCCAAACTTCGAAAAGAGATATCGGTGCAGTCCAAACCGGAATAATATTCAATAATTCGATCATATCTGGAGCTGTAGATCTCAGATTTAGATCTACTTTATATGGATGGAAAGATAAGACATAGGCCTACAACTTTCATATGGAGCCCAAGATCTAAAAAGGCCATTTTCAAGTCCAAATTGTTGCAACAACAAAGAAGCCCGAATTTGTCCTCCAGCCCGAGCATTGTTCAGTATTTTGGCCATATCTGGAGTTCTAGAAGTCAAAATGAGCTGAATGCTTTACACAAGAAAGCTGAGACAATTGCCTACAACTTTCATGTTTTCGAGTGGCTCCAAGTTTGATGTTATCAATGATGTTTTGGGCAGACAAGAGAAGATAAGGATTGTCACCAAGTCAAGAGTTGGTTACCACTCATCAATTAGTCATCAAATTAATAGTTCCCAATTTTGGCCTATAAAAGGAGGCATTTGCCATGCATTTAGGCATCTTGGGTTCCAGATCAAGATCATGCTCTTGCTTTCTCTCTTTGTATTTTTTGTAATGTTTATGGTTTGCTTTCATTAATATCAAGTTTATGCCTTTCATTTCCTTTCATTTACTTAGCCAACTTTTATCTTATTTATGTTCTTATTTTGTTTATTTATTTTTCTTTCTTTCATTATGTCTAGCTAAGTTTATTATATCAAGGTGAAAAGGTTACACTAATGGTGTAAGAATAAGTATAGTGTAAACTTAATATGGACTTTAATGTTTGATACGTATGTTTTGTATTTGTTATCTTGTTCAGTCTTTAATACTTTGCTTGTTAAATGACTAATCTTGATTTATGTTGTATAATATTTGGTACAACAAATGCTTGACACTTTCATAGCCCATACTGTATGGTATAACTAACACCTGAGCTATGAAAGGAACTTGATTTGTTGTTAACATAAGTTAGAATCATGAATGCTTGACGAGATTTACAAGTATTAGCATTAATCAAATAAGATGACTAATGTAATCATGTTAACAATCTATAATCTGATTGGAACCTCCTTTGTGTGTGGTTTCCAATTGAATAATAAGAGTTTATACTATACTTGTTTGACATACCATTAGTGGAACCTCTAACCTTGACATTTGTTATTATCATTGTTTAATCCTTACATTAATATTCTATCTCCAAGTTCTCATCATCTTCTTCTTCTTCTCTTTCTTTATTATTATTGTTATTATTAGTACTACTACTACTACTACTACTACTACTATTATTATTATTATTATTATTATTATTATTATTATTATAGTTGTTATTGTTATTGTTATTGTTATTGTTGTTGTTATTGTTATTATTGTTGTTATTGCTATTATTGTTGTTTATAATTTGTACAATTAACCTCTTTGTTGTTCGACCCCGGTCTTGCTGGGTTATTTATTACTTCGACACTTCTGCACTTGGAAGAAGACATCAATCTTTTAGTCATGTCAGCATGCTTATTTATTTAGCCCATTGGGGCTTGCTCATTGTTATTTTATTTATTTAGCCCATTTGGGCCTGCTTTTGTTATTTTATTATTTACGTTAAATAGTTTGATGGATGGGCCAAGCCCAATAGCGGGATATTTTAGGGTTTACTATTTATATGTTCTTCTGTCATCTTGAAAGATAGTTTTGATGATTAATGAAAAATTTGCAAACTTTGCATGTCTCCAATCCCCTTTCTTTGCTTTTTTTTTTATTATTATTTCTGAGCTTCTTCTCTACAAGCTTCTTTCTTTTCCCAGCTTTAATTCTTTTGTTTGTTATTCTGCATCAAATTTGGTATCAGAGCATGGCTTTTAATTGTTCTTACAATTAAACGATCCATATGTTTACATTTAACCCTAGATTGATCTAAAAAAAAAGCATATTGTTCTGATTGCAAAAAAAAAAAACTATTCATCATCAACGACAATGATCCTCAACAACGGCGCCCTGTTATCAACGGCACCTCAGCCTATCACAAAGGCAGACCCACCACCGAGAAGACTTGCACATCAATCCCATAGAGCAAACGGCCATTCGACATCAATGTGGTTACAGCCAATGATCACAAGGACATGCCGATTTACTACCTTCAACAACCCACAACTCCGCAGCCACAACAACTCCTTGTCTTTGGTTTCAAATTAGTGTCATAAACTATCAGCTGCAACCATAACTAACTCGTACCCTAGCAGCAGTACTAGCTGTAATGCCACCATCTACAATGCCATCACCTTCAGCATCCAGCAACCACAATGGATCAACAAGATCTCGTTTAGCAGCGACACCATAAACACCACTGCCCCGTGCCTCATACAGCTGAGCCCAAGCAGAATCACGAAGCCCCACTTTGTGCACCATCACCGACAGCAGCGGCAACAGACCACAGGAGGTAGGGAAGACAAAAACAGAGGTTCCCAAAATAATTAACCCTACCATGTCACATGACACGTCATCAATTAATATCCTCATCATTAGCCACATCATCGACACATCACCTGACACGTCATCATGTGAGACAGCATCTGTGTCAGCAGCCACATCAGCGGATTCTGCCATGTCATCCTTCAATGCCACATCACCTGGTTAGAAATTCTTTTACCTATTGAATATCATAGTTTCTGGTATGCTTTTACACTTGTTAACCAAGATTTAGCATTGATATTATTTTTTTATGCTTTCCCATAACTAAATTACATAGCCCGCCTTTACATTGAATTACCTTAATTTTGAGCTTGTTTAGCATTAGAGATCTGATCCTCTTAATTAATTGTGGAGCTTGGTTAAATTAGTGAGAAAACTGAAACATTGTGTTTGAATTACTTGTGTGCATTTAAAGGACTTACATTGCTTGCTTACGCATTTTCCTGGTTTAATCTATCATTACTTAGTTCCCAAGATATCAAAAAAATTATTGTTTTCTTTAATTTTATTTTTTTATTATTAGCTATAATTTTATTTTGCATTTTTACTTATAAGTGTTATTTTGTGATCTTAGTCTCATGATTAGTTTTTGCATGTATTTACGTAGTGGTTGTCTAGTACATAATCTAAAAGTCATAACTACTATGGACTCGAACTCTAGTAATGTTTTTAGAGATATTCAAGAACAATTACAACTTATATGGATGAAAATGAGCAACATGTCCAATCAAATGAACAACCTTTCTGGGAGGATGGAGTCGATAGAAACTTTGCAAATAAGACAGTCTAGTGAGAGTGAGCATTCTAATGACAACCATAGGAATCCTCAAGGACCAGTTCCTCGTAAGAACCGCCACCATAACCAACACCAGGATCACAATGACTTTGATGACCTTAATGATAGTGAGCGTTCCAATGATTACCATCAAAGACCAGTTCATCCTACGAACCATCAATACAACCGCAATCAAGGCCATCACGACTATAATGACCCTAAGGAGCGAGTCATGAGGCATATCAAGGTAGAAGCCCCAACTTTTGAGGGTCAACTTGACCCGTGGATTTTTAATAGATGGATCCATGACATAGATTAATTCTTTAGCTAGTATAATTTATCTGAGAATAGGATGGTAAGATTTGCAGAGATGAAACTTAGTGGAATTGTTCAGCTCTATTAGGAAAATGTAGAAGAGTCTTTGATTGGGAGAGGTCAACCCCC
This sequence comes from Populus pruinosa, assembly GCA_026413675.1. Lineage (NCBI taxonomy): Eukaryota > Viridiplantae > Streptophyta > Magnoliopsida > Malpighiales > Salicaceae > Populus > Populus pruinosa. Next base: position 11,309,783 of record CM048604.1, on the reverse strand, counting down.
TATTACTGATTGGGTTGAAATGAAGACTAAGTTAGAAGAAAAGTACTTGCCTTGTTCTTACAGAGGAAATCTTTTGGACCAGTGGAATAACTTGAGGTAAGGAGGCAAGTTTGCCAATGAATATGTAGCACAATTTGATGAATATGTAGCACAATTTGATGAGTATAGGATGAGGTGTGCAGTTAGGGAGGATGAAGTGATGACCCTAAGTAGATTTCAAAAAGGCTTAAACAATGATCTTAGAAAAGAGGTTGTGCTTAGGGGTGTTTCCACCCTTGATGATGCTTATACCCTAGTATAAAATTATGACTTGGTCACAAAAAGCTAGTGGACAAGATATTAGGACACTCGTAATACCCCTTCTAGACCTCAACCTGGTAATAATAACTCCATATTAGGTGCCCCACCTCGTAAATCCAATCCTTTGATTTCTCAGATACTTAGAGAAGACAAGGGTAAGGGTATTTTTCATGAAGCACCAAAAACTTCAAAATTCAGTGTTTTAAGTGTCAAGGTTTTGGTCATATTTCCTCTAATTGCCCTAATAAGGCTTTGTTCATCAAGGGGCAAAAGGATATGGGTGAAGAAGATAATTGTGATGATAAGGTCTATGAACCCAATCCTGATGATTTTCAAGATCTAAATGATGAGGATGATAAGTCTAACTTGCTAGGATGTGTTAGGTCTATATCCACTCAAATCAAGACAAACAGGTTAGTTGTGGTTAGATGTGCTTTAACACAACTTAAAGGTACTAAGGATTGGAGAAAAACTACTATTTTTTACACCTACATTAAATATGGAGATAAAGGATGTAAGATCATTATAGATAATGGTAGTTGTATCAATGCAATTTCCTTGGGTAGTGTATCCCGCTTAGGCCTAAAGTCTATTCCACACCCCAAAACCTATAATGTGTCTTGGGTTAATGACACATCTATAGCAGTCAAAGAGAGATGTCTTTTTTCCATTAAGATTCTTAACTATCATGATGGAATTTGGTGTGATGTCATTCCCATGGATATAGGGCACGCCATTTTGGGTAGGCCTTGGTTAAATGATTTGGGCATAGGTAAAAAAATCTAACTTATTAGACTATCTCCAAGGTCTAATGATAATAGTCTGAAGAAGAATAAAGTGAAAGAAGGAGTGCTTACATAATAAGTCCTAGGGAGTTTGATAAGGAGATTTGTAAGAAGTTTGTTGTGTTTGCTATAGTGGTTAAGGAGATTGTAGAGGACTTTCTAGAGGAGCCACCTAAAGAGGTAAGAGAAGTGTGGAAAGAGTTTCTAAATGTGTTCCTGATTAGTACTTAAAAGTGCATTTTTTATCAAGGTTTTATGTCATCATTTTGCACTTGAAGTATCAATAACTCTTTAACTAAAGCATGTTTTATAATAATATATCTAATAATATAAGATACCTTTAATTTGTGGTAAATATTACTTTTAAATGCAGGCCTATCACATAAATGAAAGGATTGATTGATAAATTTAAGAATTGAAATTGAAAGGACAAAGAGATGACCAAACTTAGAAAAGAGATGTCAGTGCAATCCAAATTGGAACACTATTCGGTAATTAGGTCATATCTAGAGTTGTAGATCTCAGATTTAGGTCTACTTTATATGGATAGAAAGGTAAGACATAGACCTACAACTTTCATATGGAGCCCAAGATCAAAAAAAGACACTATTCAGTGTTTGGCCCATATATAGAGTTTTAGATGTCCAAATAACCTCAATGTTTTACACAAGAAAGCTGAGACAATTTCCTACAACTTTATGTTTTCAAATGGCTCCAATTTTAATGTTATCAATAACGTTTTGGGCAGATAAGAGAAGATAAGGATTGTCACCAAGTTAAGAGTTGGAGAACATAAAATTGAAAGAGCCTTACTTGATCTTGGAGCTAGTGTGAATTTACTTTCATATTTAGTTTTTTAGAGTCTTAATCTAGGTGAGTTAAAACCAACTTCTATGACTCTTTTACTTGTCGATAGATTTGTGACACGATCAAAGACTTGATGTCTTATCCCAAGTGCAGGAGTGTCAAAGTAAAATAACCCGGCAAGACCGAGGTCGAACCACAGGGAGGTGAATTATATAAATTACAAATAAAGAAAAAGAGTTGAAGAGAATAATAACAGAAAAAGAGTTCAAGAAAGTTTTGGGATGTGATATTGATGTAAGGATTAAACAATAACAAAACATATGTCAAGGTTATAGGATTTACTAATAGTATTTTAAATAAATATAATATAAACTCTTTTTATTACTCAACTAGAAACCACACACAAAGGAGGTTCTAATCGGATGATTTCTCGTTATTAGCTCATTATAAATTACTAACATGATCATATTAATTATCTTATATAAGTAATACCATACTTATAAATATCATCAAGCATTCATGTTGCTAGTTTATGTTAACAACAAATCAAGTTTCTATCATACAACACAAATCTAAATTAAACATTTAATAAGCAAGGTATTAAGAATTAGTAAGATAAAAAGATAAAACATGTTAATAACAATCTTTCTTGCATATAAACATTTAAAGCTCATGTTGAGTTTATATTATACCTATTCTAACACCATTAGAGAAACCTTTTCACCTTGACATAATTAACTTAGCTAAACATTAAGAAGGAGAAAAACACAAATAAACAATATAAGAACATAAACATAATATAAGCTAACTAAATATAGGAAAGGAAATGAAAGAGCATAAACAAGAGATTACTATAGCATAAAAGAAAACTTGAACATTACAAAGATGTAGAGAGAAAACAAGAAGATAACTTTGATCTGAAAATTAATATGACTAAATACATGGACAATGCCTCCTTTTATAGGCTAAGTTTCAGAACTATTGATTGATTGAAGAATTGGTGGGCATCCATTGATTTGGTGGCTGGTTTTTGACATTAATGGTTGCTGGTTTTTTGATATTGTGGGCTGATTTTTGATATTGTTGGCTGGCCAAAACATCATTGCTCACGTCAGAATTATAGCCAACTGAATTATGGAAGCTGTGGGCAATTGTCTCATCTTTCCATAAAAAAAAACCAGAGCTCATTTGGACTTCTAGAACTCAAGATATGAGCCAAAAACCGAATAGTGCTTAAGCTGCAGGATAGCTTCCGACGTCTTCGTTGTTGCTAAGATTTGAGATTGAAAACGGCAGAACTGAGTCTTTGAGTTCATATGAAAGTTATAGGTCTATGTCTTACCTTTCCATCGATATAAAATGGACCTAAATCTGATATCTACAGCTCCAGATATGATCAAATTACTGAACGGTGTTCGAGTTTGGAATGCACCAGCAACACTTTGCTAAGTTTGGCCTTCTTTTTATCCTTTCAATTTCAATCCTTAAACTCATCAATCAATCCTTTTATTTATATGACAGACCTACATTTAGGATGAACATTTACCATGAATTAAAGGTATATTATATTTTTATACTTGCTAATATAAAACATGCTTTTGTTAGGGAATTTAATGATACTTTAGGTGCAATATGATGACATAAATCCTTAATGATAATGCATTTTTAAATACTAATCACACCCCCCAACCAGCTTATTACTAGTCCCTAGTAATCAAAGCATTAAAATATAAAACTAATTTGCAAATACCACAAAGTAAGGCATTCATCATTTAACTTCTATTAATCTATCCAGATAAACAAACTCTCATTAAATTTATATATCTGCTTAATACCTCTTAAACAAGATATTAGTAAACCTTCTTTCGGTGCTCAATAAATCAAAACATAGCTATGGAGCTTTTCATGGAAGAACAAAATTTTTGTTCTAATGTTTAAGGTTAACTTCCTTGGGTTGGGATTGTTATCCTTTTCATCCTGAACCCATGTAACGAGCTTTCGGCTAATGACTCCCAGACCAGTTGGTCTTAGGGCATCAAGTGTTGAGACACCCCTACGAGCTTAGTAACTCGGGTTGCAAATACTGATATGTAGATAGTGCAATGTTTGATTCCTTTAAGCTTTCTCCTCAACCCATGTAACAAGCACTGGGCCAATAACTCCCAAGTCAGTTGACTTTAGGGTACTAGGTGTTCAAACACCCCTTCGGGCTTATTTGCTTAAGTCAAGGAGGCTACGAAACCAAACTTATCTACTTTATTTTTTTTTGTTTTTTTTTGTTTTTTTGCATATTATATACTATCCCTTTCCCTTAGTTGTTACCTTTAACAAAAGAACACAAATAATGTAATAATCCAATGTGCAACCCACAATCATATGTTCGAGTGTGTGTGTGAAAATGAAGGTTTATAAATACTTGTTAGATGAGCATATAAACAGAATCTAGAGATAACAATCCAAGAGTTTGTAAACCTGAATATTTCAAGAAGTATTATAATAGACCTTGTTAAGAATATTTACTAAGATGCGTCTCAAGAGTCACTAAAGTTCCTCCGTTACTCTGCCATCTTAGTAACAATAGTTTTGCAAATGGTTTAAATAATTGAAAATAAAGTTACTTAATAACAATTTTTTTTTTTAATATCAACTACTACCCTCTCCCCCCAACCAAAACGAGACAGTGTCCTCAATGTTCTAAGCAAAAAGATAGAGTATAGAAGATATCACCTGAAACAGTGACTATTAACAAACCTGAAACACACTAAAACAAATATAAGAAACAAAACACAAATATTATGCTATTAATAAAACCAAAAGACACAATGTTTCACAAACTAAGGCTCAAATCCAATTTAAGCTTTTTATGGCATTTCATGTTTGACCAATTGAGTTGACTCATGGAGGGATCAATTACAGGGATGAAAGATTGTAGTTGGTCAATCAATTGTTCAGCAGTAGCAGCAGAGATTATGATATGTCGTGCCGAAGATGTTAGAAATTCCTGTTCCACAGCTTGATCAAGAAAAGATAACAAATTATCATAAAAACCATTAACATTTAATAAACCTATAGGTTTATGGTGAATGTTCAGTTGGGCCCAAGAGGAAATATGAAAGATCTCTTTCAATGTACCCAGACCACCTGGTAAGGCAATGAAGGCATCGGCATGGTTAAACATTGTATTCATTCTATCAGACATTGTAGAGACCTGTGATTCCTCTCCAATTGTTTTTCCAATGATGTCCCCTTCGGCTAAAGCTTTGGGGACAACCCCCAAAACTTGACTGCCTCCTACAAATGCAGCTATTGAAACACCCCCCATTAACCCAAGACTGCCTCCCCCATACACTAAATAAATCTTTCTCTCAGCTAGTACCCGACCAAGATGATTTGCTGATTCTAAAAACTCTTTTTCTTTCCCAGGACTAGATCCACCAAAAACACAAATAGTTTTTATTTTAGGAATAGAGGAACTTGCCATTTCTACACACTTCTATATATGCTGAATGAATGGGTTGAGTAGAAATGATGGGAAGGAAGAGAAGATTTTATAGATGAGAAATTGAAAATGCAAAGCATACCACCTATATGTAGACTAGCTGAAGTCTCACTCTCTCTCTCTTTCTTATTTATTTATTATTATTATTTTTTTATTATATATATATATAAAAAACAAATATGTATGTACAAGCAGTTGTGATTGTGGCTCACAGCTTTCCCTTGGTTTTACGTCCAAGAACGGCTTAAACGCCCTCTATGGGTTGGGGATAGGCTTCCCATTCAGTTTTCTTAAAAACTGGCAAACAGGGTCTTTTTTTGTTAGATTCCCAAGACTAAGTCGATCATGTTCTTTATGAAAATGAGGCCATAAATCATGAATTGCACGATGCACATCTCCACTAGGATGCGTCTCAAGAGTTAATAGAAGATTATCTAAAGACTCCTTACTCAAGCCATCCTTAATGAATTGTATTTTATCTTCACGGTTTATAGATACCATTCCTGAAGAACGACATTTTGTATTACAAGTCCATCTGGCACATCGGTGACAAACTTGTAGTCGTTTTGCACGACGTTTCTTTGCAAAAGTGCTTTTACCTGTCCCAAGCATGTATGAAATAAAAGAGTTGGAAGACTCACCTGATAATCGGATCTTTGCTTCAATTATCCAGCGAATATCTTCAGGAATTCCATGGTTCATTAACAACCTCAATCTTTCACACCTAGCACGGTAAATTTTTGTAATCGCATTCTGAGGCAGAGCAGGAAAATACTTTTTCAATTTTTCAAGAGTGATGTCCATTTTTTGTTTTGTTTTTAAAGAGAAGTGCAGAAGAGATGTAAAGAAAAGAGAAGGAACAAGGAATTGAACAAATATATACGGAGATATCAATTATCATGGGAAACTGAAAGAACCGACTTAAGAGTCACGGAGTACCGTTATCCGCCATTTGACCGGGGTTGGAGAAAGACTAGCAAAACAAAAGTCACACAAAAAAACGGCAGAACTCATCCGCCAACTGAATTATGGAAGCTGTGGGCAATTGTCTCATCTTTCCATAAAAAAAAAACCAGAGCTCATTTGGACTTCTAGAACTCAAGATATGAGCCAAAAACCGAATAGTGCTTAAGCTGTAGGATAGCTTCCGACGTCTTCGTTGTTGCTAAGATTTGAGCTTGAAAACGGCAGAACTGAGTCTTTGAGTTTATATGAAAGTTATAGGTCTATATCTTACCTTTCCATCGATATAAAATGGACCTAAATCTGATATCTACAGCTCCAGATATGATCAAATTACTGAACGGTGTTCGAGTTTGGAATGCACCAGCAACACTTTGCTAAGTTTGGCCTTCTTTTTATCCTTTCAATTTCAATCCTTAAACTCATCAATCAATCCTTTTATTTATATGATAGACCTGCATTTAGGATGAACATTTACCATGAATTAAAGGTATATTATATTTTTATACTTGCTAATATAAAACATGCTTTTGTTAGGGAATTTAATGATACTTTAGGTGCAATATGATGACATAAATCCTTAATGATAATGCATTTTTAAGTACTAATCAATTTGTAAAAGTGCCTAGAGGAATAATTGAAAATGTACTAGTACAAATCGATAAATTCATTTATCCTATGGATTTTATTGTCTTGGACACACAACCTATTAAAGTATGTAATTCATTTCCTGTTATTTTAGGACGTCCGTTTCTTACAACTTCTAATGCATTGATTAATTGTAGAAATGGACTGATGAAGCTATCATTTGGAAATATGACATTAGAGATGAATATTTTCAACATTTTGCAAGCAACCTAGAGATGATAATGATTTACAGGAAGAATCAAAGGCAAGTAATTGGAGACCACAAATTGAGGAATTGCCACCATGATCAATTAAGTCCATACCTTCAAGTGTTCAACCACCCAAACCTGATTTGAAGTTATTGCCATTTAATCTCAAATACTCATTTTTGGGAGAAAATGAAACTTTTTTGGTAAAAATCTCTTCCAAACTTAATGCACATCAAGAAGGTAAGTTATTACAAACTCTGAAAATGCACAAAAATGCATTAGGATGGACCATAGCTGACATAAAAGGAATTAGTCCTTTGATTTGTACACATAGAATTTATTTGGAGGAAAATGCTAAACCCTCTAGGGAAATGCAACAAAGGCTCAATCCTAATATGAAAGAAGTAGTGAAAAATGAAGTCATTAAGCTTCTAGATAATGAAATCATTTATCCTTTTTCTGACAGCAAATGGGTAAGTCCTACCCAAGTTGTACCCAAGAAATCTAGAGTCACTGTGATAACAAATGAGAACAATGAGTTAATTCCTACTAGAACTGTTACTGGTTGGCGTATGTGCATTGACTATAAGAAACTTAATTCAATGACTAGAAAAGATCATTTTCCTTTACCTTTCATGGATCAAATCCTAGAAAGAGTTGCAGGTCATGAATTTTATTGTTTCCTAGATGGCTATTCAGGATACAACCAAATTGAAATTGCATTGGAAGATCAAGAGAAGACTACTTTCACATGTCCGTTTGGTACTTTTGCATATCGAAGGATGCCTTTTGGATTATGTAGATCATTCCTAGGACATGCTACTTTTTATAGAAGGTTCATCAAAGATTTTAGCGTAATATCTAAGCCCTTAAGTAACCTTCTAACAAAGGATAATATTTTTGAATGGACTGAACATTGTGAAAAAGCCTTTGTTAAACTTAAGAACTTGCTTACTTGTGCTCCTGTCATTCAACCTCCTGATTGGTCATTACCTTTTGAAATAATGTGTGATGCTAGTGATTATGCCATAGGTGCCTGTTTTAGGACAAAGAAAAGATAAGAAACCTTATGTGATTTACTATGCAAGTAAAACTTTAAATAGTGCTCAAATAAATTATACCACCACTAAAAAAGAATTACTTGCAGTAGTATTTGCATGTGAAAAATTCAGGTCTTATCTCGTTGGCTCACCTGCTGTTGTTTTTAGCGATCATGCAGCATTGAAATATCTTCTTTCTAAGAAAGATTCTAAGGCTAGATTGGTGCGTTGGATTTTGTTACTTCAAGAATTTGATATCACTATCAAAGATAAGAAAGGTAGTGAAAATGTTATCGCAGATCACTTGTCAAGATTGACAACAGATTCGAAAACTTGCATCACACCAATCGATGACTACTTTCTCGATGAATCTTTACTTTATGTCTTGACACGACTAAAAGGTTGATGTCTTCTCCCAAGTGCAGGAGTGTCGAAGTAATAAATAACCCGGCAAGACCGGGGTCGAACCACAGGGAGGGTCGAACCACAGGGAGGTTAATTGTACAAATTATAGACAACAATTATAAGCAACAATAATAGCAATAATAACAACAACAATAACAATAACAACAACAACTATAATAATAATAATAATGATAATAATAATAATAATAATAGTAGTAGTAGTAGTAGTAGTAATAAAGAAAGAGAAGAAGAAGAAGATCATGAGAACTTGGAGATGGAAAATTAATGTAAGGATTAAACAATAATAATAACAAATATCAAGGTTAGAGGTTCCACTAATGGTATACCAAACAAGTATAGTATAAACTCTTATTATTGAATTGGAAACCACACACAAAGGAGGTTCTAATCAGATTATATATTGTTAACATGATTACATTAGTCATCTTATTCAATTAATGCTAATACTTGTAAATCTCGTCAAGCATTCATGATTATAACTTATGTTAACAACAAATCAAGTTCCTTTCATAGCTCAGGTGTCGGTTATACCATACATTATGGGCTATGAAAGTGCCAAGCATTTGTTGTACCAAGTGTTATACAACATAAATCAAGATTAGTCATTTAACAAGCAAAATAGATAAACAAAATAAGAACATAAAAGTTAACTAAATAAAGGAAAGGAAATGAAAGGCATAAACTTGATATTAATGAAAGCAAAGCATAAACATTACAAAAAATACAAAGAGAGAAAGGAAGAGCATGATCTTGATCTGGACACCAAGATGCCTAAATGCATGGCAAATGCCTCCTTTTATAGGCTAAAATTGGGAACTATGGATTTGATGACTAATTGATAAGTGGGTGACCAACTTTTGACTTGGTGACAATCCTTATCTTCTCTTGTCTGCCCAAAACGTCATTGATAACGTCAAAATTAGAGCCAGTTGAAAACATGAAAGTTGTAGGCAATTGTCTCAGCTTTCTTGTGTAAAACATTCAGCTCATTTGAACTTCTAGAACTCCAGATATGGCCAAAATACCAAACAATGCTCGGGCTGGAAGACAGATTCGGGCTTCTTTGTTGTTGTTACAATTTGGACTTGATAATGGCCTTTTTAAATCTTGGGCTTTATATGAAAGTTGTAGGCATATGTCTTACCTTTCCATCCATATAAATTAGACCTAAATCTGAGATATATAGCTCCAGATATGACCCAATTACCGAACAGTGTTCTGGTTTGGATCGCACCGACATCTCTTTTCTAAGTTTGGCCATCTATTTGCCTTTGCAATTTAAGTTCTTAAAGTATCAATCAATATTTTCATTTATGTGATAGGCCTGCATTTAAAATGAACATTTACCATAAATTAAAGCTATCTTATATTATTAGATATATTATTATAAAATATGCTTTAGTTAAGGAGTTATTGATACTTCAAGTGCAAAATGATGATATAAAACCATGATAAAAATGCACTTTTAAGTACTAATCACACCCCTCAACCACCTTTTTACTAGTCCCTAGTAATCAAAGCGTTGAAATAATTTGCAAATTTCACAAAGCAAGGTATTCATCATTTAACTTCCATTAATCTATCCAGATAAACAAACTCTCATTAAATTTATATATCTGCTCAATACCACTTAACAAGATATTAATAAACCTTTTTTTTGTGCTCAATGTATCAACACATAATTATGGGGCTTTTCTTGGAAGAAAACAAAATTTTTTTGTTATAATGTTTAAGGTTAACTTCCTTAGGTTGGTATTGTTATTTTTGTCTTTTTTTTCTTTCTTTTTTTTTTTAAAAAAAATCTATATACATATAATTTAAAAACATCATGCATCTTTAACCCATGTAACGAGCTTTCAGCTAATGACTCCCAGACCAGTTGGTCTTAGGGCATTAGGTGTTAAGACACCCTACGAGCTTAGTAACTTGGGTCGCAGATACTGATATGTAGATAGTGCAATGTTTGATTCCCTTAAGCTTTTCTCCTCAACCCATGTAACAAGCGTTGGGCCAATAGCTCCCAAGTTAGTTGACTTTAGGGTATTAGGTGTTAAAACACCCCTTCGGGCTTAATTGCTTAGGTTAGGGAGGCTACGAAACCAAACTTATCTACATTTTTATTATCATCATTTTATTTTTTTTCTTTTTTCTTTTTCTTTTTTTGCTTTTTTTTTCATGTTTTTGTTTTTTTTTTAATTATATACAATCCCTTTCCCTTAGTTGTTTGATTAGTACTTAAAAGTGCATTTTTATCATGGTTTTATATCATCATTTTGCACTTGAAGTATCAATAACTCCTTAACTAAAATATGTTTTATAGTAATGTATCTAATAATATAAGTGACACGACTAAAAGGTTGATGTCTTCTCCCAAGTGCAGGAGTGTCGAAGTAATAAATAACCCGGCAAGACCGGGGTCGAACCACAGGGAGGTTATTTGTACAAATTATAAATAACAATAATACAACAACAATAAAAACAACAACAACAACAACAACAACAACAACAACAACAACAACAACAACAATAATAATAATAATAATAATAATAATAATAATAATAATAATAATAAAGAAGGAGAAGAAGAAGATGATGATGATGAAATATTAATGTAAGGATTAAACAATAATAATAACAAATGTCAAGGTTAGAGGTTCCACTAATGGTATATCAAACAAGTATAGTATAAACTCTTATTATTGAATTGGAAACCACACACAAAGGAGGTTCCAATCAGATTATATATTGTTAACATGATTATATTAGTCATTTTATTCAATTAATGCTAATACTTGTAAATCTCGTCAAGCATTCATGATTATAACTTATGTTAACAACAAATCAAGTTCCTTTCATAGCTCAGGTGTCGGCTATACCATACATTATGGGCTATGAAAGTGCCAAGCATTTGTTGTACCAAGTGTTATACAACATAAATCAAGATTAGTCATTTAACAAGCAAAGTATTAAAGAGTGAACAAGATAACAAATATAAAACATGTTAGTATCAAACATTAAAGTCCATATTAAGTTTACACTATACTTATTCTTCCACCATTAGTGTAACCTTTTCACCTTGACATAATTAACTTAGCTAGACATAATGAAAGAAAGGAAAACAAATAAACAAAATAAGAACATAAAAGTTAACTAAGTAAAGGAAAGGAAATGAGAGGCATAAACTTGATATTAATGAAAGTAAAGCATAAACATTACAAAAAATACAAAGAGAGAAAGGAAGAGCATGATCTTGATCTGGAAACCAAGATGCCTAAATGCATGGCAAATGCCTCCTTTTATAGGCCAAAATTTGGAACTATTGATTTGATGACTAATTGATAAGTGGGTGGCCAACTTTTGACTTGGTGACAATCCTTATCTTCTCTTGTCTGCCCAAAACGTCATTGATAACGTCAAAACTGGAGCCAGGTGCAAACATGAAAGTTGTAGGCAATTGTCTCAGCTTTCTTGTGTAAAAAATTCAGCTCATTTGGACTTCTAGAACTCCAGATATGGCCAAAATACCGAACAGTGCTCGGGCTGGAAGACAGATTCGGGCTTCTTTGTTGTTGCTACAATTTGGACATGATAATGGCCTCTTTAGATCTTGGGCTCCATATGAAAGTTGTAGGCCTATGTCTTACCTTTCCATCCATATAAATTGGACCTAAATCTGAGATCTGTAGCTCCAGATATGGCCCAATTACCGAACAGTGTTCCGGTTTGGATTGCACCGACATCTCTTCTCTAAGTTTGACCATCTCTTTATCCATGCAATTTAAGTTCTTCAAGTCATCAATCAATCCTTTCATTTATTTGATAGGCCTGCATTAAAAATAGACATTTACCACAAATTATAGGTATCTTATATTATTAGATACATTATTATAAAACATATTTTAGTTAAGGAGTTATTGATACTTCAAGTGCAAAATGATGATATAAAACCATGATAAAAATTCACTTTTAAGTACTAATCACACCCCTCAACCAGCTTATTACTAGTCCCTAGTAATTAAAGCGTTAAAACAATTTGCAAATTTCACAAAGCAAGGTATTCATCATTTAACTTCCATTAATCTATCCAGATAAACAAACTCTCATTAAATTTATATATCTGCTCAATACCACTTAACAAGATATTAATAAACCTTTCTTTTGTGCTCAATGTATCAACACATAATTATGGGGCTTTTCTTGGAAGAAAACAAAATTTTTGTTCTAATATTTAAGGTTAACTTCCTTGGGCTGGGATTATTATTTTTGTCTTTTTTTTTCTTCTTTCTTCTTCTTTTTTTTTTAATATATATACATATAATTTAAAAATATCATGCATCTTTAACCCATGTAACGAGCTTTCAGCTAATGACTCCCAGACCAGTTGGTCTTAGGGCATTAGGTGTTAAGACACCCCTATGAGCTTAGTAACTCGGGTCGCAGATACTGATATGTAGATAGTGCAATGTTTGATTTCCTTAAGCTTTTCTCCTCAACCCATGTAACAAGCGTTGGGCCAATAGCTCCCAAGTCAGTTGACTTTAGGGTATTAGGTGTTAAAACACCCCTTCGGGCTTAATTGCTTAGGTTAGGGAGGCTACGAAATCAAACTTATCTACATTTTTATTATCATTATTTTTTATTTTTTTTCTTTTTTTTTTATGTTTTTTTTTAATTATATACAATCCCTTTCCCTTAGTTGTTACCTTTAACAAAAGAACATAAATAATGTAATAATCCAATATGCAACCCACAATCATATGTTAAAATGTGTGTGTGTAAATTAAGATTTAAGAATACATGTTAAATAAGTATGTGAGCAGAATTATGTGGTAACAATACGAGAGTTTGTAAACCTGAATATTTCAGGAAGTATTATAATAGACCTTGTTAAGAATGGTTACTAAGATGCGTCTCAAGAGTCACTTTAACAAAAGAACTCCTTTACTCTACCATCCTAGTAACAACAATTATGCACATGGTTTATGAAATGAAAAATAATTTTTTTTTTTTTATCAACTACTACCCTCTCCCCCCAACCAAAACGAGACATTGTCCTCAATGTTCTAAGGTAGAAAGATAGAGTATAGAAGATATCACCTGAAATAACGAACACTGACAAAACCTGAAACACACTGAAACAAAAATAAGAAATAACAAAACACAATAATAAAACCAAAAGACACAAATTTTTTTTAAAAAAATTCAAATTGCAATTGTGATTGTGGCTCACATCTTCCCTTGGTTTTACGTCCAAGAACGGCTTAAACGCCCTCTATGGGTCGGGGATAGGCTTCCCATCCAGTTTTCTTAAAAACTGGCAAACATGATCTTTTTTAGTCAGATTCCTAAGACTATGCCAAGTATGTTTTTATGAAAATGGGTTCATAAGTCATGAATTACACGATACTTATCTCGACTATGATGAGACTTAAGAGTCAATAGAAGATTATCTAAAGACTCTCTGTGTTTTGAAATAAATCCCACCTTCTGACAATTTTCACAGTTTTTGCGGAATGCATCTGACTCCTTGAATATGATGGGCCAGTAAAATTCACTTTGTAAGATTTCTACAATCCTCTTTTTTGATGAGAAATGATCCCCACATGCCTTAGAGTAACAAAATTTAATGAAATTACTTACCTCATTGTCGAGAATGCATTTTTGAAATATTTGATCAGGACAATAATTGAATAAGTAAGGGTCATCCCAATAAAAATTTTGCTCGTTGCTCAAAAATTTTCTTTTGTCTTCAATACTCCAATGAGTTGGCAAAAATCCTGAAGCAAGAAAATTGATATTTTTAGCAAACCAAGGCATTGAATTAAGAGAAAGTAGAGATTCATCAGGAAAGTAATCATCGATTGGTGTGATGTCGGGTGTTGAATCTGTTGTCACTTTTGATAAAAGATTCGCATCAACCTTTTCGATGCCTTTTTCATCCTCGATTTCTTCCTGATTGGTCATGGCATGAGAAAATGGAAGTGCTGGCGGAGAATCAGTCGTTTCTTTGCAATTTTCAGATTCAACCCCTTCCTTTCCCTTAGAAATTAACTCATCATCTTTCTCATAAGGTTCAAGAGAGGGTTTTTCAATAACCTTACCACTGCGTAGAGTGATGACTGATTTGACTTGATCCATGTGTTGACTTCCATAACTACTTGTATTTGCATTGTATTGCTCCTTGAGATTTTGCTGTGGTTCAGATGGAAACTTACCTTGCTCTTGAAAATTAAGAGCAGATGTGAATTTTGCAAGAGTATCTTTAAAATCTGTTATGCTTTGAGCAAGTTGATTGTTGATTATCTCTTGCTTTTCAATGAATGCATACAAAGTTTCCTCAAAATTTCTTGTAGGAGGTGGAGCATAAAGAGGTGCATATCCATGATAATTTTGGAAATTATGGTGTGCTTGAAACGATGGTTGTGAAGTTTGTGCATTGTTGTTCTCACTCTTCCAACTGAAATTTGGGTGATTTCTCCAACCAGGGTTGTATGTTTGGGAGTATGGGTTATGGTTAGGCCTTTGGAAATTGTTTAAAGCATGGGCTTGTTCATGGAGACATTCCTTAAAAGAAGGCAAGGTTGGACAATCGTTGGTTGAGTGTTCATTTGTTTCACAGATTTGACACACAATGTTTTCAACAGATTTTAATTGACCACTCTTTTTCAATTCTAGTGCCTCAACTTTTCTAGCTAAAGATGAAAATTTGGCTTGAAGGTCATGATCTTCCCTAAGGTTGTACATACCTCCACTAGATGTATGAGGTTGAGTTTTACTCAGTGCCTCATAAGTACCCGCGGTGTCCCAATTTTGAGTATTTTCAGCTAACAAGTCTAAGTACTCCATTGCTTCATCAGGGTCTTTATCTTCAAAAGTTCCATTGCACATCAATTCAACCATTTGCCTATCTTTAGGTGTTAACCCTTCATAAAAATGTGAAACCAATCTCCATGTTTCAAAACCATGATGAGGGCAAGTACTAAGCAAGTCTCGATACCTATCCCAACATTTGTAAAATGTTTCTCCTGGTTTTTGAGTGAAAGTGGTGATTTGTCTCTTGAAAGAGTTTGTTTTATGAGATGGGAAAAACTTCTTTAAAAATTGTTGTTGCATTTCATCCCAAGCACGAATGGATCCTGGTCTTAAATTTTGTAGCCATGTTTTAGCTTTATCTTTTAATGAAAAAGGAAAAAGCTTTAATCTAATGGTGTTCATGCTACAATTTAAGTTATTATATGTGTTGCAAACCTCCTCAAATTCCCTTAAATGCAAGTATGGATTTTCCAATTCTAAGCCATGAAAAGAAGGTAAAAGTTGAATAATGCCTGGTTTAAAATTAAAATGAGATGCATCGGAAGGAAAAACTATGCATGATGGTGCACTTGTTCTTGTGGGATTCATGTGGTCTCTAAGTGTTCTAGCACGGTTATTCTTATTATTTTCATTATGAAGTGATTGATTATCTTCTTCGGCCATATTTTCTAAAAATGATGAGGACACCCTACAAAGTCTACCACTTGATGTACGTGACCACACTCTCATGCACGTGTAGGAATAAAAAAAAAGAAGAAGAAGAAAGCAAAAGAAGGAGGAAGAAAACAAAATAAAAAGAAACAAAAGAAAAGAAACAAAGTTATATACAAGAAAAGTGAAAAGAGAAAATAAAATAAATACTATAATTTATACAAGAACTTACCTCCCCGGCAACGGCGCCAAAAACTTGACACGACTAAAAGGTTGATGTCTTCTCCCAAGTGCAGGAGTGTCGAAGTAATAAATAACCCGGCAAGACCGGGGTCGAACCACAGGGAGGTTATTTGTACAAATTATAAATAACAATAATACAACAACAATAAAAACAACAACAACAACAACAACAACAACAACAACAACAACAACAACAATAATAATAATAATAATAATAATAATAATAATAATAATAATAATAATAATAAAGAAGGAGAAGAAGAAGATGATGATGATGAAATATTAATGTAAGGATTAAACAATAATAATAACAAATGTCAAGGTTAGAGGTTCCACTAATGGTATATCAAACAAGTATAGTATAAACTCTTATTATTGAATTGGAAACCACACACAAAGGAGGTTCCAATCAGATTATATATTGTTAACATGATTATATTAGTCATTTTATTCAATTAATGCTAATACTTGTAAATCTCGTCAAGCATTCATGATTATAACTTATGTTAACAACAAATCAAGTTCCTTTCATAGCTCAGGTGTCGGCTATACCATACATTATGGGCTATGAAAGTGCCAAGCATTTGTTGTACCAAGTGTTATACAACATAAATCAAGATTAGTCATTTAACAAGCAATGTATTAAAGAGTGAACAAGATAACAAATATAAAACATGTTAGTATCAAACATTAAAGTCCATATTAAGTTTACACTATACTTATTCTTCCACCATTAGTGTAACCTTTTCACCTTGACATAATTAACTTAGCTAGACATAATGAAAGAAAGGAAAACAAATAAACAAAATAAGAACATAAAAGTTAACTAAGTAAAGGAAAGGAAATGAGAGGCATAAACTTGATATTAATGAAAGTAAAGCATAAACATTACAAAAAATACAAAGAGAGAAAGGAAGAGCATGATCTTGATCTGGAAACCAAGATGCCTAAATGCATGGCAAATGCCTCCTTTTATAGGCCAAAATTTGGAACTATTGATTTGATGACTAATTGATAAGTGGGTGGCCAACTTTTGACTTGGTGACAATCCTTATCTTCTCTTGTCTGCCCAAAACGTCATTGATAACGTCAAAACTGGAGCCAGGTGCAAACATGAAAGTTGTAGGCAATTGTCTCAGCTTTCTTGTGTAAAAAATTCAGCTCATTTGGACTTCTAGAACTCCAGATATGGCCAAAATACCGAACAGTGCTCGGGCTGGAAGACAGATTCGGGCTTCTTTGTTGTTGCTACAATTTGGACTTGATAATGGCCTCTTTAGATCTTGGGCTCCATATGAAAGTTGTAGGCCTATGTCTTACCTTTCCATCCATATAAATTGGACCTAAATCTGAGATCTGTAGCTCCAGATATGGCCCAATTACCGAACAGTGTTCCGGTTTGGATTGCACCGACATCTCTTCTCTAAGTTTGACCATCTCTTTATCCATGCAATTTAAGTTCTTCAAGTCATCAATCAATCCTTTCATTTATTTGATAGGCCTGCATTAAAAATAGACATTTACCACAAATTATAGGTATCTTATATTATTAGATACATTATTATAAAACATATTTTAGTTAAGGAGTTATTGATACTTCAAGTGCAAAATGATGATATAAAACCATGATAAAAATTCACTTTTAAGTACTAATCAATAAGATACCTATAATTTGTGGTAAATGTCTATTTTTCATGCAGGCCTATCACATAAATGAAAGGATTGATTGATGACTTGAAGAACTTAAATTGCATGGATAAAGAGATGGTCAAACTTAGAGAAGAGATGTCGGTGCAATTCAAACCGGAACACTGTTCGGTAATTGGGCCATATCTGGAGCTACAGATCTCAGATTTAGGTTCAATTTATATGGATGGAAAGGTAAGACATAGGCCTACAACTTTCATATGGAGCCCAAGATCTAAAAAGGCCATTATCAAGTCCAAATTGTAGCAACAACAAAGAAGCCCGAATCTGTCTTCCAGCCCGAGCACTGTTCGGTATTTTGGCCATATCTGGAGTTCTAGAAGTCCAAATGAGCTGAATTTTTTACACACGAAAGCTGAGACAATTGCCTACAACTTTCATGTTTGCACCTGGCTCCAGTTTTGACGTTATCAATGACGTTTTGGGAAGACAAGAGAAGATAAGGATTGTCACCAAGTCAAAAGTTGGCCACCCACTTATCAATTAGTCATCAAATCAATAGTTTCCAATTTTGGCCTATAAAAGGAGGCATTTGCCATGCATTTAGGCATCTTGGTTTCCAGATCAAGATCATGCTCTTCCTTTCTCTCTTTGTATTTTTTGTAATGTTTATGCTTTACTTTCATTAATATCAAGTTTATGCCTTTCATTTCCTTTCCTTTACTTAGTTAACTTTTATGTTCTTATTTTGTTTATTTGTTTTCCTTTCTTTCATTATGTCTAGCTAAGTTAATTATGTCAAGGTGAAAAGGTTACACTAATGGTGGAAGAATAAGTATAGTGTAAACTTAATATGGACTTTAATGTTTGATACTAACATGTTTTATATTTGTTATCTTGTTCACTCTTTAATACTTTGCTTGTTAAATGACTAATCTTGATTTATGTTGTATAACACTTGGTACAACAAATGCTTGGCACTTTCATAGCCCATAATGTATGGTATAACCGACACCTGAGCTATGAAAGGAACTTGATTTGTTGTTAACATAAGTTATAATCATGAATGCTTGACGAGATTTACAAGTATTAGCATTAATTGAATAAGATGACTAATATAATCATGTTAACAATATATAATCTGATTGGAACCTCCTTTGTGTGTGGTTTCCAATTCAATAATAAGAGTTTATACTATACTTGTTTGATATACCATTAGTGGAACCTCTAACCTTGACATTTGTTATTATTATTGTTTAATCCTTACATTAATATTTCATCATCATCATCTTCTTCTTCTCCTTCTTTATTATTATTATTATTATTATTATTATTATTATTATTGTTGTTGTTGTTGTTGTTGTTGTTGTTGTTGTTGTTGTTGTTGTTGTTTTTATTGTTGTTGTATTATTGTTATTTATAATTTGTACAAATAACCTCCCTGTGGTTCGACCCCGGTCTTGCCGGGTTATTTATTACTTCGACACTCTTGCACTTGGGAGAAGACATCAACCTTTTAGTCGTGTCAAGTTTTTGGCGCCGTTGCCGGGGAGGTAAGTTTTTGTATAAATTATAGTATTTATTTTATTTTCTCTTTTCACTTTTCTTGTATATAACTTTGTTTCTTTTCTTTTGTTTCTTTTTATTTTTTTTTCTTCCTCCTTCTTTTGCTTTTTTTTTTTTTTTTTTTTATTCCTACACATGCATGAGAGTGTGGTCACGTACATCAAGTGGTAGACTTTGTAGGGTATCCTCATCATTTTCAGAAAATATGGCCGAAGAAAATAATCAATCACTTCATAATGAGAATAACCGTGCTAGAACACTTAGAGACCACATGAATCCCACAAGAACAAGTGCACCATCATGCATAGTTTTTCCTCCCGATGCATCTCATTTTAATTTTAAACCAGGCATTATTCAACTTTTACCTTATTTTCATGGTTTAGAATTGGAAAATCCATACTTGCATTTAAGGGAATTTGAGGAGGTTTGCAACACATATAATAATTTAAATTGTAGCATGAACACCATCAGATTAAAGCTTTTTCCTTTTTCATTAAAAGATAAAGCTAAAACATGGCTACAAAATTTGAGACCAGGATCCATTCGTGCTTGGGATGAAATGCAACAACAATTTTTAAAGAAGTTTTTCCCATCTCATAGAACAAACTCTTTCAAGAGACAAATCACCACTTTCACTCAAAAACCAGGAGAAACATTTTACAAATGTTGGGATAGGTATCGAGACTTGCTTAGTACTTGCCCTCATCATGGTTTTGAAACATGGAGATTGGTTTCACATTTCTATGAAGGGTTAACACCTAAAGATAGGCAAATGGTTGAATTGATGTGCAATGGAACTTTTGAAGATAAAGACCCTGATGAAGCAATGGAGTACTTAGACTTGTTAGCTGAAAATGCTCAAAATTGGGACACTGCAGGTACTTATGAGGCACTGAGTAAAACTCAACCTCATACATCTAGTGGAGGTATGTACAACCTTAGGGAAGATCATGACCTTCAAGCCAAGTTTGCATCTTTAGCTAGAAAAGTCGAGGCACTAGAATTAAAAAAGAGTGGTGAATTAAAATCTGTTGAAAACATTGTGTGTCAAATCTGTGAAACAAATGAACACTCAACCAATAACTGTCCAACCTTGCCTTCTTTTAAGAAATGTCTCCATGAACAAGCTCATGCTTTAAATAGTTTCCAAAGGCCCAACCATAACCCATACTCACAAACATACAATCCTGGTTGGAGAAATCACCTGAATTTCAGTTGGAAGAGTGACAATGCACAAACTTCACCACCACAGTTCCAAGCACACCATAATTTTCAAAATTATCATGGATATGCACCTCCTTATGCTCCATCTCCTACAAGAAAGTTTGAGGAAACTTTGTATGCATTCATTGAAAAGCAAGAGACAATCAACACTCAACTTGCTCAAAACATGACAGATTTTAAAGATACTCTTGCAAAATTAACATCTGCTCTCAGTTTCCAAGAGAAAGGTAAGTTTCCATCTCAACCACACCAAAATCCTAAGGGGCAATACAATGCAAATGCAAGTAGTTCCAGAAGCCAACACATGGATCAAGTCAAATCAGTCACTACTCTACGCAGTGGTAAGGTTATTGAAAAACCCTCTCTTGAACCTTATGAGAAAGATGATGAGTCAATTTCTAAGGGAAAGGAAGGGGTTGAATCTGAAAATTGCAAAGAAACGACTGATTCTCCGCCAGCACTTCTATTTTCTCATGCCATGACCAATCAGGAAGAAATCGAGGATGAAAAAGGCATCGAAAAGGTTGATGCGAATCTTTTATCAAAAGTGACAACAGATTCGACACCCGACATCACACCAATCGATGATTACTTTCCTGATGAATCTCTACTTTCTCTTAATTCAATGCCTTGGTTTGCTAAAAATATCAATTTTCTTGCTTCAGGATTTTTGCCAACTCATTGGAGTATTGAAGACAAAAGAAAATTTTTGAGCAACGAGCAAAATTTTTATTGGGATGACCCTTACTTATTCAATTATTGTCCTGATCAAATATTTCAAAAATGCATTCTCGACAATGAGGTAAGTAATTTCATTAAATTTTGTTACTCTAAGGCATGTGGGGATCATTTCTCATAAAAAAAGAGGATTGTAGAAATCTTACAAAGTGAATTTTACTGGCCCATCATATTCAAGCAGTGAGATGCATTCCGCAAAAACTGTGAAAATTGTCAGAAGGTGGGATTTATTTCAAAACACAGAGAGTCTATAGATAATCTTCTATTGACTCTTAAGTCTCATCATAGTCGAGATAAGCATCGTGTAATTCATGACTTATGAACTCATTTTCATAAAGAACATACTTGACTTAGTCTTGGGAATCTGACTAAAAAAGACCCTGTTTGCCAGTTTTTAAGAAAACTGGATGGGAAGCCTATCCCCGACCCATTGAGGGCGTTTAAGCTGTTCTTGGACGTAAAACCAAGGGAAGATGTGAGCCACATTCACAACTGTGATTTGAATTTTTTTTGTTTGTAAAAACTTGTGTCTTTTGGTTTTATTATTGTGTTTTGTTATTTCTTATTTTTGTTTTAGTGTGTTTCAGGTTTTGTTAGTGTTCGTTATTTCAGGTGATATCTTCTATACTCTATCTTTCTACCTTAGAACATTGAGGACAATGTCTCGTTTTGGTTGGGGGGAGAGGGTAGTAGTTGATTAAAAAAAAAAAAATTGTTTTTCATTTCATAAAGCATGTGCATAATTGTTGTTACTAGGATGGCAGAGTAAAGGAGTTCTTTTGTTAAAGTGACTCTTGAGACACATCTTAGTAACCATTCTTAACAAGGTCTATTATAATACTTCCTCAAATATTCAGGTTTACAAACTCTTGTATTGTTACCACTTAATTCTGCTCATATACTTATTTAACATGTATTTTTAAACCTTAATTTACACACACACACTTTAACATATGATTGTGGGTTGCATATTGGATTATTACATTATTTATGTTCTTTTGTTAAAGGTAACAACTAAGGGAAAGGGATTGTATATAATTAAAAAAAAAACATGAAAAAAAAAGAAAAAAAAAAGAAAAAATGATGATAATAAAAATGTAGATAAGTTTGATTTCGTAGCCTCCCTAACCTAAGCAATTAAGCCCGAAGGGGTGTTTTAACACCTAATACCCTAAAGTCAACTGACTTGGGAGCTATTGGCCCAACGCTTGTTACATGGGTTGAGGAGAAAAGCTTAAGGCAATCAAACATTACACTATCTACATATGAGTATCTGCGACCCGAGTTACTAAGCTCGTAGGGGTGTCTTAACACCTAATGCCCTAAGACCAACTGGTTTGGGAGTCATTAGCTGAAAACTCGTTACATGGGTTAAAGATGCATGATGTTTTTAAAGTATATGTATATAGAGTTAAAAAAAAAAGACAAAAATAGTAATCCCAACCCAAGGAAGTTAACCTTAAACATTAGAACAAAAATTTTGTTTTCTTCCAAGAAAAGCCCCATAATTATGTGTTGATACATTGAGCACAAAAGAAAGGTTTATTAATATCTTGTTAAGTGGTATTGAGCAGATATATAAATTTAATGAGAGTTTGTTTATCTGGATAGATTAATGGAAGTTAAATGATGAATACCTTGCTTTGTGAAATTTGCAAATTGTTTTAACGCTTTAATTACTAGGGACTAGTAATAAGCTGGTTGAGGGGTGTGATTAGTACTTAAAAGTGCATTTTTATCATGGTTTTATATCATCATTTTGCACTTGAAGTATCAATAACTCCTTAACTAAAATATGTTTTATAATAATGTATCAAATAATATAAGATACCTATAATTTGTGGTAAATGTCTATTTTTGATGTAGGTCTATCACATAAATGAAAGGATTGATTGATGACTTGAAGAACTTAAATTGCATGGATAAAGAGATGGTCAAACTCAGAGAAGAGATGTCGGTGCAATCCAAACCGGAACACTGTTCGGTAATTGGGCCATATCTGGAGCTACAGATCTCAGATTTAGGTTCAATTTATATGGATGGAAAGGTAAGACATAGGCCTACAACTTTCATATGGAGCCCAAGATCTAAAAAGGCCATTATCAAGTCCAAATTGTAGCAACAACAAAGAAGCCCGAATCTGTCTTCCAGCCCGAGCACTGTTCGGTATTTTGGCCATATCTGGAGTTCTAGAAGTCCAAATGAGCTGAATTTTTTACACACGAAAGCTGAGACAATTGCCTACAACTTTCATGTTTGCACCTGGCTCCAGTTTTGACGTTATCAATGACGTTTTGGGCAGACAAGAGAAGATAAGGATTGTCACCAAGTCAAAAGTTGGCCACCCACTTATCAATTAGTCATCAAATCAATAGTTTCCAATTTTGGCCTATAAAAGGAGGCATTTGCCATGCATTTAGGCATCTTGGTTTCCAGATCAAGATCATGCTCTTCCTTTCTCTCTTTGTATTTTTTGTAATGTTTATGCTTTACTTTCATTAATATCAAGTTTATGCCTTTCATTTCCTTTCCTTTACTTAGTTAACTTTTATGTTCTTATTTTGTTTATTTGTTTTCCTTTCTTTCATTATGTCTAGCTAAGTTAATTATGTCAAGGTGAAAAGGTTACACTAATGGTGGAAGAATAAGTATAGTGTAAACTTAATATGGACTTTAATGTTTGATACTAACATGTTTTATATTTGTTATCTTGTTCACTCTTTAATACTTTGCTTGTTAAATGACTAATCTTGATTTATGTTGTATAACACTTGGTACAACAAATGCTTGGCACTTTCATAGCCCATAATGTATGGTATAACCGACACCTGAGCTATGAAAGGAACTTGATTTGTTGTTAATATAAGTTATAATCATGAATGCTTGACGAGATTTACAAGTATTAGCATTAATTGAATAAGATGACTAATATAATCATGTTAACAATATATAATCTGATTGGAACCTCCTTTGTGTGTGGTTTCCAATTCAATAATAAGAGTTTATACTATACTTGTTTGATATACCATTAGTGGAACCTCTAACCTTGACATTTGTTATTATTATTGTTTAATCCTTACATTAATATTTCATCATCATCATCTTCTTCTTCTCCTTCTTTATTATTATTATTATTATTATTATTATTATTGTTGTTGTTGTTGTTGTTGTTGTTGTTGTTATTGTTGTTGTATTATTGTTATTTATAATTTGTACAAATAACCTCCCTGTGGTTCGACCCCGGTCTTGCCGGGTTATTTATTACTTCGACACTCCTGCACTTGGGAGAAGACATCAACCTTTTAGTCGTGTCATTGTTACCTTTAACAAAAGAACATAAATAATGTAATAATCCAATATGCAACCCACAATCATATGTTAAAGTGTGTGTGTGTAAATTAAGGTTTAAGAATACATGTTAAATAAGTATATGAGCAGAATTAAGTGGTAGCAATATGAGAGTTTATAAACCTGAATATTTCAGGAAGTATTATAATAGACCTTGTTAAGAATGGTTACTAAGATGAATCTCAAAAGTTACTTTAACAAAAGAACTCCTTTACTCTGCCATCCTAGTAACAATAATTATGCACATGCTTTATGAAATGAAAAACAATTTTTTTTTATCAACTACTACCCTCTCCCCCCAACCAAAACGAGACATTGTCCTCAATGTTCTAAGGTAGAAAGATAGAGTATAGAAGATATCACCTGAAATAACAAACACTGACAAAACCTGAAACACACTGAAACAAAAATAAGAAATAACAACCCACAATAATAAAACCAAAAGACACAAAAATTTACAAATGAAGGCTCAAATCCAATCTAAACTTTTTACGGCTTCCTGTAGATGACCAATTTATGCGACTCATGGAAGGATCAATCACAGGAATGAAAGATTGTAGTTGGTCAATCAATTGTTCAGCAGTAGTAGCAGAGATTATGATTTGTCGTGCAGAAGATGTTAGAAATTCCTGTTCCACAGCATGATCAAGAAAAGACAACAACTTATCATAATAACCATTAACATTTAACAAACCTATGGGTTTATGGTGAATGTGCACAAATATATACACAGATATCAGTAATTGTGGAAAACTGAAAGAACCGACTTAAGTCACGGAGTACTGTTTTCCGCCATTTGACCGAGGTGAGAGAAACTAGCAAAAATCACTCAAAAAGAAATATAAAAAAGAAAATGTGAGAAAAAAAAAATAATCAACCTTTATCTACAAGATCATTCAAACCAGCTGATTCATTTTCACGAGGAAAATTATCAAAGTAAGCTTTCAAACGATGTCCATTTTCCTTAAAATCATTATCATTAATTGAATTCTCAATATCACAGGCCCCATAAGGATTGGTTCATCTTCATCTTAGCTCTTTAGGGAATGCATAGAGTTGAGAATCATAAAACAAAACTTTTTAACCAGTGTCAATCTTTTGACAATTTTCACAAGTTTTGCAGAATGCATGCGTGTCCTTGAACATGGTGGGCCAATAAAATCCATTTTGAAAGATTTTTGTAGCTGTCTTTTTTGACGAGAAACAACTTCCACATGCTTCAGAATGACAAAGTTTAATGACACTACTTACCTCATTGTCAGGAATGAATCTTTGAAATATTTGATCAGGACAATATTTGAATAAGTGAGGGTCATCACAATAAAAGCTCTTCACTTCGTTCAAAAACTTTTCTTTGTCTTCAGTACTCCAATCAGTTGGCAAATATCCTAAAGCAAGAAAATTGATATTTTTATCATACCAAGGCATTGGACTAAGAGAAAGTAAGGATTCGTTAGGAAAGTAATCATCCATTGGTGTGATGTCAGATGTCGAATCTGTTGTCACTATTGACAAAAGATTCGCATCAACATTTTCGGTGCTTGTTTCATCCGTGATTTCTTCCTCAGAATAAACCATTTGCAAATCTTCAGTTTCATCCAATTCATTTTTACTTAAAGTAGATTCAAGTTGATCATAAACTAATTCATCAATAAGATCTACTTCTTGTAAATCATTATCATCTCCAGGTTGCTTGCAAATGTTGAAAATATTCATCTCCAATGTCATGTTTCCAAATGATAGCTTCATTAGTCCATTCCTACAATTAATCAATGCG
Organism: Populus pruinosa; assembly: GCA_026413675.1. Lineage (NCBI taxonomy): Eukaryota > Viridiplantae > Streptophyta > Magnoliopsida > Malpighiales > Salicaceae > Populus > Populus pruinosa. Next base: position 11,283,120 of record CM048604.1, on the reverse strand, counting down.
TTAGAGGTTGCAAGAAACGGACGTCCTAAAATAACAGGAAATGAATTACATGCTTCATCAGGTTCTATGTCCAAGACAATAAAATCCACAAGATAAATGAATTTATCGACTTGTACTAACACATCTTCAATTATTCCTCTAGGCACTTTTACAGATCTATCGGCAAGTAAAAGAGATATAGAAGTTGGTTTTAACTCACCTAGATTGAGACTTTGAAAAACTGAATATGGAAGTAAATTCACACTAGCTCCAAGATCAAGTAAGGCTCTTTCAATTTTATGCTCTTCAATAAAGCAAGAAATTGTGGGACAACCAGGGTCTTTATATTTCAAAGCATTATTGTTCTGAAGAATGGCACTTACTTGTTCAGCTAGAAAGGCTTTCTTTTTCACATTGAGTTTCCTCTTCATAGTGCATAGATCTTTCAAAAATTTAGCATAGGAAGGAACCTGTTTAATAACATCCAGGAAAGGTATATTGATCCTTACCTGTTTGAAAGTTTCAAAGATTTCAGAGTTGTGATTAACTTTCCTTTGTTTGGTCATGGCTTGAGGAAATGGAAGTGCTGGCAAAGAATCAGTCATTTCTTTGCAATTTTCAAATTCATCCCCTTTCTTATCCTCAGAGATTGACTCATCATCTTTCTCATAAGGTTCAAGAAAGGGTTTTTCAATAACCTTACCGCTGCGCAGAGTAGTGACTGATTTGACTTGATCCATGTGTTGGCTTCCGGAACTACTTGCATTTGCATTGTATTGCCCCTTGGGATTTTGTTGCGATTGAGACGGAAACTTACCTTTCTCTTGGAAACTGAGAGCAGATGTTAATTTAGCAAGAGTATCTTTAAAATCTGTCATGTTTTGAGCAAGTTGAGTATTGATTGTCTCTTGCTTTTCAATGAATGCATGCAATGTTTCCTCAAGATTTCTTCTAGGAGGTGGAGCATAAGGAGGTGCATATCCATGAGAATTTTGGAAATTGTGGTGCGCTTGAAATGGTGGTTGTGAAGTTTGTGCATTGTTGTTCTCACTCTTCCAACTGAAATTTGGGTGATTTCTCCAACCAGGGTTGTATGTTTGGGAGTATGAGTTGTGGTTGGGCCTTTGAAAACTGTTTAAAGCATGGGCTTGTTCATGGAGACATTCCTTAAAAGAAGGCAAGGTTGGACAATCGTTGGTTGAGTGTTCATTTGTTTCACAGATTTGACACAATGTTTTCAACAGATTTTAATTGACCACTCTTTTTCAATTCTAGTGCCTCGACTTTTCTAGCTAAAGATGCAAACTTGGCTTGAAGGTCATGATCTTCCATAAGGTTGTACATACCTCCACTAGATGTATGAGGTTGAGTTTTACTTGGTGCCTCATAAGTACCCGCAGTGTCCCAATTTTGAGCATTTTCAGCTAACAAGTCTAAGTACTCCATTGCTTCATCAGGGTCTTTATCTTGAAAAGTTCTATTGCACATCAATTCAACCATTTGCCTATCTTTAGGTGTTAACCCTTCATAAAAATGTGAAACCAATCTCCATGTTTCAAAACCATGATGAGGGCAAGTACTAAGCAAGTCTCGATACCTATCCCAACATTTGTAAAATGTTTCTCCTGGTTTTTGAGTGAAAGTGGTGATTTTTATTTTGAAAGAGTTTGTTCTATGAGATGGGAAAAACTTCTTTAAAAACTGTTGTTGCATTTCATCCCAAGCACGAATGGATCCAGGTCTTAAATTTTATAGCCATGTTTTAGCTTTATCTTTTAATGAAAAAGGAAAAAGCTTTAATCTGATGGTATTCATTCTACAATTTAAATTATTATATGTGTTGCAAACCTCCTCAAATTCCCTTAAATGCAAGTGATTAGTACTTGAAAGTGCATTTTTATCATGGTTTTATATCATCATTTTGCACTTGAAGTATCAATAACTCCTTAATTAAAATATGTTTTATAATAATGTATCTAATAATATAAGATACCTATAATTTGTGGTAAATGTCTATTTTTAATGCAGGCCTATCACATAAATGAAAGGATTGATTGATGACTTGAAGAACTTAAATTGCAAGGATAAAGAGATGGCCAAACTTAGAAAAGAGATGTCGGTGCAATCCAAACCGGAACACTGTTCGGTAATTGGGTCATATCTGGAGCTACAAATCTCAGATTTAGGTTCAATTTATATGGATGGAAAGGTAAGACATAGGTCTACAACTTTCATATGGAGCCCAAGATCTAAAAAGGCCATTTGCAAGTCCAAATTGTAGCAACAACAAAGAAGCCCGAATCTATCTTCCAGCTCGAGCACTATTCGGTATTTTGGCCATATCTGGAGTTCTAGAAGTCTAAATGAGCTGAATCTTTTACACAAGAAATCTGAGACAATTGCCTACAACGTTCATGTTTACAACTGGCTCCAATTGTGACGTTATCAATGATGTTTTGGGCAGACAAGAGATGATAAGGATTGTCACCAAGTCAAAAGTTGGCCACCCACTTATCAATTAGTCATCAAATCAATAGTTCCAAATTTTGGCCTATAAAAGGAGGCATTTGCCATGCATTTAGGCATCTTGGTTTCCAGATCAAGATCATGCTCTTCCTTTCTCTCTTTCTATTCTTTGTAATGTTTATGCTTTGCTTTCATTAATATCAAGTTATGCCTTTCATTTCCTTTCCTTTATTTAGTTAACTTTTATGTTCTTATTTTGTTTATCTATTTTGCTTTCTTTCATTATGTCTAGCTAAGTTAATTATGTCAAGGTGAAAAGGTTACACTAATGGTGTGAGAATAAGTATAATGTAAACTTAATATGGACTTTAATGTTTGATACTAACATGTTTTATATTTGTTATCTTGTTCACTCTTTAATACTTTGCTTGTTAAATGACTAATCTTGATTTATGTTGTATAACACTTGGTACAACAAATGCTTGGCACTTTCATAGCCCATAATGTATGGTATAACCGACACCTGAGCTATGAAAGGAACTTGATTTGTTGTTAACATAAGTTATAATCATGAATGCTTGACGAGATTTACAAGTATTAGCATTAATTGAATAAGATGACTAATGTAATCATGTTAACAATATATAATCTGATTGGAACCTCCTTTGTGTGTGGTTTCCAATTCAATAATAAGAGTTTATACTATACTTGTTTGGTATACCATTAGTGGAACCTCTAACCTTGACATTTGTTATTATTATTGTTTAATCCTTACATTAATTTTCCATCTCCAAGTTCTCATGATCTTCTTCTTCTTCTCTTTCTTTATTACTACTACTACTACTACTATTATTATTATTATTATTATTATTATTATTATTATAGTTGTTGTTGTTATTGTTATTGTTGTTGTTATTATTGCTATTATTGTTGCTTATAATTGTTGTCTATAATTTGTACAATTAACCTCCCTATGGTTCGACCCCGGTCTTGCCGGGTTATTTATTACTTTGACACTCCTGCACTTGGGAGAAGACATCAACCTTTTAGTCCTGTCAAGTTTTTGGCGCCGTTGCCGGGGAACGAAGTTTTGTATAAATTATAATATTTATTTTATTTTCACTTTTCACTTTTCTTATATATAACTTTGTTTCTTTTCTCTTGTTTCTTCTTCTTTTATTTTCTTCTTCTTTTATTTTCTTCTTCCTTTTATTTTATTCGTACACGTGCATGAGAGTGTGGTCACGTACATCAAATGGTAGACTTTGTAGGCTATCCTCATCATTTTCAGAAAATATGGCTGAAGAAGATAATCAATCACTTTATAATGAGAATAATGAGAATAACCGTGCTAGAACACTTAGAGACCACATGAATCCCACAAGAACAAGGGCACCATCATGCATAGTTTTTCCTCCCGATGCATCTCGTTTTAATTTTAAACCAGGTATTATTCAACTTTTACCTTCTTTTCATGGTTTAGAATTGGAAAATCCATACTTGCATTTAAGGGAATTTGAGGAGGTCTGCAACATATATAATAATTTAAATTGTAGCATGAACACCATTAGATTAAAGCTTTTTCCTTTTTCATTAAAAGATAAAGCTAAAACATGGCTACAAAATTTGAGACCAGGATCCATTCGTGCGTGGGATGAAATGCAACAACAGTTTTTAAAGAAGTTTTTCCCATCTCATAGAACAAACTCTTTCAAGAGACAAATCACCACTTTCACTCAAAAACCAGGAGAAACATTTTACAAATGTTGGGATAGGTATCGAGACTTGCTTAGTACTTGCCCTCATCATGGTTTTGAAACATGGAGATTGGTTTCACATTTCTATGAAGGGTTAACACCTAAAGATAGGCAAATGGTTGAATTGATGTGCAATGGAACTTTTGAAGATAAAGACCCTGATGAAGCAATGGAGTACTTAAACTTGTTAGCTGAAAATGCTCAAAATTGGGACACCGCAGGTACATATGAGGCACCGAGTAAAACTCAACCTCATACATCTAGTGGAGGTATGTACAATCTTAGGGAAGATCATGACCTTCAAGCCAAATTTGCATCTTTAGCTAGAAAAGTCGAGGCACTAGAATTGAAAAGGAGTGGTCAATTAAACTCTCTTGAAAACATTGTGTGTCAAATCTGTGAAACAAATGAACACTTAACCAATAACTGTCCAACCTTGCCTTCTTTTAAGAAATGTCTCCATGCACAAGCTCATGCTTTAAATAGTTTCCAAAGGCCCAACCATAACCCATACTCACAAACATACAATCCTGGTTGGAGGAATCACCCAAATTTCAGTTGGAAGAGTGAAAACAACAATGCACAAACTTCATAACCACCGTTTCAAGCACACCATAATTTCCAAAATTCTCATGGATATGCACCTTCTTATGCTCCACCTTCTAGAAGAAATCTTGAGGAAACATTGCATGCATTCATTGAAAAGCAAGAGACAATCAATACTCAACTTGCTCAAAACATGACAGATTTTAAAGATACTCTTGCAAAATTAACATCTGCTCTCAGTTTCCAAGAGAAAGGTAAGTTTCCATCTCAACCACAACAAAATCCGAAGGGGCAATACAATGCAAATGCAAGTAGTTCCAGAAGCCAACACATGAATCAAGTCAAATCAGTCACTACTCTACGCAGTGGTAAGGTTATTGAAAAACCCTCTCTTGAACCTTATGAGAAAGATGACGAGTCAATTTCTAAGGGAAAGGAAGGGGTTGAATCTGAAAATTGCAAAGAAACGACTGATTCTCCGCCAGCACTTCCATTTTCTCATGCCATGACCAATCAAGAAGAAATCGAGGATGAAAAAGGCATCGAAAAGGTTGATGCGAATCTTTTATCAAAAGTGACAACAGATTCGACACCCGACATCCCACCAATCGATGATTACTTTCCTGATGAATCTCTACTTTCTCTTAATTCAATGCCTTGGTTTGCTAAAAATATCAATTTTCTTGCTTCAGGATTTTTGCCAACTCATTGGAGTATTCAAGACAAAAGAAAATTTTTGAGCAACGAGCAAAATTTTTATTGGGATGACCCTTACTTATTCAATTATTGTCCTGATCAAATATTTCAAAAATGCATTCTCGACAATGAGGTAAGTAATTTCATTAAATTTTGTTACTCTATGGCATGTGGGGATCATTTCTCATCAAAAAAGAGGATTGTAGAAATCTTACAAAGTGAATTTTACTGGCCCATCATATTCAAGGAGTCAGATGCATTCCGCAAAAACTATGAAAATTGTCAGAAGGTGGGATTTATTTCAAAACACAGAGAGTCTTTAGATAATCTTCTATTGACTCTTAAGTCTCATCATAGTCGAGATAAGCATCGTGTAATTCATGACTTATGAACCCATTTTCATAAAGAACATACTTGACTTAGTCTTGGGAATCTGACTAAAAAAGACCCTATTTGACAGTTTTTAAGAAAACTGGATGGGAAGCCTATCCCCGACCCATTGAGGGAGTTTAAGTTGTTCTTGGTCGTAAAACCAAGGGTAGATGTGAGCCACATTCACAACTGCGATTTGAATTTTTTTTTTGTTTGTAAAAACTTGTGTCTTTTGGTTTTATTATTGTGTTTTGTTATTTCTTATTTTTGTTTTAGTATGTTTCAGGTTTTGTTAGTGTTTGTTATTTCAGGTGATATCTTCTATACTCTATCTTTCTACCTTAGAACATTGAGGACAATGTCTCGTTTTGGTTGGGGGGAGAGGGTAGTAGTTGATAAAAAAAAAATTGTTTTTCATTTCATAAAGCATGTGCATAATTGTTGTTACTAGGATGGCAGAGTAAAGGAGTTCTTTTGTTAAAGTAACTCTTGAGACGCATCTTAGTAATCATTCTTAACAAAGTCTATTATAATACTTCCTGAAATATTCAGGTTTACAAACTCTCGTATTGTTACTGACACGACTAAAAGGTTGATGTCTTCTCCCAAGTGCAGGAGTGTCGAAGTAATAAATAACCCGGCAAGACCGGGGTCGAACCACAGGGAGGTTAATTGTACAAATTATAAACAACAATTATAAAACAACAATAACAACAACAACAATAGTAATAATAACAATAATAATAATAATAATAATAATAATAATAATAATAATAATAATATTAGTAGTAGTAGTAGTAGTAGTAGTAATAATAATAATAATAATAATAAAGAAAGAGAAGAAGAAGAAGATGATGATAACTTGGAGATGGAAAATTAATGTAAGGATTAAACAATAATAATAATAAATGTCAAGGTTAGAGGTTCCACTAATGGTATATCAAACAAGTATAGTATAAACTCTTATTATTGAATTGGAAACCACACACAAAGGAGGTTCCAATCAGATTATATATTGTTAACATGATTACATTAGTCATCTTATTCAATTAATGCTAATACTTGTAAATCTCGTCAAGCATTCATGCTTATAACTTATGTTAACAACAAATCAAGTTCCTTTCATAGCTCAGGTGTCGGTTATACCATACATTATGGGCTATGAAAGTGCCAAGCATTTGTTGTACCAAGTGTTATACAACATAAATCAAGATTAATCATTTAACAAGCAAAGTATTAAAGAGTGAACAAGATAACAAATATAAAACATGTTAGTATCAAACATTAAAGTCCATATTAAGTTTACATTATACTTATTCTCACACCATTAGTGTAACCTTTTCACCTTGACATAACTAACTTAGCTAGACATAATGAAAGAAAGCAAAATAGATAAATAAAATAAGAACATAAAAGCTAACTAAGTAAAGGAAAGGAAATGAAAGGCATAAACTTAATATTAATGAAAGTAAAGCATAAACATTACAAAAAATACAAAGAGAGAAAGGAAGAGCATGATCTTGATCTGAACACCAAGATGCCTAAATACATGGCAAATGCCTCCTTTTATAGGCCAAAATTGGGAACTATTGATTTGATGACTAATTGCTAAGTGGGTGGCCAACTTTTGACTTAGTGACAATCCTTATCTTCTCTTGTCTGCCCAAAACATCATTGATAACGTCAAAATTGGAGGCAGTTGTAACATGAAAGTTGTAGGCAATTGTCTCAGCTTTCTTGTGTAAAACATTCAGCTCATTTGGACTTCTAGAACTCCAGATATGGCCAAAATACCGAACAGTGCTCGGGCTGGAAGACAGATTCGGGCTTCTTTGTTGTTGCTACAATTTGGACTTGATAATGGCCTTTTTAGATCTTGGGCTTCATATGAAAGTTGTATCCCTATGTCTTACCTTTCCAGTCATATAAATTGGACCTAAATCTGAGATCTGTAGCTCCACATATGACCCAATTACCGAACAGTGTTCCGGTTTGGATTGCACCGACATCTCTTTTCTAAGTTTGACCATCTCTTTGCCTTTGCAATTTAAGTTCTTAAAGTCATCAATCAATCCTTTTATTTATGTGATAGGCCTGCATTAAAAATAGACATTTACCACAAATTATAGGTATCTTATATTATTAGATACATTATTATAAAATATATTTTAGTTAAGGAGTTACTGATACTTCAAGTGCAAAATGATGATATAAAACCATGATAAAAATGCACTTTTAAGTACTAATCACACCCCCCCACCAGCTTATTACTAGTCCCTAGTAATCAAAGCGTTAAAATAGAAAACAAATTTGCAAATTTCACAAAGCAAGGTATTCATCATTTAACTTCCATTAATCTATCCAGATAAACAAACTCTCATTAAATTTATATATCTGCTCAATACCTCTTAACAAGATATTAATAAACCTTTCTTTTGTGCTCAATGTATCAACACATAATTATGGGGCTTTTCTTGGAAGAAAACAAAATTTTTTTGTTATAATGTTTAAGGTTAACTTCCTTAGGTTGGTATTGTTATTTTTTTCTTTTTTTTCTTTCTTTTTTTTTAAAAAAAATCTATATACATATAATTTAAAAACATCATGCATCTTTAACTCATGTAACGAGCTTTCAGCTAATGACTCCCAGACCAGTTGGTCTTAGGGCATTAGGTGTTAAGACACCCCTACGAGCTTAGTAACTCGGGTCGTAGATACTGATATGTAGATAGTGCAATGTTTGATTCCTTTAAGCTTTTCTCCTCAACCCATGTAACAAGCGTTGGGCCAATAGCTCCCAAGTTAGTTGACTTTAGGGTATTAGGTGTTAAAACACCCCTTCGGGCTTAATTGCTTAGGTTAGGGAGGCTACGAAACCAAACTTATCTACATTTTTATTATCATCATTTTTTTTCTTTTTTTTTCTTTTTTTTTTTAATTTTTTTTCTTTTTTTTTAATTATATATAATTCATTTCCCTTAGTTGCTACCTTTAACAAAAGAACATAAATAATGTAATAATTCAATATGCAACCCACAATCATATGTTAAAGTGTGTGTGTGTAAATTAAGCTTTAAGAATACATGTTAAATAAGTATATGAGCAGAATTAAGTGATAACAATATGAGAGTTTGTAAACCTGAATATTTCAGGAAGTATTATAATAGACCTTGTTAAGAATGGTTACTAAGATGCGTCTCAAGAGTCACTTTAACAAAAGAGTTCCTTTACTCTGCCATCCTAGTAACAACAATTATGCACATCCTTTATGAAATTAAAAATATTTTTTTTTTATCAACTACTACCCTCTCCCCCCAACCAAAACGAGACATTGTCCTCAATGTTCTAAGGTAGAAAGATAGAGTATAGAAGATATCACTTGAAATAACGAACACTGACAAAACCTGAAACATACTGAAACAAAAATATGAAATAACAAAACACAATAATAAAACCAAAAGACACAAAAATTCACAAATGAAGGCTCAAATCCAATCTAAGCTTTTTACGGCTTCCCGTAGATGACCAATTTATACGACTCATGGAAGGATCAATCACAGGAATGAAAGATTGTAGCTGGTCAATCAATTGTTCAGCATTAGTAGTAGAGATTATGATTTGTCGTGCAGAAGATGTTAGAAATTCCTGTTCCACAGCATGATCAAGAAAAGACAACAACTTATCATAATAACCATTAACATTTAACAAACCTATGGGTTTATGGTGAATGTGCAATTGAGCCCAAGAGGAAATATGAAAGATCTCTTCCAATGTGCCTAGACCACCTGGTAAAGCAATGAAAGCATCAGCATGGTTAAACATTGCATTCATTCGAGCCGACATTGTGGAGACTTGAAGTTCCTCTCCAATTGTTTTTCCAATGATGTCTCCTTGTGCCAAAGCTTCAGGGACGACTCCTAAAACTTGACTACCTCCTAAAAATGCAGCTATTGACACACCTCCCATTAACCCAAGACTGCCTCCCCCATACACTAAATGAATCTTTCTCTCAGCTAGCACCTGACCAAGATGATTTGCTGATTCTAAAAATTCCTTTTCTTTCCCAGGACTAGATCCACCAAAAACACAAATATTTCTTATTTGATGACTTGAGGAACTTGCCATTTCTACACACTTCTGTATTTGTTGAATGTATGGGTTGAGTAGAAATGAAAGGAAGGAAAAGAGGGTTTTATAGATGAGAAATTAGAAAGGCAATCATAACATCTACATGTAGGCCAGCTGGAGTCTCACACTCTCTCTCTCTCTTTTTATTTATTTATTTATTTACTTTTGAAAAAAAACATGTGTATGTACAGGTAGTTGTGATTGCGGCTCACATCTTCCCTTGGTTTTACGTCCAAGAACGGCTTAAACGCCCTCTATGGGTCGGGGATAGGCTTCCCATCCAGTTTTCTTAAAAACTGGCAAACAGGGTCTTTTTTAGTCAGATTCTCAAGACTAAGTCGATCATGTTCTTTATGAAATAGTGGCCATAAATCATAAATTGCACGATGCATATCTCCACTAGGATGCGTCTCAAGAGTCAATAGAAGATTATCTAAAGACTCCTTACTCAGGCCATCCTTAATGAATTATATTTTATCTTCACGGTTTATAGATACCATTCCTAAAGAACGACATTGTGTATTACAAGTCCATCTAGCACATCGATGACAGACATCCAGTCGTTTTGCACGACGCTTCTTTGCAAAAGTGCTTTTACCTGTTCCAGGCATGTGTGAAATGAAGTTAGAGGACTCACCTGATAATCGGACCTTTGCTTCAATCAACCAGCGAATATGTTCAGCAATTCCATGATTCATTAACAATCTCAATCTTGCACATCTAGCACGGTAAATTTTTGTAATCGCATTCTGAGGCAAAGCGGGAAAATACTTTTTCAATTTTTCAAGATTAGTGTCCATTTTCAAATGAGAATTGGAAGAGAGATTCAAAGAATTGCACAGATATATACACAGATATCAGTAATTATGGGAAACTGAAAGAACCGACTTAAGTCACGGAGTACCGTTATCCGCCATTTGACCGGGGTGAGAGAAACTAGCAAAAATCACTCAAAAAGAAAAACAAAAACAATGTGAGAAAAACAAAATAATCAACCTTTATCTACAAGATCATTCAAAACAGTTGATTCATTTTCACTAGGAAAATTATCAAAGTAAGCTTTCAAACGATGTCTATTTTCCTTAAAATCATTGTCATTCATTGAATTCTCAATATCATAGGCCCCATAAGGATTGCTCCATCTTGGTCTTAGCTTTTTAGGGAATGCATAGAGTTGAGAATTATAAAACAAAACTTTTTGACCAGTATCAATCTTTTGACAATTTTCACAAGTTTTGCAGAATGCATGCGTGTCCTTGAACATGGTGGGCCAATAAAATCCATTTTGAAAGATTTTTGTAGCTGTCTTTTTTGACGAGAAATAACTTCCACATGCTTGAGAATGACAAAGTTTAATGACACTACTTACCTCATTGTCAGGAATTAATCTTTGAAATATTTGATCAGGACAATATTTGAATAAGTTAGAATCATCACAGTAAAAGCTCTTCACTTCGTTCAAAAACTTTTCTTTGTCTTGCGTACTCCAATCAGCTGGCAAATCTTCTAAGGCAAGAAAATTGATATTTTTATTATACCAAGGCATTGGACTAAGAGAAAGTAAGGATTTGTTAGGAAAGTAATCATCGATTGGTGTGATGTTAGATGTCGAATCTGTTGTCAATGTTGACAAAAGATTTGAATCAACATTTTCGGTGCTTGTTTCATCCGTGATTTCTTCCTCAGAATAAATCATTTGCAAATCTTCAGATTCATCCAATTCATTTTTACTTAAAGTAGATTCAAGTTGATCATAAACTAATTCATCAATAAGATCTACTTCTTGTAAATCATTATCATCTCCAGGTTGCTTGCAAATGTTGAAAATATTCATCTCCAATGTCATGTTTCCAAATGATAGCTTCATTAGTCCATTCCTACAATTAATCAATGCGTTAGAGGTTGCAAGAAACGGACGTCCTAAAATAACAGGAAATGAATTACATGCTTCAACAGGTTTTGTGTCCAAGACAATAAAATCCACAAGATAAATGAATTTATCGACTTGTACTAACACATCTTCAATTATTCCTCTAGGCACTTTTATAGATCTATTGGCAAGTAAAAGAGATATAGAAGTTGGTTTTAACTCACCTAGATTGAGACTCTGAAAAACTGAATATGGAAGTAAATTCACACTAGCACCAAGATCAAGTAAGGCTCTTTCAATTTTATGCTCTCCAATAAAGCAGGAAATTGTAGGACAACCAGGGTCTTTATATTTCAAAGCATTATTGTTTTGAAGAATAGCACTTACTTGTTCGGCTAGAAAGGCTTTCTTTTTCACATTCAGTTTCCTCTTCACAGTGCAGAGATCTTTCAAAAATTTAGCATAGGAAGGAACCTGTTTAATAGCATCCAACAAAGGTATATTGATCCTTACCTGTTTGAAAATTTCAAAAATTTCTGAGTTGTGATTGACTTTCCTTTGTTTGGTCATGGCTTGAGGAAATGGAAGTGCTGGTGGTGAATCAGTCGTTTCTTTGCAATTTTCAGATTCATCCCCTTCCTTACCCTCAGAGATTGACTCATCATCTTTCTCATAAGGTTCAAGAGAGGGTTTTTCAATAACCTTACCGCTGCGCAGAGTAGTGACTGATTTGACTTGATCCATGTGTTGGCTTCTGGAACTACTTGCATTTGCATTGTATTGCCCTTTGGGATTTTGTTGTGTTTGAGATGGAAACTTACCTTTCTCTTGGAAACTAAGAGCAGATGTTAATTTAGCAAGAGTATCTTTAAAATCTGTCATGTTTTGAGCAAGTTGAGTATTGATTATCTCTTGCTTTTCAATGAATGCATGCAATGTTTCCTCAAGATTTCTTCTAGGAGGTGGAGCATAAGGAGGTGCATATGCATGAGAATTTTGGAAATTGTGGTGTGCTTGAAATGGTGGCTGTGAAGTTTGTGCATTGTTGTTCTCACTCTTCCAATTGAAATTTGGGTGATTTCTCCAACCAGGGTTGTATGTTTGAGAGTATGGGTTGTGGTTGGGCCTTTGGAAATTGTTTAAAGCATGGGCTTGTTCATGGAGACATTCCTTAAAAGAAGGCAAGGTTGGACAATCGTTGGTTGAGTGTTCATTTGTTTCACAGATTTGACACACAATGTTTTCAATAGATTTTAATTGACCACTCTTTTTTAATTCTAGTGCCTTGATTTTTCTAGCTAAAGATGCAAATTTAGCTTGAAGGTCATGATCTTCCCTAAGGTTGTACATACCTCCACTAGATATATGAGGTTGAGTTTTACACGGTGCCTCATATGTACCCGCAGTGTCCCAATTTTGAGCATTTTCAGCTAACAAGTCTAAGTACTCCATTGCTTCATCAGGGTCTTTATCTTCAAAAGTTCCATTGCACATCAATTCAACCATTTGCCTATCTTTAGGTGTTAACCCTTCATAGAAATATGAAACCAATCTCCATGTTTCAAAACCATGATGGGGGCAAGTACTAAGCAAGTCTCGATACCTATCCCAACATTTATAAAATGTTTCTCCTGGTTTTTGAGTGAAAGTGGTGATTTGTCTCTTGAAAGAGTTTGTTTTATGAGATGGGAAAAACTTCTTTAAAAATTGTTGTTGCATTTCATCCCAAGCACGAATGGATCCTGGTCTTAAATTTTGTAGCCATGTTTTAGCTTTATCTTTTAATGAAAAAGGAAAAAGCTTTAATCTGATGATGTTCATGCTACAATTTAAGTTATTATATGTGTTGCACACCTCCTCAAATTCCCTTAAATGCAAGTATGGATTTTCCAATTCCAAACCATGAAAAGAAGGTAAAAGTTGAATAATACCTGGCTTAAAATTAAAATGAGATGCATCAGGAGGAAAAACTATGCATGATGGTGCACTTGTTCTTGTAGGATTCATGTGGTCTCTAAGTGTTCTAGCACGGTTATTCTCATTATTTTCATTATGAAGTGATTGATTATCTTCTTCAGCCATATTTTCTGAAAATGATGAGGAATCCCGACAAAGTCTACCACTTGATGTACGTGACCACACTCGCATGCACGTGTAGGAATAAAATAAAAAAGAAGAAGAAAGCAAAAGAAGGAGGAAGAAAACAAAATAAAAAGAAACAAAAGAAAAGAAACAAAGTTATATACAAGAAAAGTGAAAAGAGAAAATAAAATAAATACTATAATTTATACAAGAACTTACCTCCCCAGCAACGGCGCCAAAAACTTGACACGACTAAAAGGTTGATGTCTTCTCCCAAGTGCAGGAGTGTCGAAGTAATAAATAACCCGGCAAGACCGGGGTCGAACCACAGGGAGGTTAATTGTACAAATTATAAACAATAATTATAAAACAACAATAACAACAACAACAATAATAATAATAATAATAATAATAATAATAATAATAATAATAATAATAATAATAATAATATTAGTAGTAGTAGTAGTAGTAGTAATAATAATAATAATAATAATAATAATAAAGAAAGAGAAGAAGAAGAAGATGATGATAACTTGGAGATGGAAAATTAATGTAAGGATTAAACAATAATAATAACAAATGTCAAGGTTAGAGGTTCCACTAATGGTATAGCAAACAAGTATAGTATAAACTCTTATTATTGAATTGGAAACCACACACAAAGGAGGTTCCAATCAGATTATATATTGTTAACATGATTACATTAGTCATCTTATTCAATTAATGCTAATACTTGTAAATCTCGTCAAGCATTCATGCTTATAACTTATGTTAACAACAAATCAAGTTCCTTTCATAGCTCAGGTGTCGGTTATACCATACATTATGGGCTATGAAAGTGCCAAGCATTTGTTGTACCAAGTGTTATACAACATAAATCAAGATTAGTCATTTAACAAGCAAAGTATTAAAGAGTGAACAAGATAACAAATATAAAACATGTTAGTATCAAACATTAAAGTCCATATTAAGTTTACATTATACTTATTCTTACACCATTAGTGTAACCTTTTCACCTTGACATAACTAACTTAGCTAGACATAATGAAAGAAAGCAAAATAGATAAATAAAATAAGAACATAAAAGCTAACTAAGTAAAGGAAAGGAAATGAAAGGCATAAACTTAATATTAATGAAAGTAAAGCATAAACATTACAAAAAATACAAAGAGAGAAAGGAAGAGCATGATCTTGATCTGAACACCAAGATGCCTAAATGCATGGCAAATGCCTCCTTTTATAGGCCAAAATTGGGAACTATTGATTTGATGACTAATTGATAAGTGGGTGGCCAACTTTTGACTTGGTGACAATCCTTATCTTCTCTTGTCTGCCCAAAACGTCATTGATAACGTCAAAATTGGAGGCAGTTGTAAACATGAAAGTTGTAGGCAATTGTCTCAGCTTTCTTGTGTAAAACATTCAGCTCATTTGGACTTCTAGAACTCCAGATATGGCCAAAATACCGAACAGTGCTCGGGCTGGAAGACAGATTCGGGCTTCTTTGTTGTTGCTACAATTTGGAATTGATAATGGCCTTTTTAGATCTTGGGCTTCATATTGTAGCCCTATGTCTTACCTTTCCAGCCACATATGACCCAATTATCGAACAGTGTTCCGGTTTGGATTGCACCGACATCTCTTTTCTAAGTTTGACCATCTCTTTGCCTTTGCAATTTAAGTTCTTAAAGTCATCAATCAATCCTTTTATTTATGTGATAGGCCTACATTAAAAATAGACATTTACCACAAATTATAGGTATCTTATATTATTAGATACATTATTATCTTCAAGTGCAAAATGATGATATAAAACCATGATAAAAATGCACTTTTAAGTACTAATCAGTTACCACTTAATTCTGCTCATATACTTATTTAACATGTATTCTTAAACCTTAATTTACACACACACACTTTAACATATGATTGTGGGTTGCATATTGGATTATTACATTATTTATGTTCTTTTGTTAAAGGTAACAACTAAGGGAAAGGGATTGTATATAATAAAAAAAAAGAAAAAAGAAAACAAAAAGAAAACAAAAAGAAAAAGAAAAAAAAATGATGATAATAAAAATGTAGATAAGTTTGGTTTCGTAGCCTCCCTAACCTAAGCAATTAAGCCCGAAGGGGTGTTTTAACACCTAATATCCTAAAGTCAACTGACTTGGGAGCTATTGGCCCCACGCTTGTTACATGGGTTGAGGAGAAAAGCTTAAGGGAATCAAACATTGCATTATCTACATATCAGTATCTGCGACCCGAGTTACTAAGCTCGTAGGGGTGTCTTAACACTTAATGCCCTAAGACCAACTGGTCTGGGAGTCATTAGCTGAAAGCTCGTTGCATGGGTTAAAGATGCATGATGTTTTTAAATTATATGTATATAGAGTAGAAAAAAAAAGACAAAAATAGTAATCCCAACCCAAGGAAGTTAACCTTAAACATTAGAACAAAAATTTTGTTTTCTTCCAAGAAAAGCCCTATAATTATGTGTTGATACATTAAGCACAAAAGAAAGGTTTATTAATATCTTGTTAAGAGGTATTGAGCAGATATATAAATTTAATGAGAGTTTGTTTATCTGGATAGATTAATGGAAGTTAAATGATGAATACCTTGCTTTGTGAAAATTGCAAATTGTTTTAACGCTTTGATTACTAGGGACTAGTAATAAGCTGGTTGGGGGGTGTGATTAGTACTTAAAAGTGCATTTTTATCATGGTTTTATATCATCATTTTGCACTTGAAGTATCAATAACTCCTTAATTAAAATATGTTTTATAATAATGTATCTAATAATATAAGATACCTATAATTTGTGGTAAATGTCTATTTTTAATGCAGGCCTATCACATAAATGAAAGGATTGATTGATGACTTGAAGAACTTAAATTGCAAGGATAAAGAGATGGCCAAACTTAGAAAAGAGATGTCGGTGCAATCCAAACCGGAACACTGTTCGGTAATTGGGTCATATTTGGAGCTACAGATCTCAAATTTAGGTTCAATTTATATGGATGGAAAGGTAAGACATAGGTCTACAACTTTCATATGGAGTCCAAGATCTAAAAAGGCCATTTGCAAGTCCAAATTGTAGCAACAACAAAGAAGCCCGAATCTGTCTTCCAGCCCGAGCACTGTTCGGTATTTTGGCCATATCTGGAGTTCTAGAAGTCCAAATGAGCTGAATCTTTTACACAAGAAAGCTGAGACAATTGCCTACAACTTTCATGTTTATCTATTTTGTTTATCTATTTTGTTTATCTAGTTAGTTAACTTTTATGTTCTTATTTTGTTTATCTATTTTGCTTTCTTTCATTATGTCTAGCTAAGTTAATTATGTCAAGGTGAAAAGGTTACACTAATGGTGTGAGAATAAGTATAGTGTAAACTTAATATGGACTTTAATGTTTGATACTAACATGTTTTATATTTGTTATCTTGTTCACTCTTTAATACTTTGCTTGTTAAATGACTAATCTTGATTTATGTTGTATAACACTTGGTACAACAAATGCTTGGCACTTTCATAGCCCATAATGTATGGTATAACCGACACCTGAGCTATGAAAGGAACTTGATTTGTTGTTAACATAAGTTATAATCATGAATGCTTGACGAGATTTACAAGTATTAGCATTAATTGAATAAGATGACTAATGTAATCATGTTAACAATATATAATCTGATTGGAACCTCCTTTGTGTGTGGTTTCCAATTCAATAATAAGAGTTTATACTATACTTGTTTGATATACCATTAGTGGAACCTCTAACCTTGACATTTGTTATTATTATTGTTTAATCCTTACATTAATTTTCCATCTCCAAGTTCTCATCATCTTCTTCTTCTTTTTCTTTATTATTATTATTATTATTACTACTACTACTATTACTACTACTACTACTACTACTACTACTACTACTACTACTAGTATTATTATTATTATTATTATTATTATTATTATTATTATTATTATTATTATTATAGTTGTTGTTGTTATTGTTATTGTTGTTGTTATTATTGCTATTATTGTTGCTTATTATTGTTGTCTATAATTTGTACAATTAACCTCCTTGTGGTTCGACCCCGGTCTTGCCGGGTTATTTATTACTTTGACACTCCTGCACTTGGGAGAAGACATCAACCTTTTAGTCATGTCAGCAAGTATGGATTTTCCAATTCTAAACCATGAAAAGAAGGTAAAACTTGAATAATACCTGGTTTAAAATTAAAATAAGATGCATCGGGAGGAAAAACTATGCATGATGGTGCACTTGTTCTTGTGGGATTTATGTGGTCTCTAAGTGTTCTAGCACGGTTATTCTCATTATTCTCATTATGAAGTGATAGTTTTTGGCGCCGTTGCCGGGGAGGTAAGTTCTTGTATAAATTATAATATTTATTTTATTTTCTCTGTTCACTTTTCTTGTATATAACTTTGTTTCTTTTCTCTTGTTTCTTCTTCTTTTATTTTCTTCTTCCTTTTATTTTATTCATACACGTGCATGAGAGTGTGGTCACGTACATCAAGTGGTAGACTTTGTATGGTATCCTCATCATTTTCAGAAAATATGGCCGAAGAAGATGTCTTCTCCCAAGTGCAGGAGTGTCGAAGTAATAAATAACCCGGCAAGACTGGGGTCGAACCACAGGGAGGTTAATTGTACAAATTATAGACAACAATTATAAGAAACAATAATAGCAATAATAACAACAACAATAACAATAACAACAACAACTATAATAATAATAATAATAATAATAATAATAATAATAATAATAATAATAATAATACTAGTAGTAGTAGTAGTAGTAGTAGTAAAGAAAGAGAAGAAGAAGAAGATGATGATAACTTGGAGATGGAAAATTAATGTAAGGATTAAACAATAATAATAACAAATGTCAAGGTTAGAGGTTCCACTAATGGTATACCAAACAAGTATAGTATAAACTCTTATTATTGAATTGGAAACCACACACAAAGGAGGTTCCAATCAGATTATATATTGTTAACATGATTACATTAGTCATCTTATTCAATTAATGCTAATACTTGTAAATCTCGTCAAGCATTCATGATTATAACTTATGTTAACAACAAATCAAGTTCCTTTCATAGCTCAGGTGTCGGTTATACCATACATTATGGGCTATGAAAGTGCCAAGCATTTGTTGTACCAAGTGTTATACAACATAAATCAAGATTAGTCATTTAACAAGCAAAGTATTAAAGAGTGAACAAGATAACAAATATAAAACATGTTAGTATCAAACATTAAAGTCCATATTAAGTTTACATTATACTTATTCTCACACCATTAGTGTAACCTTTTCACCTTGACATAACTAACTTAGCTAGACATAATGAAAGAAAGCAAAATAGTTAAACAAAATAAGAACATAAAAGCTAACTAAGTAAAGGAAAGGAAATGAAAGGCATAAACTTGATATTAATGAAAGCAAAGCATAAACATTACAAAAAATACAAAGAGAGAAAGGAAGAGCATGATCTTGATCTGGACACCAAGATGCCTAAATGCATGGCAAATGCCTCCTTTTATAGGCTAAAATTGGTAACTATGGATTTGATGACTAATTGATAAGTGGGTGGCCAACTTTTGACTTGGTGACAATCCTTATCTTCTCTTGTCTGCCCAAAACGTCATTGATAACGTCAAAATTAGAGCTAGTTGAAAACATGAAAGTTGTAGGCAATTGTCTCAGCTTTCTTGTGTAAAACATTCAGCTCATTTGAACTTCTAGAACTCCAGATATGGCCACAATACCAAACAATGCTCGGGCTGGAAGACAGATTCGGGCTTCTTTGTTGTTGTTACAATTTGGACTTGATAATGGCCTTTTTAAATCTTAGGCTTTATATGAAAGTTGTAGGCATATGTCTTACCTTTCCATCCATATAAATTGGACCTAAATCTGAGATATATAGCTCCAGATATGACCCAATTACCGAACAGTGTTCCGGTTTGGATCGCACCGACATCTCTTTTCTAAGTTTGGCCATCTCTTTGCCTTTGCAATTTAAGTTCTTAAAGTCATCAATCAATATTTTCATTTGTGATAGGCCTGCATTTAAAATAAACATTTACCATAAATTAAAGCTATCTTATATTATTAGATATATTATTATAAAACATGCTTTAGTTAAGGAGTTATTGATACTTCAAGTGCAAAATGATGATATAAAACCATGATAAAAATGCACTTTTAAGTACTAATCATGTTTCTACAATGCCTTGGTTTGCTAATATTGTCAATTTTCTTGTTTCAGGACAATTGTTAACTCATTGGAGTACCCAAGATAAAAGAAAGTTCTTGAACGAAGTGAAGAACTTTTATTGGGATGGCCCTTATTTATTCAAATATTATCCTGATCAAATATTTTGAAGATGCATTCCTGACAATGAGGTAAGTAGTGTCATTAAATTTTGTCATTCTGAGGCATGTAGGGGCCATTTCTCATCAAGAAAGACAACTACAAAAATCTTACAAAGTGGATTTTATTGTCCCACCATGTTCAAAGACTCACATGCATTTTACAAGTCTTGTGAAAATTGTCAAAAGTTAGGATCAATTTCAAAACGTCACATTATGCCTTTAAATCCTATTCTTGTCATTGAAATCTTTGACTGTTAGGGTATAGATTTCATGGGTCCATTTCCTCCATCATTTGGTTTCTTGTATATATTAGTCGCAGTAGATTATGTTTTAGATAGAGGTAATTCCAAGTCGAAACAATGATCACAAAACAATGATAAAGTTTTTGAAAGAAAATATTTTGAGTTGATTTGGAATCCCTCGAGCCATAATAAGTGATGGTGGAACACATTTCTGCAATAAGTCATTTGAGTCTTTAATGAAGAAATATGGAATCACACACAAAGTTCCCACCCCTTATCACCCTCAAACAAGTAGAGCTTGCTAATAGGGAGATCAAACACATTTTGAGAAAACAATGAACCCTCATAGGAAATATTAGTCTTTAAGATTTAATGATGCACTTTGGGCTTATCGAACTGGTTATAAAACATCATTAGGTATGTAACCTTATAGACTAGTCTATGGAAAACCTTGTCACTTGCTTGTGGAACTTGAACATAAAGCTTATTAGGCTATTAGAGCTTTCAGTTCAAATCTGGATGATGCTAGTCAACTATGAAAATTACAAATAAATAAGCTTGAGGAAATAAGAAATGATGCATATGAAAATTCAAGAATTCATAAAGCAAGAATCAAAGAGTTTCATGACAAGAATATTCTGAGAAAAACATTTAATGTTGGTCAAAAAGTCTAGCTTTATAATTCTCGACTACATTTATTTCCTAGAAAACTAAGATCAAGATGGAGCGGTCCTTTTATTGTGAAACATGTGTATCCATATGGGGCGTGTGATATCGAGAATTCAAAGAATGACAATGTTTTCAAGGTAAATGGACATCGTTTAAAAGTTTACTTTGATAATTTTTCAGTTGAAAATGACTCTATTGAATTAGGTGATCCTGTATATAAAGATTGACTTTTTTCTTTCATATTATTTTTGTGTTTCTTTTTAAGTGATTTTTGCTAGTTTCTCTCACCCCGGTCAAATGGCAGATAACGGTACTCCATGACTTAAGTCATTTCTTTCAGTTTCCCACAATAACTAATATCTGTGTATATATTTGTGCACTTATTTGAATCTCTCTTCTAATTCTCACTTGATAATGGACATTAATCTTGAAAAATTGAAAAAGTATTTTCCCGCTCTGCCTTAGAATGCGATTACAAAAATTTACCATGCTAGATGTGCAAGATTGAGGTTGTTAATAAATCATGGAATTCCTAAAGATATTCGCTGGTTGGTTGAAGCAAAGGTCTGATTATCAAGTGAGTCGTCTAATTCCTTCATTTTACACATGCCTGGAACAGGTAAAAGCACTTTTGCAAAGAAACGTCGTGCAAAATGACTGAAAGTCTATCATCGATGTGCTAGATAGACTTGTAATGCACAATGTCATTCTTTAAGAATGGTATCTGATTAGTACTTAAAAGTGCATTTTTATCATGGTTTTATATCATCATTTTGCACTTGAAGTATCAATAACTCCTTAACTAAAATATGTTTTATAATAATGTATCTAATAATATAAGATACCTATAATTTGTGGTAAATGTCTATTTTTAATGGAGGCCTATCACATAAATAAAAGGATTGATTGATGACTTTAAGAACTTAAATTGCAAAGGCAAAGAGATGGTCAAACTTAGAAAAGAGATGTCGGTGCAATCCAAACCGGAACACTGTTCGGTAATTGGGTCATATGTGGAGCTACAGATCTCAGATTTAGGTCCAATTTATATGGCTGGAAAGGTAAGACATAGGGCTACAACTTTCATATGAAGCCCAAGATCTAAAAAGGCCATTATCAAGTCCAAATTATAGCAACAACAAAGAAGCCCGAATCTGTCTTCCAGCCCGAGCACTGTTCGGTATTTTGGCCATATCTGGAGTTCTAGAAGTGCAAATGAGCTGAAGTTTTTACACAAGAAAGCTGAGACAATTGCCTACAGCTTTCATGTTTACAACTGCCTCCAATTTTGACGTTATCAATAACGTTTTGGGTAGACAAGAGAAGATAAGGATTGTCACCAAGTCAAAAGTTGGCCACCCACTTATCAATTAGTCATCAAATCAATAGTTCCCAATTTTGGCCTATAAAAGGAGGCATTTGCCATGCATTTAGGCATCTTGGTTTCCAGATCAAGATCATGCTCTTCCTTTCTCTCTTTGTATTTTTTATGCTTTGTTTTCATTAATATTAAGTTTATGCCTTTCATTTCCTTTCCTTTACTTAGTTAGCTTTTATGTTCTTATTTTGTTTATCTATTTTGCTTTCTTTCATTATGTCTAGCTAAGTTAGTTATGTCAAGGTGAAAAGGTTACACTAATGGTGTAAGAATAAGTATAATGTAAACTTAATATGGACTTTAATGTTTGATACTAACATGTTTTATATTTGTTATCTTGTTCACTCTTTAATACTTTGCTTGTTAAATGACTAATCTTGATTTATGTTGTATAACACTTGGTACAACAAATGCTTGGCACTTTCATAGCCCATAATGTATGGTATAACCGACACCTGAGCTATGAAAGGAACTTGATTTGTTGTTAACATAAGTTATAATCATGAATGCTTGACGAGATTTACAAGTATTAGCATTAATTGAATAAGATGACTAATGTAATCATGTTAACAATATATAATCTGATTGGAACCTCCTTTGTGTGTGGTTTCCAATTCAATAATAAGAGTTTATACTATACTTGTTTGATATACCATTAGTGGAACCTCTAACCTTGACATTTGTTATTATTATTGTTTAATCCTTACATTAATTTTCCATCTCCAAGTTCTCATCATCATCATCATCTTCTTCTTCTCTTTCTTTATTATTATTATTATTATTATTATTATTATTATTAGTACTACTACTACTACTACTACTACTACTACTACTATTATTAGTATTATTATTATTATTATTATTATTACTATTGTTGTTGTTGTTATTGCTGTTTTATAATTGTTGTTTATAATTTGTACAATTAACCTCCCTGTGGTTCGACCCCGGTCTTGCCGGGTTATTTATTACTTCGACACTCCTGCAAAACGACTGGATGTTTGTCATAGATGTGCTAGATGGACTTGTAATACACAATGTCGTTCTTTAGGAATGGTATTTATAAACCGTGAAGAGAAAATACAGTTCATTAAGGATGGCCCGAGTAAGGAATCTTTAGATAATCTTCTATTAACTCTTGAGACGCATCCTAGTGGAGATGTGCATCGTGCAATTCATGATTTATGGCTACTATTTCATAAAGAACATGCTCAACTTAGTTTTGGGAATCTGACTAAAAAAGACCCTGTTTGCCAGTTTTTAAGAAAACTGGATGGGAAGCCTATCCCTGACCCATAGAGAGCATTTAAGTCGCTATTGGACGTAAAACCAAGGGAAGAACTAAGCCACAATCACAACTACCTGTACATACACATGCTTTTCCAAAAATAAACAAATAAATAAAGAGAGAGAGAGAGAGAGAGAGAGAGAGAGAGAGAGAGTCTATGAGACTCCAACTGGCCTACACATAGGTGGTATGATTGCCCTTTTAATTTCTCATCTATAAAATCCTCTCTTCTTTCCCTTCATTTCCACTCAACTCATACATTTATCAAATATAGAAGTGTGTAGAAATGGCAAGTTCCTCAAGTCATCAAATAAAAAGTATTAGTGTTTTCGGTGGATCTAGTCCTGGGAAAGAAAAGGAGTTTTTAGAATCAGCAAATCATCTTTGTCAGGTGCTAGCTGAGAGAAAGATTCATTTACTGTATGGGGAAGGTAGTCTTGGGTTAATGGGAGGTGTGTCAATAGCTGCATTTTAAGGAGGTAGTCAAGTGTTGGGGGTCGTCCCCGAAGCTTTAGCACAAGGGGACATCATTAGAAAAATAATTGGAGAGGAACTTCAGGTCTCCACAATGTCGGCTTGAATGAATACAATGTTTAACCATACTGATGCCTTCATTGCTTTACCAGGTGGTCTAGGCACACTAGAAGAGATCTTTCATATTTCCTCATGGGCCCAAAAACACATTCACCATAAACCCATAGGTTTGTTAAATGTTAATATTATGATAAGTTGTTGTCTTTTCTTGATCCTGTTGTGGAACAGGAATTTCTAACATCTTTTGCACGATAAAGCATAATCTCTGCTGCTACTACTAAACAATTGATTGACCAACTACAATCTTTCATTCCTGTGATTGATCCCTCTATGAGTCGCATAAATTGGTCATCTAAGGAAAGCCGTAAAAAGCTTACATTAGATTTGAGCCTTCATTTGTGAATCTTTATGTCTTTTGGTTTTATTATTGTGTTTTGTTGTTTCTTATATTTGTTTTAGTGTGTTTCAGGTTTGTTAGTGTTTGTTATTTTAGGTGATATCTTCTATACTATATCTTTACCTTAGAACATTGAGGACAATGTCTCGTTTTGGTTGGGGGGAGAGGGTAGTAGCTAAAAAAAAAAAACTAAATGTGTTTTCTATTTCATAAAGCATGTGTAAAATTGTTATAACTATGATGGCAGAGTAAAGGAGATCTTTTTATGACTCTTAAGACGCATCTTAATAACCATTCTTAATAAGGTCTATCATAATATTTCTTGAAATATTCAGGTTTACAAACTCTCGCATTATTATCACTTAATTCTTCTCATATATTTATTTAACATGTATTCTTAAACCTTAATTTAGACACACACACACTTTAACATATGATTGTGGGTTGCACAATGGATTATTACATTATTTATGTTTTTTTTTGTTAAAGGTAACAACTAAGGGAAAGGGATAATATATAATTTAAAAAAAAACAAAAAAAAACAAAAAAAAATGATAATAATAAAAATGTAGATAAATTTGTTTCGTAGCCTCCCTAACCTAAGTAATTAAGCTCGAAGGGGTGCTTTAATACCTAATACCCTAAAGTCAACTAACTTGGGAGCTATTGGCCCAACGCTTGTTACATGGGTTGAGGAGAAAAGCTTAAGGGAATCAAACATTGCATTATCTACATATCAGTATCTGCGACCCGAGTTACTAAGCTCGTAGGGGTGTCTCAACACCTAATGCCCTAAGACCAACTGGTCTCGGTGTCATTAGCTAAAAGCTCATTACATGGGTTAAAGATGCATGGTGTTTTAAGTTATATGTATATCTATTAAATAAATAAATAAATAAAAAGAAAAAAAATTAATCCCAACCCAAGGAAGTTAACCTTAAACATTAGAACAAAAATTTTGTTTTCTTCCAAGAAAAGCCCTATAATTATGTGTTGATATATTGAGCACAAAAGAAAGGTTTATTAATATCTTGTTAAGAGGTATTGAGCACATATATAAATTTAATGAGAGTTTGTTTATCTAGATAGATTAATAGAAGTTGAATGATGAATACCTTACTTTATGGAATTTGCAAATTATTTTTCTATTTTAACACTTTGATTACTAGAGACTAGTAATAAGCTGGTTGAGGGGTGTGATTAGTACTTAAAATTATATTTTTTATCAAGGTTTTATGTCATCATTTTATACTTGAAGTATCAATAACTCCTTAACTAAAGTATGTTTTATAATAATATATCTAATAATATAAGATACCTTTAATTTATGGTAAATGTTAATTTTAAATGCAGGCCTATCACATAAATGAAAGGATTGATTGATGAATTTAAGAACTGAAATTGAAAGGACAAAAAGATGACAAAACTTAGAAAAGAGATGCCGGTGCAATCCAAACCGGAACACTGTTTGATAATTAGGTCATATCTGGAGTTGTAAATCTTAGATTTAGGTCTACTATATATGGATGGAAAGGTAAGACATAGGCCTATAACTTTCATATGGAGCCCAAGATCTAAAAAGGTCATTTTCAAGTCCAAATTGTAGCAACAACAAAGAAGTCCAAATCTATCTTCTAGCCCGAGCACTGTTCAGTGTTTGGCTCATATATGGAGTTCTAGAAGTCCAAATGACCTAAATGTTTTACACAAGAAAGCTGAGACAATTTAATACAACATTCATGTTTTTAAGTAGCTCCAATTTTGACATTATCAATGACTTTTTTTTGGCCACCCACTCATCAATTAGTCAAGAGTTGGCCACCCACTCAGCAATTAGTCATCAAATCAATAGTCCCTAATTTTGGCCTATAAAAGGAGGCATTTGCCATGCATTTAGGCATCTTGGTTTTCAAATCAAGATCATGCTCTTCCTTTCTCTCTTTGTATTTTTTGTAATGTTTATGCTTTAGTTTCATTAATATCAAGTTTATGCCTTTCATTTCCTTTCCTTTACTTAGTTAACTCTTATCTTATTTATGTTCTTATTTTGTTTGTTTATTTTTTTTTCTTTTATTATGTGTTGCTAAGTTTATTATGTCAAGGTGAAAAGGTTACAGAGCTAGTGTGAATTTACTTCCATATTCAGTTTTTCAGAGTCTCAATCTAGGTGAGTTAAAACCAACTTCTATATCTCTTTTACTTGCCGATAGATTTGTAAAAGTGCCTAGAGGAATAATTGAAGATGTGTTAGTACAAGTCGATAAATTCATTTATCGTGTGGATTTTATTGTCTTGGACATAGAACCTGTTGAAGCATGTAATTCATTTCCTGTTATTTTAGGACGTCCGTTTCTTGCAACGTCTAACACATTGATTAATTGTAGGAATGGACTGATGAAGCTATCATTTGGAAACATGACATTGGAGATGAATATTTTCAACATTTGCAAGCAACCTGGAGATGATAATGATTTACAAGAAGTAGATCATATTGATGAATTAGTTTATGATCAACTTGAATCTACTTTAAGTAAAAATAAATTGGATGAATCTGAAGATTTGCAAATGATTTATTCTGAGGAAGAAATCACGGATGAAAAACGCACAGAAAATGTTGATGCAAATCTTTTGTCAATAGTGACAACAGATTCGACATCTGACATCACACCAATCGATGATTACTTTCCTAACGAATCCTTACTTTCTCTTAGTCCAATGCCTTGGTATGATAAAAATATTAATTTTCTTGCTTTAGGAGATTTGCCAACTGATTGGAGTAATCAAGACAAAGAAAAGTTTTTGAACGAAGTGAAGAATTTTTATTGTGATGACCCTAACTTATTCAAATATTGTCATGATCAAATATTTCAAAGATTCATTCCTGACAATGAGGTAAGTAGTGTCATTAAACTTTGTCATTCTGAAGCATGTGGAAGTTATTTCTCGTCAAAAAATACTGCTGCAAAAATCTTTCAAAATGGATTTTATTGGCCCACCATGTTCAAGGAAACGCATGCATTCTGCAAAACTTGTGAAAATTGTCAAAAAGTTGATACTGGTCAAAAAGTTTTGTTTTATAATTCTCAACTCTATGCATTCCCTAAAGAGCTATGATTAAGATGGAGTAATCCTTATGGGGCATGTGATATTGAGAATTCAATGAATGACAATGACTTTAAGGAAAATGGACATCGTTTGAAAGCTTACTTTGATAATTTTCCTAGTGAAAATGAATCAACTAGTTTGAATGATCTTGTAGATAAAGGTTGATTATTTTGTTTTTCTCACATTGTTTTTGTGTTTCTTTTTGAGTGATTTTTGCTACTTTCTCTCACCCCGGTCAAATGGCGGACAACGGTACTCCGTGACTTAAGTCGGTTCTTTCAGTTTCCCATAATAACTAATATTTGTGTATATATTTATGCAATTCTTTGAATCTCTCTTCCAATTCTCATTTGAAAATGGACACTAATCTTGAAAAATTAAAAAAGTATTTTCCCGCTCTGCCTCAGAATGCGATTACAAAACTTTACCGTGCTAGATGTGCAAGATTGAGATTGTTAATGAATCATGGAATTCCTGAAGATATTCACTGGTTGATTGAAGCAAAGGTTTGATTATCAGGTGAGTCCTCTAATTCCTTCATTTCACACATACCTGGAATAGGTAAAAGCACTTTTGCAAAGAAACGTCGTGCAAAATGACTGAAAGTCTGTCATCGATGTGCTAGATGGACTTGTAATACACAATGTCGTTCTTTAAGAATGGTATCTATAAACCGTGAAGATAAAATACAATTCATTAAGGATGGCCGGAGTAAGGAGTCTTTAGATAATCTTCTATGGACTCTTGAGACGCATCCTAGTGGAGATGTGCATCATGTAATTCATGATTTATGGCCACTATTTCATAAAGAACATGATCGATTTAGTCTTGGGAATTTGACTAAAAAAGACCCTGTTTGCCAGTTTTTAAGAAAACTGGATGGGAAGCCTATCCCCGACCCATAGAAGGCGTTTAAGCCGTTCTTGGACGTAAAACCAAGGGAAGATGTGAGCCACAATCACAACTACCTATACATACATAAGCTGGCCTACATATAGGTGTTATGATTGCCTTTCTAATTTCTTATCTATAAAACCCTCTCTTCCTTCTTTTCATTTATACTTAACCCATACATTCAACAAATACAAAAGTGTGTAGAAATGGCAAGTTCCTCAAGTCATCATATAAGAAATATTTGTGTTTTCGGTGGATCTAGTCCTGGGAAAGAAAAGGAGTTTTTAGAATCAGCAAATCATCTTGGTTAAGTGTTAGCTGAGAGAAAGATTCATTTAGTGTATGGGGGAGGCAGTCTTGGGTTAATGGGAGGTGTGTCAATAGCTGTATTTTTAGGAGGTAGTCAAGTTTTGGGGGTCGTCCCTGAAGCTTTAGCACAAGGGGACATCATTGGAAAAACAATTGGAGAGGAATTTCAGGTCTCCACAATGTCAGCTCAAATGAATGCAATGTTTAACCATGCTGATGCCTTCATTGCTTTACCAGGTGGTCTAGGCACATTGGAAGAGATCTTTCATATTTTCTCTTGGGCCCAACTGCATATTCACCATAAACCCATAGGTTTGTTAAATGTTAATGGTTATTATGATAAGTTGTTGTCTTTTCTTGATCATGCTGTGGAACAGGAATTTCTAACATCTTCTGCACGACAAATCATAATCTCTGCTGCTACTGTTGAACAATTGATTGACCAACTACAATCTTTCATTCCTGTAATTGATCCCTCCATGAATCGCATAAATTAGTCATCTAAGGAAAGCCGTAAAAAGCTTAGATAGGATTTGAGCCTTCATTTGTGAATTTTTATGTCTTTTGGTTTTATTATTGTGTTTTGTTCTTTCTTATTTTTGTTTCAGTGTGTTTCAGGTTTGTCAGTGTTCGTTATTTCAGGTGATATCTTCTATACTCTATCTTTCTACCCTTAAACATTGAGGACAATGTCTCGTTTTGGTTGGGGGGAGAGGGTAGTAGTTGATAAAAAAATGTTTTTTATTTCATAAAGCATATGCATAATTGTTGTTACTAGGATGGCAGAGTAAATGAGCTCTTTTGTTAAAGTGACTCTTGAGACACATCTTAGTAACCATTCTTAACAAGGTCTATTATAATACTTCTTGAAATCTTCAGGTTTTCAAACTCTCGCATTGTTATCACTTAATTCTGCTCATATACTTATTTAACATGTATTCTTAAACCTTAATTTACACACACACACACTTTAACATATGATTGTAGGTTGTATATTGGATTATTACATTATTTATGTTCTTTTGTTAAAGGTAACAACTAAGGGTAAGGGATTGTATATAATTAAAAAAAATAAAAAAAATAAAAAAAATGATGATAATAATAAAAATGTAGATAAGTTTGGTTTCGTAGCGTCCCTAACCTAAGTAATTAAGCCCAAAGGGGTGTTTTAACACCTATTACCTTAAAGTCAACTGACTTGGGAGCTATTGGCCCAACGTTTGTTACATGGGTTGAGGAGAAAAGCTTAAGGAAATCAAACATTGCACTATCTACATATGAGTATCTGCGACCCGAGTTACTAAGTTCGTTAACTTGCACTAAGTTCGTTGAGGGGTGTCTTAACACCTAATGCGCTAAGACCAACTGGTCTGGGAGTCATTAGCCGAAAGCTCGTTACATGGGTTAAAGATGCATGGTGTTTTTAAATTATATGTATATATATTTAAAAAAAAACAAAAAGAAAAAAAAAGACAAAAATAATAATCCCAACAAAAGGAAGTTAGCCTTAAACATTAGAACAAAAATTTTGTTTTCTTCCAAGAAAAGCTCCATAATTATGTGTTAATACATTGAGCACAAAAGAAAGGTTTATGAATATCTTGTTAAGAGGTATTGAGCAGGTATATAAATTTAAGGAGAGTTTGTTTATCTGGATGAATACCTTGCTTTGTGGAATTTGCAAATTGTTTTTCTATTTTAACACTTTGATTACTAGGGACTAGTAATAAGCTAGTTGGGGGGTGTGATTAGTACTTAAAAGTGCATTTTTATCAAGGTTTTATATTTTTATTTTGCACTTGAAGTATCAATAACTCCGTAACTAAAGCTTGTTTTATAATAATATATCTAATAATATAAGATACCTTTAATTTGTGGTAAATGTTCATTTTAAATGCAGGTCTATCTCATAAATGAAAGGTTTGATTGATGACTTTAAAAACTTATATTGCAAGGGCAAAAGGAGGACCAAAATTAGAAAAGAGATGTCGGTGCAATCCAAACCGGAACACTATTCGATAATTGGGTCATATTTGGAGCTATAGATCTCAGATTTAGGTCTACTTTATATGGATAAAAAGGTAAGACATAGCCCTCCAACTTTCATATGAGCCCAAGATCTAAAAAGGCCATTTTCAAGCCCAAATTGTAGCAACAACAAAGAAACCCGAATCTGTCCTCCAGCCCGAGCACTATTCAGTATTTTGGCCATATCTGGAGTTCTAGAAGTCCAAATGAGCTGAATGTTTTACACAAAAAAGTTGAGAAAATTGCCTACAACTTTCATGTTTTCAAGTGGCTCTAATTCTGACGTTATCAATGATGTTTTGGGTAGACAAGAGAAGATAAGGATTGTCACCAAGTCAAGAGTTGGTCACCCACTCATCAATTAGTCATCAAATCAATAGTTCTCAATTTTGGCCTATAAAAGGAGGCATTTGCCATGCATTTAGGCATCTTGGTTTCTAGATCAAGATCATGCTCTTGCTTTCTCTCTTTGTATTTTTTGTAATGTTTATGCTTTGCTTTCATTAATATCAAGTTTATGCCTTTCATTTACTTAGTTAACTTTTATCTTATTTATGTTCTTATTTTGTTTATTTATTCTTCTTTCTTTCATTATGTCTAGCTAAGTTTATTATGTCAAGGTGAAAAGGTTACACTAATGGTGTAAGAATAAGTATGGTGTAAACTTAATATGGACTGTAATGTTTGATACTAACATGTTTTGTATTTGTTATCTTGTTCACTCTTTAATACTTTGCTTGTTAAATGATTAATATTGATTTATGTTGTATAACACTTGGTACAACAAATGCTTGGCACTTTCATAGTTCATACTGTATGGTATAACCGACACCTGAGCTATGAAAAGAACTTGATTTGTTGTTAACATAAGTTATAATCATGAATGCTTGACGAGATTTACAAGTACTAGCATTAATCAAATAAGATGACTAATGTAATCATGTTAACAATCTATGATCTAATTGGAACCTCCTTTATGTGTGGTTTTCGATTGAAAAATAAGAGTTTATACTATACTTGTTTGACATACCATTAGTGGATCCTCTAACCTTGACATTTTTTATTCTTATTATTTAATCCTTCCATTAATTTTCCATCTCCAAGTTCTCATCATTTTCTTCTTCTTCTCTTTTTTTTTTATTATTATTACTACTACTACTACTACTACTACTACTACTATTATAGTTATTATTGTTATTGTCGTTGTTGTTATTATTGTTATTACTATTATTATTGTTGTTGTTGTTATTATTATTATTGTTGTACTATTGTCGTTTATAATTTGTACAATTAACCTCCCTGTGGTTCGACCTTGGTCTTGCTGGGTTATTTATTACTTTGACACTCCTGCACTTGGGAGAAGACATCAATCTTTTCGTCGTGTCATGCCTCCTTTTATAGGCCAAAATTGGGAACTATTAATTTGATGACTAATTGATGAGTGGGTAGCCAACTCTTGACTTGGTGACAATCCTTATCTTCTCTTTTCTGCCCAAAACGTCATTGATAACGTCAAAATTGGAGCCACTCGAAAACATGAAAGTTGTAGGCAATTGTCTAAGCTTTCTTGTGTAAACAATTCATCTCATTTGGATTTTAGAACTCCAGATATGGCCAGAATACTAAACAGTGCTCGGGCTGGAAGACAACTTCGGGCTTCTTTGTTGTTGCAATAATTTGGACTTGAAAATGGCCTTTTTAGATCTTGGGCTCCATATGATAGTTGTAGGCCTATGTCTTACCTTTCCATCCATATAAAGTAGACCTAAATCAAAGATCTATGGCTCCAGATATGACCCAATTACCGAATAGTGTTCCGGTTTGGATTGCACCCACATCTCTTTTCTAATTTTGGTCATCTCTTTACCCTTGCAATTTAAGTTCTTAAAGTCATCAATCAATCGTTTCATTTATGTGATAGGCCTACATTTAAAATGAACATTTACCACAAATTAAAGGTATCTTAAATTATTAGATATATTATTATAAAACATGCTTTAGTTAAAGAGTTATTGATACTTCAAGTGCAAAATGATGATATAAAACCATGATAAAAATGCACTTTTAAGTACTAATAAAAAACGGTGCTTGAAATTTGCAAAAATATATAGAGATTAGGTTAATCATTGGTTTTACAAGTGTCTTTTTTATTGTATTATTCAATAAAATATAATTTTAAATGAGTTTTCAAGTTTAACTCATTGGATTAAGTTTAATAATAATATCAAAGAGTTTCCTGTTACTTGAATATTACTTTAAGTTGAAAAATATTTTGGTGTGATGGCAACGTATTGGGTTTTAGGAATGGAAAAATTGTTGTGATGTCGCAATCACACAAATTAATTACTTTAACTTAAAACACAACAGGCAATATAATATGAAGTAGTAAGCAAGGGGTCGATCCTATGAGAAAGATTCAAGTCAGATTTTTATGCTAGATGATATGCAACTTGGAGGGTTTTGGATATTATCTAGAATAAAGCAAAAGAAAATAGAAAACTATCACGTGAAATTAAATAAAATTAGAAAATTATCAAGATAACAAACCTTGATCGTTAACACATATTCACCTACAGCAATCAAAACTGATCATGGAACCGAAACATCAATTATATTATGAAAATTTATCTCTTCTTAATATTGGTTAGTTAACTGACACGACTAAAAGATTGATATCTTCTCCCAGGTGTAGGAGTGTTAAAGTAATAAATAACCCGGCAAGACCGGGGTCAAACCACAGGAAGGTTAAATGCATAAATTATAGATGACAATAACAATAACAACAATAACAATAACAATAACAATAACAATAACAATAACAATAATAATAATAATAATAATAAATAAATAAATAAAAAGAAGGAGAAGGAGAAGAAGAAGATGAGAACTTCGAGATGGAATATTAATGTAAGGATTAAACAATGATAATAACAAATGTCAAGGTTAGAGGTTCCACTAACGGTATGTCAAACAAGTATAGTATAAACTCTTATTATTCAATTGGAAAGTGCACATAAAGGAGGTTTCAATCAGATTATAGATTGTTAAGATGATTACATTAGTCATCTTATTTGATTAATGTTAATACTTATAAATCTCGTCAAGTATTCATGATTATAACTTATATTAACAATAAATCAAGTTTCTTTCATAGTTCAGGTGTCGGTTATACCATACAGTATGAACTATGAAAGTTGATGAGAACTTTGAGATGGAATATTAACGTAAGGATTAAACAATGATAATAACAAATGTCAAGGTTACAGGTTCCACTAATGGTATGTCAAACAAGTATAGTATAAACTCTTATTATTCAATTGAAAACCACACACAAAGGAGGTTCCAATCAGATTATAGATTGTTAACATGATTACATTAGTCATCTTATTCGATTAATGCTAATACTTGTAAATCTCATCCAACATTCATGATTATAACTTATGTTAACAACAAATCAAGTTCCTTTCATAGCTTAGGTGTTGGTTATATCATACAGTATGGGTTATGAAAGTGCCAAGCATTTGTTGTACCAAATGTTATACAACATAAATCAAGATTACTTATTTAACAAGCAAAGTATTAAAGAGTGAACAAGATAACAAATAGAAAACATGTTAGTATCAAACATTAAAGTCCATATTAAGTTTATACTATACTTATTCTTACACCATTAGTGTAACCTTTTCACCTTGACATAATAAACTTAGCTAGACATAATGAAAGAAAGAAAAATAAATAAATAAAATAAGAACATAAATAAGATAAAAGTTAGCTAAGTAAATGAAAGGAAATGAAAGGCATAAACTTGATATTAATGAAAGCAAAGCATAAACATTACAAAAAATACAAAGAGAGAAAGTAAGAGCATGATCTTGATCTGGAAACCAAGATGCCTAAATGCATGGCACATGCCTCCTTTTATAGGCCAAAATTGGGAACTATTGATTTGATGACTAATTAATGAGTGGGTGACTAACTCTTGACTTGGTGACAATTCTTATCTTCTCTTGTCTACCCAAAATGTCATTGATAACGTCAAAATTGGAGCCACTTGAAAACATGAAAGTTGTAGGAAATTGTCTAATCTTTCTTGTGTAAAACATTCAGCTCCTTTCAACTTCTAGAACCCCATATATGGCCAAAATACAGAACAGTGCTCGGGCTGGAGGACAGATTCGGGCTTCTTTGTTGTTGCTACAATTTGGACTTGAAAATGGCTTTTTTAGATCTTGGGCTCCATATGCAAGTTGTAGGCCTATGTCTTACCTTTTCATCCATATAAATTGGACCTAAATCTGAGATCTACAGCTCTAGATATGACCATTTACCGAACAGTGTTCCGGTATGGACTGCACCAACATCTCTTTTCTAAGTTTGGTCATCTCTTTGTCCTTTTAATTTCAGTTCTTAAATTCATCAATCAATCCTTTCATTTATGTGATAGGTCTGTATTTAAAATGAATATTTACCACAAATTAAAGGTATCGTATATTATTAGATATACTATTATAAAACATGTTTTAGTTAAGGAGTTATTGATACTTCAAGTGCAAAATGATGACATAAAACCTTGATAAAAAATGCACTTTTAAGTACTAATCACACCCCCCAACCGCTTATTACTAGTCTCTAGTAATCAAAGTATTAAAATAGAAAAACAATTTATAAATTCCATAAAGCAAGGTATTCATCATTCAACTTCAATTAATCTATCCAGATAAA
Organism: Populus pruinosa; assembly: GCA_026413675.1. Classification (NCBI taxonomy): domain Eukaryota; kingdom Viridiplantae; phylum Streptophyta; class Magnoliopsida; order Malpighiales; family Salicaceae; genus Populus; species Populus pruinosa. Next base: position 11,247,256 of record CM048604.1, on the reverse strand, counting down.
CAAACTCTCATTAAATTTATATATCTGCTCAAGACCTCTTAATAAGATATTAATAAATCTTTCTTTTATGCTCAATATATCAACAAATAATTATGGGGCTTTTCTTGAAAGAAAACAAAATTGTTGTTCTAATATTTAAGGTTAACTTCCTTGGGTTGAGATTATTATTTTTTTCTTTTTTTTTTTCATTTTTTTTTTTTTTTTTTTAACTCTATATACATATACTTTAAAAACACCATGCATCTTTAACCCATGTAACGAGCTTTCAGCTAATGACTCCCAGACCAGTTGGTCTTAGGGCATTAGGTGTTAAGACACCCCTACGAGCTTAGTAACTCGGGTCGCAGATACTGATATGTAGATAGTGCAATGTTTGATTTCTTTAAGCTTTTCTCCTCAACCCATGTAACAAGCGTTGGGCCAATAGCTCCCAAGTCAGTTGACTTTAGGGTATTAGGTGTTAAAACACCCCTTCGGGCTTAATTGCTTAGGTTAGGGAGGCTACGAAATCAAACTTATCTACATTTTTATTATCATCATTTTTTATTTTTTATTTTTTATTTTTTTTTTCATGTTTTTTTTTTTTTTTATTTTTTTAATTATATACAATCCCTTTCCCTTAGTTGTTACCTTTAACAAAAGAACATAAATAATGTTATAATCCAATATGCAACCCACAATCATATGTTAAAGTGTGTGTGTGTAAATTAAGGTTTAAAAATACATGTTAAATAAGTATATGAGCAGAATTAAGTGGTAACAATACGAGAGTTTGTAAACCTGAATATTTCAGGAAGTATTATAATAGACCTTGTTAAGAATGGTTACTAAGATGCGTCTCAAGAGTCACCTTAACAAAAGAACTCCTTTACTCTGCCATCCTAGTAACAACAATTATGCACATGCTTTATGAAATGAAAAACAATTTTTTTTTTTTTTATCAACTACTACCCTCTCCCCCCAACCAAAACGAGACATTGTCCTCAATGTTCTAAGGTAGAAAGATAGAGTATAAAAGATATCACCTGAAATAACGAACACTGACAAAACCTGAAACACACTGAAACAAAAATAAGAAATAACAAAACATAATAAAACCAAAAGACACAAAAATTCACAAATGAAGGCTCAAATCCAATCTAAGCTTTTTACGGCTTTCCTTAGATGACCAATTTATGCGACTCATGGAAGGATCAATCACAGGAAAGAAAGATTGTAGTTGGTCAATCAATTGTTCAGCAGTAGAAGCAGAGATTATGATTTGTCGTGCAGAAGATGTTAGAAATTCCTGTTCCACAGCATGATCAAGAAAAGACAACAACTTATCATAATAACCATTAACATTTAACAAACCTATGGGTTTATGGTGAATGTGCAATTGAGCCCAAGAGGAAATATGAAAGATCTCTTCCAATGTGCCTAGACCACCTGGTAAAGCAATGAAAGCATCAGCATGGTTAAACATTGCATTCATTCGAGCCGACATTGTGGAGACCTGAAGTTCCTCGCCAATTGTTTTTCCAATGATGTCCCCTTGTGCCAAAGCTTCAGGGACGACTCCTAAAACTTGACTACCTCCTAAAAATGCAGCTATTGACACACCTCCCATTAACCCAAGACTGCCTCCCCCATATACTAAATGAATCTTTCTCTCAGCTAGCACCTGACCAAGATGATTTGCTGATTCTAAAAACTCTTTTTCTTTCCCAGGACTAGATCCACCGAAAACACAAATATTTCTTATTTGATGACTTGAGGAACTTGCCATTTCTACACACTTCTGTATTTGTTGAATGTATGGGTTGAGTAGAAATGAAAGGAAGGAAAATAGGGTTTTATAGATGAGAAAGTAGAAAGGCAATCATAACATCTATATGGAGGCCAGCTGGAGTCTCACACACTCTCTCTCTCTTTTTATTTATTTATTTATTTACTTTTGAAAAAAACATGTGTATGTACAGGTAGTTGTGATTGTGGCTCACATCTTCCCTTGGTTTTACGTCCAAGAACGGCTTAAACGCCCTCTATGGGTCGGGGATAGGCTTCCCATCCAGTTTTCTTAAAAACTGGCAAACAGGGTCTTTTTTAGTCAGATTCCCAAGACTAAGTCGATCATGTTCTTTATGAAATAGTGGCCATAAATCATGAATTGCACGATGCACATCTCCACTAGGATGCGTCTCAAGAGTCAATAGAAGATTATCTAAAGACTCCTTACTCAGGCCATCCTAGTGGAGATGTGCATCGTGTAATTCATGATTTATGGCCACTATTTCATAAAGAACATGCTCAACTTAGTCTTGGGAATCTGACTAAAAAAGACCCTCTTTGCCAGTTTTTAAGAAAACTGGATGGGAAGCCTATCCTCGACCCATAGAGGGCGTTTAAGCCGTTCTTGGACGTAAAACCAAGGGAAGATGTGAGCCACAATCACAACTACTTGTACATACACATGCTTTTTCAAAAATAAATAAATAAATAAAGAGAGAGAGAGAGTGTGAAACTCCAGCTGGTCTACATGTAGGTGGTATGATTGCCTTTTTAATTTTTCATCTATAAAATCCTCTATTCCTTCCTTTCATTTCTACTCAACCCATACATTCAAAAAATATAGAAGTGTGTAGAAATGGCAAGTTCCTCAAGTCATCACATAATAAATATTTGTGTTTTTGGTGGATCTAGTCCTGGGAAAGAAAAAGGAGTTTTTAGAATCAGCAAATCATCTTGGTCAGGTGCTAGCTGAGAGAAAGATTCATTTAGTGTATAGGAGAGGCAGTCATGGGTTAATGGGAGGTGTGTCAATAGCTGCATTTTTAGGAGGTCGTCAAGTTTTGGGGGTTATCTCCAAAGCTTTAGTAAAAGGGGACGTCATTGGAAAAATAATTAGAGAGGAACTTTAGGTCTCCACAATGTCGGCTCGAATGAATGCAATGTTTAACCATGTTGATGCCTTCATTGCTTTACCAAGTGATCTAAGCACATTGGAAGAGATCTTTCATATTTCCTCTTGGGCCCAACTGCATATTCACCATAAACCTATAGGTCTGTTAAATGTTAATGGTTATTATGATAAGTTGTTATCTTTTCTTGATCATGCTATGGAATAGGAATTTCTAACATCTTTTACACAACAAATCATAATCTCTACGGCTACTGCTGAACAATTGATTGACCAACTACAATCTTTCATTCCTGTGATTGATCCCTTCATGAGTCTTCATTTGTAATTTTTTTTGTCCTTTTGTTTTATTATTGTGTTTTGTTATTTCTTATTTTTATTTCAGTGTTTTCAGGTTTGTCAATCTTCGTTATTTCAGGTGATAGCTTCTATACTCTATCTTTTTACTTAGAACATTGAGGACAATGTCTCGTTTTGGTTGGGGGAGAGGGTGTAGCTAAAAAAAAACTAAATATGGTTTTTATTTTATAAAAAGCATGTGCAAAATTGTTGTTACTATGATGGTAGAGTAAAGGAGAACTTTTTATGACTCTTGAGATGTATCTTAGTAACCATTCGTAACAAGGTCTATCATAATACTTCGTAAAATATTCAAGTTTACAAACTCTCGCATTGTTATCACTTAATTCTGCTCATATAGCCATTTACATACACACACACTATAACATATGATTGTGGGTTGCATAATGAATTATTATATTATTTATGTTTTTTTTTGTTAAAGGTAACAACTAAGGGAAAGGGATAATATATAATTTAAAAAAAAAACCAAAAAAAGAGCAAAAAAAAATGATGATAATAAAAATATAGATAAGTTTGGTTTCGTAGCCTTCCTAACCTAAGCAATTAAGCCCGAAGGGGTGCTTTAACACCTAATACCCTAAAATCAACTGACTTGGGAGCTATTGGCCCAACGCTTGCTACATGGGTTGAGAAGAAAAGCTTAAGGGAATCAAACATTACACTATCCACATATCAGTATCTGCGACCCGAGTTACTAAGCTCGTAGGGGTGTCTCAACACCTAATGCCCTAAGACCAACTGGTCTGGGAGTCATTAGCCAAAAGCTCGTTACATGGGTTAAAGATGCATGATGTTTTTAAAGTATATGTATATAGAGTTAAAAAAAAAAAAGAAAAAAAAGAAAAAAAAAAGACAAAAATAGTAATCTCAACCCAAGGAAGTTAACCTTAAACATTAGAACAAAAATTTTGTTTTCTTCCAAGAAAAGCCCCATAATTATGTGTTGATACATTGAGCACAAAAGAAAGGTTTATTAATATCTTGTTAAGTGGTATTGAGCAGATATATAAATTTAATGAGAGTTTGTTTATCTGGATAGATTAATGGAAGTTAAATGATAAATACCTTGCTTTGTGAAATTTGCAAATTGTTTTAACGCTTTAATTACTAGGGACTAGTAATAAGCTGGTTGGGGGGTGTGATTAGTACTTAAAAGTGCATTTTTATCATGGTTTTATATCATCATTTTGCACTTGAAGTATCAATAACTCCTTAACTAAAATATGTTTTATAATAATGTATCTAATAATATAAGATACCTATAATTTGTGGTAAATGTCTATTTTTAATGCAGGCCTATCAAATAAATGAAAGGATTGATTGATGACTTGAAGAACTTAAATTGCAAGGATAAAGAGATGGTCAAACTTAGAGAAGAGATGTCGGTGCAATCCAAACCGGAACACTGTTCGGTAATTGGGCCATATCTGGAGCTACAGATCTCAGATTTAGGTCCAATTTATATGGATGGAAAGGTAAGACATAGGCCTACAACTTTCATATGGAGCCCAAGATCTAAAAAGGCCATTATCAAGTCCAAATTGTAGCAACAACAAAGAAGCCCGAATCTGTCTTCCAGCCCGAGCACTGTTCGGTATTTTGGCCATATCTGGAGTTCTAGAAGTCCAAATGAGCTGAATTTTTTACACAAGAAAGCTGAGACAATTGCCTACAACTTTCATGTTTGCACCTGGCTCCAGTTTTGACGTTATCAATGACGTTTTGGGCAGACAAGAGAAGATAAGGATTGTCACCAAGTCAAAAGTTGGCCACCCACTTATCAATTAGTCATCAAATCAATAGTTCCCAATTTTGGCCTATAAAAGGAGGCATTTGCCATGCATTTAGGCATCTTGGTGTTCAGATCAAGATCATGCTCTTCCTTTCTCTCTTTGTATTTTTTGTAATGTTTATGCTTTACTTTCATTAATATCAAGTTTATGCCTTTCATTTCATTTCCTTTACTTAGTTAACTTTTATGTTCTTACTTTGTTTATTTGTTTTCCTTTCTTTCATTATGTCTAGCTAAGTTAATTATGTCAAGGTGAAAAGGTTACACTAATGGTGTAAGAATAAGTATAATGTAAACTTAATATGGACTTTAATGTTTGATACTAACATGTTTTATATTTGTTATCTTGTTCACTCTTTAATACTTTGCTTGTTAAATGACTAATCTTGATTTATGTTGTATAACACTTGGTACAACAAATGCTTGGCACTTTCATAGCCCATAATGTATGGTATAACCGACACCTGAGCTATGAAAGGAACTTGATTTGTTGTTAACATAAGTTATAATCATGAATGCTTGACGAGATTTACAAGTATTAGCATTAATTGAATAAGATGACTAATGTAATCATGTTAACAATATATAATCTGATTGGAACCTCCTTTGTGTGTGGTTTCCAATTCAATAATAAGAGTTTATACTATACTTGTTTGATATACCATTAGTGGAATCTCTAACCTTGACATTTGTTATTATTATTGCTTAATCCTTACATTAATATTTGATCTCCAAGTTCTCATCATCATCATCTTCTTCTTCTTCTCTTTCTTTATTATTATTATTATTATTATTATTATTATTATTATTATTATTATTATTATTACTATTACTATTATTATTATTATTATTATTATTATTATTATTATTATTATTATTGTTATTACTATTATTATTGTTATTGTTGTTATTCTTGTTGTTGTTGTTGTTGTTGTATTATTATTATTTATAATTTGTACAATTAACCTCCCTGTGGTTCGACCCCGGTCTTGCCGGGTTATTTATTACTTCGACACTCCTGCACTTGGGAGAAGACATCAACCTTTTAGTCGTGTCAAGTTTTTGGCGCCGTTGCCGGGGAGGTAAGTTCTTGTATAAATTATAGTATTTATTTTATTTTCTCTTTTCACTTTTCTTGTATATAACTTTGTTTCTTTTCTTTTGTTTCTTTTTATTTTGTTTTCTTCCTCCTTCTTTTGCTTTCTTCTTCTTCTTTTTATTTTATTCCTACACGTGCATGAGAGTGTGGTCACGTACATCAAGTGGTAGACTTTTGAAGATAAAGACCCTGATGAAGCAATGGAGTACTTAGACTTGTTAGCTGAAAATGCTCAAAATTGGGACACTGCGGGTACATATGAGGCACCGAGTAAAACTCAACTTCATACATCTAGTGGAGGTATGTACAATCTTAGGAAAGATCATGACCTCCAAGCCAAATTTGCATCTTTAGCTAGAAAAGTTGAGGCACTAGAATTGAAAAAGAGTGGTCAATTAAAATCTGTTGAAAACATTGTGTGTCAAATCTGTGAAACAAATGAACACTCAACCAACGATTGTCCAACCTTGCCTTCTTTTAAAGAATGTCTCCATGAACAAGCTCATTCTTTAAACAGTTTTCAAAGGGCCAACCACAACCCACACTCCCAAACATACAACCCTGGTTGGAGAAATCACCCAAATTTCAATTGGAAGAGTGAGAACAACAATGCACAAACTTCACAACCATCGTTTCAAGCACACCACAATTTCCAAAATTCTCATGGATATGCACCTCCTTATGCTCCACCTCCTAGAAGAAATCTTGAGGAAACATTGCATGCATTCATTGAAAAGCAAGAGACAATTAATACTCAACTTGTTCAAAACATGACAGATTTTAAAGATACTCTTGCTAAATTAACATCTGCTCTCAGTTTCCAAGAGAAAGGTAAGTTTCCATCTCAACCACAGCAAAATCCCAAAGGGCAATACAATGCAAATGCAAGTAGTTCCGGAAGCCAACACATGGATCAAGTCAAATCAGTCACTACTCTGCGCAGCGGTAAGGTTATTGAAAAACCTTCTTTTGAACCTTATGAGAAAGATGATGAGTCAATCTCTGAGGGTAAGGAAGGAGATGAATCTGAAAATTACAAAGAAACGACTGATTCACCGCCAGCACTTCCATTTCCTCATGCCATGACTAAACAAAGGAAAGTCAATCACAACTCAGAAATTTTTGAAATTTTCAAACAGGTAAGGATCAATATACCTTTGTTGGATGCTATTAAACAGGTTCCTTCCTATGCTAAATTTTTGAAAGATCTATGCACTGTGAAGAGGAAACTGAATGTGAAAAAGAAAGCCTTTCTAGCCGAACAAGTAAGTGCTATTCTTCAAAACAATAATGCTTTGAAATATAAAGACCCTGGTTGTCCTACAATTTCTTGCTTTATTGGAGAGCATAAAATTGAAAGAGCGTTACTTGATCTTGGTGCTAGTGTGAATTTACTTCCATATTCAGTCTTTCAGAGTCTCAATCTAGGTGAGTTAAAACCAACTTCTATATCTCTTTTACTTGCTGATAGATCTGTAAAAGTGCCTAGAGGAATAATTGAAGATGTGTTAGTACAAGTCGATAAATTCATTTATCCTGTGGATTTTATTGTCTTGGACACAGAACCTGTTGAAGCATGTAATTCATTTCCTGTTATTTTAGGACGTCCGTTTCTTGCAACCTCTAACGCATTGATTAATTGTAGGAATGGACTGATGAAGCTATCATTTGGAAACATGACATTGGAGATGAATATTTTCAACATTTGCAAGCAACCTGGAGATGATAATGATTTACAAGAAGTAGATCATATTGACGAATTAGTTTATGATCAACTTGAATCTACTTTAAGTAAAAATGAATTGGATGAAACTAAAGATTTGCAAATGATTTATTCTGAGGAAGAAATCATGGATGAAACAAGCACCGAAAATGTTGATGCGAATCTTTTGTCAACAGTGACAACAGATTCGACATCTGACATCACACCAATCGATGATTACTTTCCTAACGAATCCTTACTTTCTCTTAGTCCAATGCCTTGGTATAATAAAAATATCAATTTTCTTTCTTTAGGAGATTTGCCAGCTGATTGGAGTACCCAAGACAAAGAAAAGTTTTTGAACGAAGTGAAGAACTTTTATTGTGATGACCCTAACTTATTCAAATATTGTCCTGATCAAATATTTCAAAGATTCATTCCCGACAATGAGGTAAGTAGTGTCATTAAACTTTGTCATTCCGAAGCATGTGGCAGTTATTTCTCGTCAAAAAAGACAACTGCTAAAATCTTTCAAAATGGATTTTATTGGCCCACCATGTTCAAGGACACACATGCATTCTGCAAAACTTGTGAAAATTGTCAAAAGATTGATACTGGTTAAAAAGTTTTGTTTTATAATTCTCAACTCTATACAGTCCCTAGAGAGCTAAGACCAAGATGGAGCAATCCTTATGGGGCCTGTGATATTGAGAATTCAATGAATGACAATGATTTTAAGGAAAATGGACATCGTTTGAAAGCTTACTTTGATAATTTTCCTAGTAAAAATGAATCAACTGGTTGGAATGATCTTGTAGATAAAGGTTGATTATTTTTTTTTTCTCACATTGTTTTTGTGTTTCTTTTTTAGTGATTTTTGCTAGTTTATCTCACCCCGGTCAAATGGCGGATAACGGTACTCCGTGACTTAAGTCGGTTCTTTCAGTTTCCCACAATAACTGATATCGGTGTATATATCTGTGCAATTCTTTGAAGCTCTCTTCCAATTCTCATTTGAAAATGGACACTAATCTTGAAAAATTGAAAAAGTATTTTCCCGCTCTGCCTCAGAATGCGATTACAAAAATTTACCGTGCTAGATGTGCAAGATTGAGATTGTTAATGAATCATGGAATTCCTGAAGATATTCGCTGGTTGATTGAAGCAAAGGTCCAATTATTAGGTGAGTCCTCTAACTTCTTCATTTCACACATGCCTGGAACAGGTAAAAGCACTTTTGCAAAGAAGCGTCGTGCAAAACGACTGGATGTCTGTCATCGTTGTGCTAGATGGACTTGTAATACACAATGTCGTTCTTTAGGAATGGTATCTATAAACCGTGAAGATAAAATACAATTCATTAAGGATGGCCTGAGTAAGGAGTCTTTAGATAATCTTCTATTGACTCTTGAGACGCATCCTAGTGGAGATGTGCATCGTGCAATTCATGATTTATGGCCACTATTTCATAAAGAACATGATCGACTTAGTCTTGGGAATCTGACTAAAAAAGACCCTGTTTGCTAGTTTTTAAGAAAACTGGATGGGAAGCCTATCCCCGACCCATAGAGGGCGTTTAAGCCGTTCTTGGACGTAAAACCAAGGGAAGATGTGAGCCACAATCACAACTACCTGTACATACACATGCTTTTTTTCAAAAGTAAATAAATAAAGAGAGAGAGAGAGAGTGTGAGACTCCAGCTGGCCTACATATAGGTGTTATGATTGCCTTTCTAATTTCTCATCTATAAAACCCTCTCTTCCTTCATTTCTACTCAACCTATACATTCAACAAATACAGAAGTGTGTAGAAATGGCAAGTTCATCAAGTCATCATATTAGAAATATTTGTGTTTTCGGTGGATCTAGTCCTGGGAAAGAGAAGGAGTTTTTAGAATCAGCAAATCATCTTGGTCAGGTGCTAGCTGAGAGAAAGATTCATTTAGTGTATGGGGGAGGCAGTCTTGGGTTAATGGGAGGTGTGTCAATAGCTGCATTTTTAGGAGGTAGTCAAGTTTTAGGAGTCGTCCCTGAAGCTTTGGCACAAGGGGACATCATTGGAAAAACAATTGGAGAGGAACTTCAGGTCTCCACAATGTCGGCTCGAATGAATGCAATGTTTAACCATGCTGATGCTTTCATTGCTTTACCAGGTGGTCTAGGCACATTGGAAGAGATCTTTCATATTTCCTCTTGGGCTCAATTGCACATTCACCATAAACCCATTGGTTTGTTAAATGTTAATGGTTATTATGATAAGTTGTTGTCTTTTCTTGATCATGCTGTGGAACAGGAATTTCTAACATCTTCTGCACGACAAATCATAATTTCTGCTACTACTGCTGAACAATTGATTGACCAACTACAATCTTTCACTCCTGTGATTGATCCTTCCATGAGTCGCATAAATTGGTCATCTAAGGAAAGCCGTAAAAAGCTTAGATTGGATTTGAGCCTTCATTTGTGAATTTTTATGTATTTTGGTTTTATTATTGTGTTTTGTTATTTCTTATTTTTATTTCAGTGTGTTTCAGGTTTTGTCAGTGTTCGTTATTTCAGGTGATATCTTCTATACTCTATCTTTCTACCTTAGAACATTGAGGACAATGTCTCGTTTTGGTTGGGGGGAGAGGGTAGTAGTTGATAAAAAAAAAAAAAAATTGTTTTTCATTTCATAAAGCAAGTGCATAATTGTTGTTACTATGATGGCAGAGTAAAGGAGTTCTTTTGTTAAAGTGACTCTTGAGACGCATCTTAGTAACCATTCTTAACAAGGTCTATTATAATACTTCCTGAAATATTCAGGTTTACAAACTCTCGTATTGTTACCACTTAATTCTGCTCATATACTTATTTAACATGTATTCTTAAACCTTAATTTACACACACACACTTTAACATATGATTGTGGGTTGCATATTGGATTATTACATTATTTATGTTCTTTTGTTAAAGGTAACAACTAAGGGAAAGGGATTGTATATAATTAAAAAAAAAACATGAAAAAAAAAAGAAAAAAAAATAAAAAATGATGATAATAAAAATGTAGATAAGTTTGATTTCGTAGCCTCCCTAACCTAAGCAATTAAGCCCGAAGGGGTGTTTTAACACCTAATACCCTAAAGTCAACTGACTTGGGAGCTATTGGCCCAACGCTTGTTACATGGGTTGAGGAGAAAAGCTTAAGGAAATCAAACATTGCACTATCTACATATCAGTATCTGCGACCCGAGTTACTAAGCTCGGAGGGGTGTCTTAACACCTAATGCCCTAAGACCAACTGGTCTGGGAGTCATTAGCTGAAAGCTCGTTACATGGGTTAAAGATGCATGATGTTTTTAAATTATATGTATATACATTTTAAAAAAAAAAGAAAAAAAAAAAGAAGTAAAAAAAAAAAGACAAAAATAATAATCTCATCCCAAGGAAGTTAACCTTAAATATTAGAACAAAAATTTTGTTTTCTTCCAAGAAAAGCCCCATAATTATGTGTTGATACATTGAGCACAAAAGAAAGGTTTATTAATATCTTGTTAAGTGGTATTGAGCAGATATATAAATTTAATGAGAGTTTGTTTATCTGGATAGATTAATGGAAGTTAAATGATGAATACCTTGCTTTGTGAAATTTATAAATTGTTTTAACGCTTTGATTACTAGGGACTAGTAATAAGCTGGTTGAGGGGTGTGATTAGTACTTAAAAGTGCATTTTTATCATGGTTTTATATCATCATTTTGCACTTGAAGTATCAATAACTCCTTAACTAAAATATGTTTTATAATAATGTATCTAATAATATAAGATACCTATAATTTGTGGTAAATGTCTATTTTTAATGCAGGCCTATCAAATAAATGAAAGGATTGATTGATGACTTGAAGAACTTAAATTGCAAGGATAAAGAGATGGTCAAACTTAGAGAAGAGATGTCGGTGCAATCCAAACCGGAACACTGTTCGGTAATTGGGCCATATCTGGAGCTACAGATCTCAGATTTAGGTCCAATTTATATGGATGGAAAGGTAAGACATAGGCCTACAACTTTCATATGGAGCCCAAGATCTAAAAAGGCCATTATCAAGTCCAAATTGTAGCAACAACAAAGAAGCCCGAATCTGTCTTCCAGCCCGAGCACTGTTCGGTATTTTGGCCATATCTGGAGTTCTAGAAGTCCAAATGAGCTGAATTTTTTACACAAGAAAGCTGAGACAATTGCCTACAACTTTCATGTTTGCACCTGGCTCCAGTTTTGACGTTATCAATGACGTTTTGGGCAGACAAGAGAAGATAAGGATTGTCACCAAGTCAAAAGTTGGCCACCCACTTATCAATTAGTCATCAAATCAATAGTTCCCAATTTTGGCCTATAAAAGGAGGCATTTGCCATGCATTTAGGCATCTTGGTGTTCAGATCAAGATCATGCTCTTCCTTTCTCTCTTTGTATTTTTTGTAATGTTTATGCTTTACTTTCGTTAATATCAAGTTTATGCCTTTCATTTCATTTCCTTTACTTAGTTAACTTTTATGTTCTTACTTTGTTTATTTGTTTTCCTTTCTTTCATTATGTCTAGCTAAGTTAATTATGTCAAGGTGAAAAGGTTACACTAATGGTGTAAGAATAAGTATAATGTAAACTTAATATGGACTTTAATGTTTGATACTAACATGTTTTATATTTGTTATCTTGTTCACTCTTTAATACTTTGCTTGTTAAATGACTAATCTTGATTTATGTTGTATAACACTTGGTACAACAAATGCTTGGCACTTTCATAGCCCATAATGTATGGTATAACCGACACCTGAGCTATGAAAGGAACTTGATTTGTTGTTAACATAAGTTATAATCATGAATGCTTGACGAGATTTACAAGTATTAGCATTAATTGAATAAGATGACTAATGTAATCATGTTAACAATATATAATCTGATTGGAACCTCCTTTGTGTGTGGTTTCCAATTCAATAATAAGAGTTTATACTATACTTGTTTGATATACCATTAGTGGAATCTCTAACCTTGACATTTGTTATTATTATTGCTTAATCCTTACATTAATATTTGATCTCCAAGTTCTCATCATCATCATCTTCTTCTTCTTCTCTTTCTTTATTATTATTATTATTATTATTATTATTATTATTATTATTATTATTATTATTATTATTATTATTACTATTACTATTACTATTATTATTATTATTATTATTATTATTATTATTATTATTGTTATTACTATTATTATTGTTATTGTTGTTATTCTTGTTGTTGTTGTTGTTGTTGTATTATTATTATTTATAATTTGTACAATTAACCTCCCTGTGGTTCGACCCCGGTCTTGCCGGGTTATTTATTACTTCGACACTCCTGCACTTGGGAGAAGACATCAACCTTTTAGTCGTGTCATTTCATAACAAGAAAATACTGAGAAAAATATTCAATATTGGTCAAAAAGTCTTTATAATTCTCGACTGCATTTATTTCTTGGAAAATTAAGATCAAGATGGAGCGGTCCTTTTATTGTGAAACATGTGTATCTATATGAGCCTTATGATATCGAGAATCCAAAGAATGACAATGTTTTCAAGGTAAATGGACATCGTCTGAAAGTTTACTTTGACAATTTTTCAGTTGAACATAACTCTATTGAATTGGGTGATCCTGTATATAAAGATTGATTTTTTTTTATTTTTTGTTTCATTTTGAGTGATTTTTGCTAGTTTCTCTCACCCCGATCAAATGGCGGATAACGGTACTCCGTGACTTAAGTCGGTTCTTTCAGTTTCCCAGAATAACTGATATCTGTGTATATATTTGTGCAATTCTTTGAATCTCTCTTCCAATTCTCATTTGAAAATGGACACTAATCTTGAAAAATTGAAAAAGTATTTTCCCGCTCTACCTCAGAATGCGATTACAAAAATTTACCATGCTAGATGTGTAAGATTGAGATTGTTAATGAATCATGGAATTCCTGAAGATATTCGCTGGTTGATTGAAGCAAAGGTCTGATTATCAGGTGAGTCCTCTAACTCCTTCATTTCAAACATGCCTAGAGGAGGTAAAAGCACTTTTGCAAAGAAACGTCGTGCAAAACGACTGAAAGTCTGTCATCGATGTGCTAGATGGACTTGTAATACACAATCTTATTCTTTAGAAATGGTATCTATAAACCGTGAAGATAAAATACAATTCATTAAGGATGGCCTGAGTAAGGAGTCTTTAGATAATCTTCTATTGACTCTTGAGACGCATCCTAGTGGAGATGTGCATCGTGCGATTCATGATTTATGGCTACTATTTCATAAAAAACATGCTCGACTTAGTCTTGAGAATGTGACTAAAAAAGACCTTGTTTCCCAGTTTTTAAGAAAACTGGATGGGAAGCCTATCCCCGACCCATAGAGGGCGTTTAAGCCATTCTTGGACGTAAAACCAAGGAAAGATGTGAGCCACAATCACAACTACCTGTACATACACATGCTTTTTCAAAAGTAAATAAATAAATAAAGAGAGAGAGTGTGTGTGTGAGACTCTAGCTGGCCTACATATAGGTGGTATGATTGCCTTTCTAATTTCTCATCTATAATATCCTCTCTTCCTTCCTTTCATTTCTACTCAACCCATACATTCAACAAATACAAAAGTGTGTAGAAATGGCAAGTTCCTCAAGTCATCATATAAGAAATATTTGTGTTTTTGGTGGATCTAGTCCTGGGAAAGAAAATGAGTTTTTAGAATCAGCAAATCATCTTGGTCAAGTGCTAGTTGAGAGAAAGATTCATTTAGTGTATGGGGGAGGTAGTCTTGGGTTAATAGGTGGTGTGTCCATAGCTGTATTTTTAGGAGGTAGTCAAGTTTTGGGGGTTGTCCCCGAAGTTTTAGCAAAAGGGGACATCATTGGAAAAATAATTGGAGAAGAACTTCAGGTCTCCACAATGTCCACTCGAATGAATGCAATGTTTAACCATACTGATGCCTTCATTGCTTTCCCAGGTGGTCTAGGCACATTGGAAGAGATCTTTCATATTTCCTCTTGGGCCCAACTGCACATTCACCATAAACTCATAGGTTTGTTAAATGTTAATGGTTATTATGATAAGTTGTTGTCTTTTCTTGATCATGCTGTGGAACAGGAATTTCTAACATCTTCTTGCATGACAAATCATAATCTCTGCTGCTACTGCTGAACAATTGATTGACCAACTACAATCTTTCATTCCTGTAATTGATCCTTCCATGAGTCGTATAAATTGGTCAATAAAGGAAAGCTGTAAAAAGCTTAGATTAGATTTGAGCCCTCATTTGTGAATCTTTGTGTCTTTTGGTTTTATTATTGTGTTTTGTTGTTGCTTATATTTGTTTCAGTGTGTTTCAGGTTTGTCAGTGTTCGTTATTTCAGGTGATATCTTCTATACTCTATCTTTCTACCTTTAAAAATTAAGGACAATTTCTCATTTTAGTTGGGGGGAGAGGGTAGTAGCTAAAAAAAACAAAACGGTGTTTTCTATTTCATAAAGCATGTGCAAAATTGTTGTTACTATGATGGCAGAGTAAGGAGAACTTTTATGACTCTTGAGATGCATCTTAGTAATTATTCGTAACAAGGTCTATCATAATACTTCTTGAAATATTTAGATTTACAAACTCTCACATTGTTATCACTTAATTCTGCTCATGTACTTATTTAACATATATTCTTAAACCTTAATTTACACACACACACACTTTAACATATGATTGTCGGTTGCATATTGGATTATTACATTATTTATGTTCTTTTGTTAAAGGTAATAACTAAGGGAAAGGGATAGTATATAATTAAAAAAAAAAGAAAAAAGAAAGAAAAAAGAAAAAAATGATAATAATAAAAATGTAGATAAGTTTGGTTTCGTAGCCTCCCTAACCTAAGCAATTAAGCCCGAAGGGGTGTCTTAACACCTAATACCTTAAAGTCAACTGACTTGAGAGCTATTGGCCCAACGCTTGTTACATGGGTTGAGGAGAAAAGCTTAAGGAAATCAAACATTGCACTATCTACATATGAGTATCTGCGACCCGAGTTACTAAGCTCGTAGGGGTGTCTTAACACCTAATGCCCTAAGACCAACTGGTCTGGGAGTCATTAGCCGAAAGCTCGTTACATGGGTTAAAGATGCAAGATGTTTTAAATTATATGTATATATATATAATATAAAAAGAAGAAAAAAGAAGACAAAAATAATAATCCCAACCCAAGGAAGTTAGCCTTAAACATTAGAATAAAAATTTTGTTTTCTTTAAAGAAAAGCCCTATAATTATGTGTTGATACATTCAGCACAAAAGAAAGGTTTATGAATATCTTGTTAAGAGGTATTGAGCAGGTATATAAATTTAACGAGAGTTTGTTTATCTGGATAGATTAATGGAAGTTAAATGATGAATACCTTGCTTTGTGGAATTTGCAAATTATTTTTCTATTTTAATGCTTTGATTACTAGGGACTAGTAATAAGCTGGTTGGGGGGGGTGATTAGTACTTAAAAGTGCATTTTTATCCATATAAAGTAGACCTAAATCTAAGATCTACAACTCTAAATATGATCCAATTACGGAACAGTGTTCCAGTTTGGATTACACCGACATCTCTTTTCTAAGTTTGGCCATCTCTTTGTCCTTTCAATTTCAGTTCTTAAATTCATCAATCAATCCTTTCATTTATGTGATAGGCCTGCATTTAAAATAAATATTTACCATAAATTAAAGGTATCTTATATTATTAGATATATTATTATAAAACATGCTTTAATTAAGGAGTTATTGATACTTCAAGTGCAAAATGATGATATAAAACCTTGATAAAAATACACTTTTAAGTATCAATCACACAACCCAACTAGCTTATTACTAGTCCTTAGTAATCAAAGTGCTAAAATAGAAAAATACTTTGCAAATTCCATTAAGCAAGGTAGTCATCATTTAACTTCCATTAATCTATCCAAATAAACAAACTCTCATTAAATTTATATACCTGCTCAATACCTCTTAACAAGATATTTGTAAACCTTTCTTTTGTGCTCAATGTATCAACACATAATTTTGGGGCTTTTCTTGGAAGAAAACAAAATTTTTGTTCTAATGTTTAAGGTTAACTTTCTTGGGTTGAGATTGTTATTTTTTATCTTCTGTTTTTTTTTAATATATATATATATATATAATTTAAAACACCTTGCATCTTTAACCCATGTAACGAGCTTTCCGTTAATGGCTCCCAGACCAGTTGGTCTTAGGGCATTAGGTGTTGAGACACCCCTACGAGCTTAGTAACTGGGGTCGTTGACACGACTAAAAGGTTGATGTCTTCTCCCAAGTGCAGGAGTGTCGAAGTAATAAATAACCCGGCAAGACCGGGGTCGAACCACAGGGAGGTTAATTGTACAAATTATAAACAACAATTATAAAACAACAATAATAGTACTAACAATAACAATAATAATAATAATAATAACAATAATAATAATAATAATACTAGTAGTAGTAGTAGTAGTAGTAGTAGTAGTAATAATAATAATAATAATAATAAAGAAAGAGAAGAAGAAGAAGAAGAAGAAGAAGAAGAAGAAGAAGATGATGATGATGAGAACTTAGAGATGAAATATTAAAGTAAGGATTAAACAATAATAATAACAAATGTCAAGGTTAGAGGTTCCACTAATGGTATATCAAACAAGTATAGTATAAACTCTTATTATTGAATTGGAAACCACACACAAAGGAGGTTCCAATCAGATTATATATTGTTAACATGATTACATTAGTCATCTTATTCAATTAATGCTAATACTTGTAAATCTCGTCAAGCATTCATGATTATAACTTATGTTAACAACAAATCAAGTTCCTTTCATAGCTCAGGTGTCGGTTATACCATACATTATGGGCTATGAAAGTGCCAAGCATTTGTTGTACCAAGTGTTATACAACATAAATCAAGATTAGTCATTTAACAAGCAAAGTATTAAAGAGTGAACAAGATAACAAATATAAAACATGTTAGTATCAAACATTAAAGTCCATATTAAGTTTACATTATACTTATTCTCACACCATTAGTGTAACCTTTTCACCTTGACATAATTAACTTAGCTAGACATAATGAAAGAAAGCAAAATAGATAAACAAAATAAGAACATAAAAGTTAACTAAGTAAAGGAAAGGAAATGAAAGGCATAAACTTGATATTAATGAAAGCAAAGCATAAACATTACAAAAAATACAAAGAGAGAAAGGAAGAGCATGATCTTGATCTGGAAACCAAGATGCCTAAATGCATGGCAAATGCCTCCTTTTATAGGCCAAAATTGGGAACTATTGATTTGATGACTAATTGATAAGTGGGTGGCCAACTTTTGACTTGGTGACAATCCTTATCTTCTCTTGTCTGCCCAAAACGTCATTGATAACGTCAAAACTGGAGCCAGGTGCAAACATGAAAGTTGTAGGCAATTGTCTCAGCTTTCTTGTGTAAAACATTCAGCTCATTTGGACTTCTAGAACTCCAGATATGGCCAAAATACCGAACAGTGCTCGGGCTGGAAGACAGATTCGGGCTTCTTTGTTGTTGCTACAATTTGGACTTGAAAATGGCCTTTTTAGATCTTGGGCTCCATATGAAAGTTGTAGACCTATGTCTTGCCTTTCCATCCATATAAATTGGACCTAAATCTGAGATATCTAGCTCCAGATATGACCTAATTACCGAACAGTGTTCCGGTTTGGATTGCACCAACATCTCTTTTCTAAGTTTGGCCATCTCTTTATCCTTGCAATTTAAGTTCTTCAAGTCATCAATCAATTCTTTCATTTATATGATAGGCCTGCATTAAAAATAGACATTTACCATAAATTATAGGTATCTTATATTATTAGATACATTATTATAAAACATATTTTAGTTAAGGAGTTATTGATATTTCAAGTGCAAAATGATGATATAAAACCATGATAAAAATGCACTTTTAAGTACTAATCACACCCCCCAACCAGCTTATTACTAGTCTCTAGTAATCAAAGCGTTAAAACAATTTGCAAATTTCACAAAGCAAGGTATTCATCATTTAACTTCCATTAATCTATCCAGATAAATAAACTCTCATTAAATTTATATATCTGCTCAATACCTCTTAACAAGATATTAATAAACCTTTCTTTTGTGCTCAATGTATCAACACATAATTATGGGGCTTTTCTTGGAAGAAAACAAAATTTTTGTTCTAATATTTAAGGTTAACTTCCTTGGGTTGGGATTATTATTTTTGTCTTTTTTTTTTAAATGTATATACATATAATTTAAAAACATCATGCATCTTTAACCCATGTAACGAGCTTTCAGCTAATGACTCCCAGACCAGTTGGTCTTAGGGCATTAGGTGTTAAGACACCCCTACGAGCTTAGTAACTCGGGTCGCAGATACTGATATGTAGATAGTGCAATGTTTGATTCCCTTAAGCTTTTCTCCTCAACCCATGTAACAAGCGTTGGGCCAATAACTCCCAAGTCAGTTGACTTTAGGGTATTAGGTGTTAAAACACCCCTTCGGGCTTAATTGCTTAGGTTAGGGAGGTTACGAAACCAAACTTATCTACATTTTTATTATCATCATTTTTTTCTTTTTTTTCTTTTTTTTTCATGTTTTTGTTTTTTTAATTATATACAATCCCTTTCCCTTAGTTGTTACCTTTAACAAAAGAACATAAATAATGTAATAATCCAATATGCAACCCACAATCATATGTTAAAGTGTGTGTGTGTAAATTAAGGTTTAAAAATACATGTTAAATAAGTATATGAGCAGAATTAAGTGGTAACAATACGAGAGTTTGTAAACCTGAATATTTCAGGAAGTATTATAACAGACCTTGTTAAAAATGGTTACTAAGATGCGTCTCAAGAGTCACTTTAACAAAAGAACTCCTTTACTCTGCCATCCTAGTAACAATAATTATGCACATGCTTTATGAAATGAAAAACAAATTTTTTTTTTAATCAACTACTACCCTCTCCCCCCAACCAAAACGAGACATTGTCCTCAATGTTCTAAGGTAGAAAGATAGAGTATAGAAGATATCACCTGAAATAACGAACACTGACAAAACCTGAAACACACTGAAACAAAAATAAGAAATAACAAAACACAATAATAAAACCAAAAGACACAAGTTTTTACAAACAAAAAAAATTCAAATCGCAGTTGTGATTGTGGCTCACATCTTCCCTTGGTTTTACGTCCAAGAACAGCTTAAACGCCCTCAATGGGTCGGGGATAGGCTTCCCATCCAGTTTTTTTAAAAACTGGCAAACATGATCTTTTTTTAGTCAGATTCCCAAGACTATGCCAAGTATGTTTTTTATGAAAATGGGTTCATAAGTCATGAATTACACGATACTTATCTCGATTATGATGAGACTTAAGAGTCAATAGAAGATTATCTAAAGACTCTCTGTGTTTTGAAATAAATCCCACCTTCTGACAATTTTCACAGTTTTTGCGGAATGCATCTGACTTTTTGAATATGATGGGCCAGTAAAATCCACTTTGTAAGATTTCTACAATCCTCTTTTTTGATGAGAAATGATCCCCACATGCCTTAGAGTAACAAAATTTAATGAAATTACTTACCTCATTGTCGAGAATGCATTTTTGAAATATTTGATCAGGACAATAATTGAATAAGTAAAGGTCATCCCAATAAAAATTTTGCTCGTTGCTCAAAAATTTTCTTTTGTCTTCGGTACTCCAATGAGCTGGTAAAAATCCTGAAGCAAGAAAATACATTTTTTTAGCAAACCAAGGCATTGAACTAAGAGAAAGTAGAGATTCATCAGGAAAGTAATCATCGATTGGTGTGATGTCGGGTGTCGAATCTGTTGTCACTTTTGATAAAAGATCCGCATCAACATTTTTGGTGCCTTTTTCATCATCGATTTCTTCCTAATTGGTCATGGCATGAGGAAATGAAAGTGCTGGCAGGGAATCAGTCTTTTCCTTGCAATATTCAGATTCAACCCCTTCCTTACCCTTAGAGATTGACTCATCATCTTTCTCACAAGGTTCAAGAGTGGGTTTTTTAATAACCTTACCATTGCGAAGAGTAATGACTGATTTGACTTGATCCATGTGTTGACTTCCATAACTACTTACATTTGCATCGTATTGCCCCTTGAGATTTTGCTGTGGTTGAGATGGAAACTTACCTTGCTCTTGAAAACTGAGAGCAGATGTGAATTTTGCAAGAGTGTCTTTAAAATCTGTTATGCTTTGAGTAAGTTGAGTGTTGATTGTCTCTTGCTTTTCAATGAATGCATACAAAGTTTCCTCAAAATTACTTCTAAGAGGTGGACCATAAGAAGGTGCATATCCATAAGAATTTTGGAAATTATGGTGTGCTTGAAACTGTGGTTGTGAAGTTTGTGCATTATCACTCTTCCAACTGAAATTTTGGTGATTTCTCCAACCAGGGTTGTATGTTTGCAAATATGGGTTATGATTGGGCCTTTCAAAACCGTTTAAAGCATGGGCTTGTTCATGGAGACATTCCTTAAAAGAAGGCATGGTTGGACAGTTACTAGTTGAGTGTTCATTTGTTTCACATATTTGACATACAATGTTTTCAATAGATTTAAAATGACCACTCTTTTTCAATTCTAGTGCCTCGACTTTTCTAGCTAAAGATGCAAATTTGGCTTGAAGGTCATGATCTTCCCTAAGGTTGTACATACCTCCACTAGATGTATGAGGTTGAGTTTTACTCGGTGCCTCATAAGTACCCGCAGTGTCCCAATTTTGAGCATTTTCAGCTAACAAGTCTAAGTACTCCATTGCTTCATCAGGGTCTTTATCTTCAAAAGTTCCATTGCACATCAATTCAACCATTTGCCTATCTTTAGGTGTTAACCCTTCATAGAAATGTGAAACCAATCTCCATGTTTCAAAACCATGATGGAGGCAAGTACTAAGCAAATCTCGATACCTATCCCAACATTTGTAAAATGTTTCTCCTGGTTTTTGAGTGAAAGTGATGATTTGTCTTTTGAAAGAGTTTGTTCTATGAGATGGGAAAAACTTCTTTAAAAACTGTTGTTGCATTTCATCCCAAGCACAAATGGATCCTGGTCTCAAATTTTGTAGCCATGTTTTAGCTTTATCTTTTAATGAAAAAGGAAAAAGCTTTAATCTGATGGTGTTCATGCTACAATTTAAATTATTATATGTGTTGCAGACCTCCTCAAATTCCCTTAAATGCAAGTATGGATTTTCCAATTCCAAGCCATGAAATGAAGGTAAAAGTTGAATAATGCCTGGCTTAAAATTAAAATGAGATGCATCGGGAGGAAAAACTATGCATGATGGTCCACTTGTTCTTGTGGGATTCATGTGGTCTCTAAGTGTTCTAGCACGGTTATTCTCATTATTCTCATTTTGAAGTGATTGATTATCTTCTTCGGCCATATTTTCTGAAAATGATGAGGATATCCTACAAAGTCTACCACTTGATGTACGTGACCACACTCTCATGCACGTGTAGGAATAAAATAAAAGGAAGAAGAAAACAAGAGAAGAAGAAACAAGAGAAAAGAAATAAAGTTATATACAAGAAAAGTGAAAAGAGAAAATAAAACAACTATTATAATTTATACAAAACTTACCTCCCCGGCAACGGCGCCAAAAACTTGACACGACTAAAAGGTTGATGTCTTCTCCCAAGTGCAGGAGTGTCGAAGTAATAAATAACCCGGCAAGACCGGGGTCGAACCACAGGGAGGTTAATTGTACAAATTATAAACAACAATTATAAAACAACAATAATAGTACTAACAATAACAATAATAATAATAATAATAACAATAATAATAATAATAATACTAGTAGTAGTAGTAGTAGTAGTAGTAGTAGTAATAATAATAATAATAATAATAAAGAAAGAGAAGAAGAAGAAGAAGAAGAAGAAGAAGAAGAAGAAGATGATGATGATGAGAACTTAGAGATGAAATATTAAAGTAAGGATTAAACAATAATAATAACAAATGTCAAGGTTAGAGGTTCCACTAATGGTATATCAAACAAGTATAGTATAAACTCTTATTATTGAATTGGAAACCACACACAAAGGAGGTTCCAATCAGATTATATATTGTTAACATGATTACATTAGTCATCTTATTCAATTAATGCTAATACTTGTAAATCTCGTCAAGCATTCATGATTATAACTTATGTTAACAACAAATCAAGTTCCTTTCATAGCTCAGGTGTCGGTTATACCATACATTATGGGCTATGAAAGTGCCAAGCATTTGTTGTACCAAGTGTTATACAACATAAATCAAGATTAGTCATTTAACAAGCAAAGTATTAAAGAGTGAACAAGATAACAAATATAAAACATGTTAGTATCAAACATTAAAGTCCATATTAAGTTTACATTATACTTATTCTCACACCATTAGTGTAACCTTTTCACCTTGACATAATTAACTTAGCTAGACATAATGAAAGAAAGCAAAATAGATAAACAAAATAAGAACATAAAAGTTAACTAAGTAAAGGAAAGGAAATGAAAGGCATAAACTTGATATTAATGAAAGCAAAGCATAAACATTACAAAAAATACAAAGAGAGAAAGGAAGAGCATGATCTTGATCTGGAAACCAAGATGCCTAAATGCATGGCAAATGCCTCCTTTTATAGGCCAAAATTGGGAACTATTGATTTGATGACTAATTGATAAGTGGGTGGCCAACTTTTGACTTGGTGACAATCCTTATCTTCTCTTGTCTGCCCAAAACGTCATTGATAACGTCAAAACTGGAGCCAGGTGCAAACATGAAAGTTGTAGGCAATTGTCTCAGCTTTCTTGTGTAAAAAATTCAGCGCATTTGGACTTCTAGAACTCCAGATATGGCCAAAATACCGAACAGTGCTCGGGCTGGAAGACAGATTCGGGCTTCTTTGTTGTTGCTACAATTTGGACTTGAAAATGGCCTTTTTAGATCTTGGGCTCCATATGAAAGTTGTAGACCTATGTCTTACCTTTCCATCCATATAAATTGGACCTAAATCTGAGATATCTAGCTCCAGATATGACCTAATTACCGAACAGTGTTCCGGTTTGGATTGCACCAACATCTCTTTTCTAAGTTTGGCCATCTCTTTATCCTTGCAATTTAAGTTCTTCAAGTCATCAATCAATTCTTTCATTTATATGATAGGCCTGCATTAAAAATAGACATTTACCATAAATTATAGGTATCTTATATTATTAGATACATTATTATAAAACATATTTTAGTTAAGGAGTTATTGATATTTCAAGTGCAAAATGATGATATAAAACCATGATAAAAATGCACTTTTAAGTACTAATCAGTCGTAGATACTGATATGTAGATAGTGCAATGTTTGATTCCCTTAAGCTTTTTTCCTCAACCCATGTAACAAGTGTTGGGCCAATAGCTCCCAAGTCAGTTGACTTTAGGGTATTAGGTGTTAAAACACCCTTTCGAGCTTAATTGCTTAGGTTAGGGAGGCTACAAAACCAAACTTATCTACATTTTTATTATTATCATTTTTATTTCTTTTTTCTTTTTTTTTTAATTATATACTATCCCTTTCCCTTAGTTGTTACCTTTAACAAAATAACATAAATAATGTAATAATCCAATATGCAACCCACAATCATATGTTTAAAATGTGTGTGTGTGTAAATTAAGGTTTAAGAATACATGTTAAATAAGTATATGAGCAGAATTTAGTGATAACAATGCAAGAGTTTATAAATCTGAATATTTTAAGAAGTATTATGATAGACCTTGTTACGAATAATTACTAAGATGCATCTCAAGAGTCATAAAAAGTTCTCTTTACTCTGCCATCATAGTAACAATGACTTTGTACATGCTTTATGAAATAGAAAACACAGTTAGTTTTTTTTTTTAAGCTACTACCCTCTCCCCCCAACTAAAACGAGACATTGTCCTCAATGTTTAAAGGTAGAAAGATAGAGTATAGAAGATATCACCTAAAAGAACGAACACTGACAAACCTAAAACACACTCAAACCAATATAAGAAACAACAAAACACAATAATAAAACTAAAAGACACAAAGATTCACAAATGAAGGCTCAAATCCAATCTAAGCTTTTTATGGCTTTCCTTAGATGACCAATTTATGCGACTCATGGAAGGATCAATTACAGGAATGAAAGATTGTAGTTGGTCAATCAATTGTTCAGCAGTAGCAGCAAAGATTATCATTTGTCGTGCAAAAGATGTTAGAAATTCTTGTTCCACAGCATGATCAAGAAAAGATAACAACTTATCATAATAACCATTAACATTTAACAGACCTATAGGTTTATGGTGAATGTGCAGTTGGGCCCAAGAGGAAATATGAAAGATCTCTTCCAATGTGCCTAGATCACTTGGTAAAGCATTGAAGGCATCAGCATGGTTAAACATTGTATTCATTCGAGCCGACATTGTGGAGACCTAAAGTTCCTCTCCAAATGTTTTTCCAATGATATCCCTTTGTGCTAAAGCTTCAGGGATGACCCCCAAAACTTGACTACCTCCTAAAAATACAGCTATTGACACACCTCTCATTAACCCAAGACTGCCTCCCCCATACACTAAATGAATCTTTCTCTCAGCTAGCACTTGATCAAGATGATTTGTTGATTCTAAAAACTCATTTTCTTTCCCAGGACTAGATCAATCAAAAACACAAATATTTCTTATGTGATGACTTAAGGAACTTGCCATTTCTACACACTTCTATATTTGTTGAATGTATGGGTTGAGTAGAAATGAAAGGAAGGAAGAGAGGATTTTATAGATGAGAAATTAGAAAGGCAATCATACCACCTATATGTAGGCCAGCTGGAGTCTCACACGCACTCTCTCTCTTTATTTATTTATTTATTTATTTATTGAAAAAGCATGTGTATGTACAGGTACTTCTGATTGTGGCTCACATCTTCCCTTGGTTTTACGTCCAAGAACAACTTAAATGCCCTCTATGGGTCGGGGATAGGCTTCCCATCCAGTTTTCTTAAAAATTGGCAAACAGGGTCTTTTTTAGTGAGATTCCCAAGACTAAGTCGATCATGATCTTTATGAAATAGTGGCCATAAATCATGAATTGCATGATGCACATCTCTACTTGGATGCGTCTCAAAAGTCAATAGAAGATTATCTAAAGACTCCTTACTCAGGCCATCCTTATGAATTGTATTTTATCTTCACGGTTTGTAGATACCATTCGTAAAGAACGACATTGTGCATTACAAGTCCATCTAGGACATCGATGACAGACTTTCAGTCGTTTTGCACGATGATTCTTTGCAAAAATGCTTTTACCTGTTCCAGGCATGTGTGAAATTAAGGATTTAGCGGACTCACCTGATAATCGGACCTTTGCTTCAATCAACTAGCGAATATCTTCAAGAATTTCATGATTCATTAACAATCTTAATCTTGCACATCTACCATGGTAAATTTTTGTAATTGCATTTTGAGGCAAAGCGAGAAAATACTTTTTCAATTTTTCAAGATTAGTGTCCATTTTCAAATGAGAATTGGAAGAGAGATTCAAAGAATTGCACAAATATATACACAGATATCAGTTACTGTGGGAAACTGAAAGAACCGACTTAAGTCACGGAGTACCATTGTCCGCCATTTTATCGAGGTGAGAGAAACTAGCAAAAATCACTCAAAAAGAAACACAAAAACAATGTAAGAAAAACAAAATAATCAAACTTTATCTATAAGATCATTCAAACCAGTTGATTCATTTTCACTAGAAAAATTACCAAAGTAAGCTTTCAAACGATGTCCATTTTCCTTAAAAACATTGTCATTCATTGAATTCTCAATATCATAGGCCCCATAAGGATTGCTTCATCTTGATCTTAGCTCTCTAGGGAATGCATAAAGTTGAGAATCATAAAACAAAGCTTTTTGACAATTTTCACAAGTTTTGCAGAATGCATGGGTGTCCTCGAAAATGATGGGCCAATGAAATCCATTTTGAAAGATTTTTATAGCTGTCTTTTTTTACGAGAAATAACTTCCACATGCTTCAAAATGACAAAGTTTAATGACACTACTTACCTCATTATCGGGAATGAATCTTTGAAATATTTGATCAAGATAATATTTGAATAAGTTAGGGTCATCACAATAAAAGTTCTTCACTTCGTTCAAAAACTATTCTTTATCTTGGGTACTCCAATCAGCTAGCAAATCTCTTAAAGTAAGAAAATTGATATTTTTATCATACTAAGGCATTGGACTAAGAGAAAGTAAAGATTCGTTAGCAAAGTAATCATCGATTGGTGTGATGTCAGATGTC